>CM033645.1:31499340-31747389 GCA_019512145.1 Engystomops pustulosus | reverse complement strand
TTTATTGACATCCTTAGTACCATATGTCATATCCAGCCCTAGTATACACCTACACCAAGTAGAATTTTCTACTGTGTTCCCCATGCTGTTGCTTCCGATTGCAATCTGTCTGTGTTTCACCATCCTGTATAGTTGTCTGCATCCCATGTTTTATATTCATTATACATTTGTATGTTTCTTACACATTTTTATTTATTAAAGATTTATTGCATTTCCATGATTTATTGTTTGTGTCTTTCCTCTCTTTTCCCGTTTTGGGGAATATCTTTGGCTTCTTAGTAATCATATGAGGTTTTTGACCGTATTTGCGTATACCCAAGGGGTGCCACTAGGCATTTAGGTGGGGTGTTTGGACACCCACACCTACACCACATTCTGTTTTCCCCCCTTTTATACTGTTCCTTTTTGTTTGTTTTCGATTGACATCATGCTACACGTATATCTTCTCATCAACTAGGAGTATACAACCTAATCACCAGATACATCAAGTTACACAATATATAATTTCCTCATCCAGGAGTATAGAACCTAATCATCAGATACATCATGCTACACGTATATCTTCTCATCATCTAGGAGTATACAACCTAACCACCAGATACATCATGCTACAAAGTATATCACATCATCATCCAGGAGTATACAACCTAACCACCAGATACATCATGTTACACGTATATCACATCATCATCCAGGAGTATACAACCTAACCACTAGATACATCATGCTACACGTATATCTTCTCATCATCTAGGAGTATACAACCTAACCGCCAGATACCGAATGCTACACTTATATCTTCTCATCATCTAGGACAGTGATGGCGAACCTTTTAGAGACCGAGTGCCCGAACTACAATCAAAATCCACTTATTTACTGTGAAGTGCCAGCATGGAATTTTATACAGTAATTTATTGCTTCCTGTTCTTCCACGTCTTTCAATTGTATCGGCCACCTTGAAAGACGTGGGGCAAATACACTTGAAAGAAGGAGGGCAAATTTAGACTTAGAGGGCAAATCATTGTAGCTTCTCTCCAGGGTCTCTCTGTAGAGGAAGAATGGTGAGTCCAGCAGGAGGACCTCCAAAGACGATGCAGGTCTGTTAGAAACTTCTCACTTTTCTTGCAGTTCCAAACAGCCAATGAATTGTCGCTTTAAAATAGCACTGAGAGTAGCATCTCTTAAGTTGCCTGGGGCAGTCGGAAGATTTGGTGGACTTGGCTCTATTTGGTGAACACTGTCCTAGGCAGATGACCTGAGTGCCCACAGAAAGGGCTCTGAGTGCCACCTCTGGCACCCGTGCCATAGGTTCGCCATCACTGATCTAGGAGTATACAACCTAATCACCAGATACATCATGCTACACAATATATAATTTCATCATCCAGGAGTATACAACCTAACCACCAAATACATCATGCTACACATATATCTTCTCATCATCTAGGAGTATACAACCTAACCGCCAGATACCGAATGCTACACGTATATCTTCTCATCATCCAGGAGTATACAACCTAATCACCAGATACATCATGCTACACAATATATCGGACGAGTATCTCGCCGGCTCGAGATCGAGCAGTAAATTAATAAAATAAATTGAATAAAAGTATTTTTATTGTAAAAAAAAAAAATATTACACATGTTTCCATATGTTTTACTTGTAAGAACACATTGAAATAACACTATTCTTCACTTTCCAGGTGTTCGCGCGTGTCTCCCGCTAAGTTAGGAGATGTTCAGAACATCTGGAATGTGAAGAATAGTGTTCTTTCAATGTGTTCTGCACTTAAATGGTCCTGTATTCACTGTTTTTAATGTTTTAATTCTATTCTTCACTTTGCAGCTGTGTGCGCGTATCTCCGAACCTATTGGGAGACACGCGCGCACACCTGCAATGTGAAGAATAGAATTAAAACATTAAAAACAGTGAATACAGGACCATTTAAGGGCAGAACACATTTAAATTACACTATTCTTCACTTTGCAGCTGTGCGCGCGTATCTCCGAACCTATAGGTGTTCGCGCGTGTCTCCCGCTAAGTTAGGAGATGTTCAGAACATCTGGAATGTGAAGAATAGTGTTCTTTCAATGTGTTCTGCACTTAAATGGTCCTGTATTCACTGTTTTTAATGTTTTAATTCTATTCTTCACTTTGCAGCTGTGCGCGCGTATCTCCGAACCTATCGGGAGACACGCGCGCACACCTGCAATGTGAAGAATAGAATTAAAACATTAAAAACAGTGAATACAGGACCATTTAAGGGCAGAACACATTTAAATAACACTATTCTTCACTTTGCAGCTGTGCGCGCGTATCTCCGAACCTATCGGGAGATACGCGCGCACACCTGCAATGTGAAGAATAGAATTAAAACATTAAAAACAGTGAATACAGGAGCATTTAAGTGCAGAACACATTGAAAGAACACTATTCTTCACATTCCAGATGTTCGTGCACATCTCCTAACTTAGCGGGAGACACGCGCGAACACCTGCAAAGTGAAGAATAGTGTTATTTCAATGTGTTCTTACAAGTAAAACATCTGCAAACATCTGAAAATTTTTTTTTTTTGCACTGTTCTTTTACTGTTCAGTTTTATTAAAAAAATGCTCGGGTCTCCCATTGACTTCAATGGGGCTCGTTATTCGAGACGAGCACTCGAGCATCTGGAAAAGTTCGTCTCGAATAACGAGCACCCGAGCATTTTAGTGCTCGCTCATCTCTACTTGCAGCCCATCTTGTCTCTCATGGGTTGTTCTCCCTCCCGAGCTGTCAGTGTTGAATTAATTAGGGACTATGAATCATTTATATTATGTACTTTCATGTAAAACTGTACAATTAGCAGGGTTCCTTCCATTAGGGTTGCCTATAGACACATTGCTGTTGTGCTTATACATTTATCCTCAACTCAACACTGGAAGCCATGACAAAAAAAAGCTCTAAACAAAAACAGGAAAAATTCTAATATTGTGTTTTCTTCCAAGTAGACGTGACAGAGTTTAATTAATATTAGAGACACATTGGCATCTTTGGAGCTTGCACATGTATTTATGAAGTGTTTGCGCCATTTTGTGTCATGGTTGCACCACATATTACTGAGCTGCACTACAAATCTGTCACCAACTGCATGTTCAAAAAAAACTGTGTGCACATCCTGAAATCACAACAGATTTACTTAAAGTATGCGCCACTCTTGAATTATCTTGCAAAACCTGCACAAACCGCTTTAAGGAAGTTTTCACAACTTTTGATATACCTTATATACTAGAGTATAAGCCTAGTTTTTCAGCACAAAAAATGTGCTGAAAACCCAAACTCGGCTTATACTCGAGTCAAAAAAATAAATATATCTAAACTCAACTTTCCTGTGACCCCTGTATATCTTCTGTGCGATCTGTCCGGCAGCGGCGGCAGGCTATATACACTGGGGCAGGGTCTGGCAGGCTATATACACTGCTCATGTATAAGCCGAGTTTTTCAGCACAAAAAATGTGCTGAAAAACCTCGCCTTGGCTTATACACGAGTCAAGAAAAAAAACGTACATACTCACCCTCTGGTGCTCCGATGTTCAGCATGGCTCCTGGCGGCTTCTATTCTGTCTCCTCTCCGCTGTAACACCTGGCAGAGACGCACTCATGTGATCTGCCGGCGGGCGCACACTATGACGCGGCAGTGTCTCCGCTGATGACATCATAGTGTGCGCCAGCTGTTACAGAGGAGAGGCGCCTCCAGGAGCCATGCCTAAAATCGGGGCGCCAGAGGGTGAAAATGTTACTTTATTTTTTTTTTATGTGCTTGGCAAACTGCAGGCTGACTGTATACTACATGGGGCTGGCTGACTGTATACTACATGGGGATGGCTTTATACTATTGGGGGCTGTCTGTCTGTATACTACATGGGGCTGGCTGGCTATATACTACTGGGGGCTGACTATATACTACTGGGGGGCTGGCTATATACTACTGGGAGGCTGGCTGGCTATATACTATTGTCATCAAGAATTAACAGTTAAGCTTCATTGTAGACATTGGATAACTTGTACAGTTGATCAACACAGCCTGGGGGAAAAATTCTGTAAATTACTGGTATCAAGAGAGCTTCCCAGAGGGAATAGTGACCAGAGAGGTCATAATAGGCAAAGAGTTTTCACATTTTTATTCTGTATTGTCTTACTTTGTTTGTGTATGTCCCTCATGATTTGTAAAGCACTGTGGAATATGATGGCGCTACATAATTAAAGATTATTTTTAGTATTTAAGAACACAAATGTATATTTTAATATGCTGTCTAAGCTGCTGGAAAATAGCTTATCAAATTAATATTTCCTCTCTGTGAATCCTCTCACTATTCAGCAGGCATGAAAAGAGAATTAGATACCCTCTACAGCATTACAAAAAATAAATTGCAGTTTTGTTTTATGGGTTTAGGCGCTCATTTTCCCATGGCTTGACTCTGTCCCTTTAAAAATCAGTAATATAAGTAATTTGTAGGTCTATTATTTATTTGTCATTGTGTTGTTTGGAATCGGCTTCAAAAAGCTTCTTAACATAAACCAGACCCTGCAATGTTTGCAAAGTTTCAAAGTGTTCTGACTATAGGGGAGATATCTAAAAGATGTTAATATGTGGAAATAGAATTATGTGCCAGACAAATCTTGTGCCAAGTTTGGAGTGGCTTCATAAAAAGAAGTAGATTTATTGTGGTAAGATCTCAAATATCCACAAACACAATATTGGTTTTGTAAATACTATTGAAATTAACAATTGAATTAAGAAGGAGTTGTCACAACTTTTGTATTTTTGCATTAACCTAAAACTGCTGTTAAACATAAGGGATTAAAGGAAATAAAGCAGTCCAAAAATGCAAAAATCCTAGAAATACTCACCTCCACTGCTCTTCATTTTCAGCCCGGCACTGTCCTCCACTAGTCTTGACACGCAGGGATCACCTAGAAAAAAGACTAACAATTAGCAGCACAGAGCGCCGGACTTCTGTTCCCTGCGCTCCGGGCTGCTAATTAGGCACGACCATGCTGGGAGAGGGTGGTGATGTTGTGTGTGAATTCACTCTTGGCTTTTTTTGTCGTCGTCCCCCCTCCCCCACAATCGGATACCCCATACCCCCTGCCTCTGTCTCTGAACCTGGAAAATGGTGATGGATTGACAATATGAATATTTCTAACATATTTTGGTAAAGGTTTACACAATTATGCAAATTTACCACTTAGCATGTTTTCCCATTTTTAGTTATTTGCCTGCTACTTCTATTAGAAAAAATGTTATTAATAAAAATATTAATTAATCAAGTTAAAGTCTCACATCTCATGAAATAAAAAAACAAATAAAAAAAATTGTTATGATAAGTAAACCAGTTGATTGGTTTAAAGAAGAGCAGAACTGCAAAAAATGACTTTGACATTTAGGCACCAATAAAAAAAATAAAAAATAAAAAATTTCCATATGAAACAGGAGAAATGCAAAATCGCAAAAAAACACATATTTGCTGCAACTATAACAATATGTACATTAAAGCTAAAAAAGCTGCAAAACACTGCAAAAAAATTTTTTTTTCATCAGATCTCTTAGAAAAAGTGAAAAAAAGGACAAGCCCTTAAATAGTAACATGGCGATGCAAAAACAAAGAATTTTATTCTATACACATTAATGTATACTATACATAGTAATTGAGGTATCGCCACAATCACAGTGAGCCATAAAACAAAGATTATTGTTTATTTTCCCCTTCACGCCAGCTCCATGCCAAGGGAGCATGTAGGGGAGTAAAGGGTTGTCTAGCTGGCGAGGAAATGGGGCTTTCCTTTCCTCCTGCGGGTGCACTCGCTACACCTAATGACTTTTCACACTTGGACCTGGCATTCAAATAAAATGTGCTGCATCCAACCATTGGCTGCATCAAGAGACCTAAACTTCTTGATGTATGCAGCTGTGCTATCACATGCCGGTGCACAAGCGTGGGCGTATGATGAATAACCCCCATTACTTTTATGTTATAGTGCATGGGCCAAAAATTGCTAAAATCAAAAAGAAGACTTGATGTTTTTATTTTCCCGTATCCAGAAAGAGTTCATAACATCTCATCAAGATGTAGATGTACTAAAATGATGAGTCTAAAAAATGCTTCTCATCCTGCAAAAAATAAGCCCTTATTTGTCCATATTAACAGAAAAATAAACGTTTTATAGCTTGTACAATGTTACAGTGCAAAATCTGAAAAAAAAAAAAACTATTTAGTGAGAGACTAGCACTGGTATGGAGGGCACTGTTCTCTAAAAAACTCAATAGTGCTCAATAGTCTCTACCCTGCCATTTTTTTCATAAATGAACACAAAACATATCATAGGAATTGGTGTGGTATGTAATATAGGCAGTCCCAGAGTTACAAACAAAATAGGTTCTTAAAATTTTTTTTTATGTCTCAGTGATAATTGCATTTACAAATGTTTGGGTTGTCAAGGGAGCAAAGATTAACAGTAAAGTTTTGTTGCAGATATCCTAAGATAACTCAGTTGATCATTGCAACTTGTAACTAGGAGTTGTCGGTAAGTCGGCGACTGCCTGTACTTATTTAATTGCCCCTTTGATAAACCATCCGTCCACTGCTGAATGCCTGATACAGTCGCTTCCCATGTATAGAAGGCAAGTGGAAGTTGTTTCATGTGAGCGCCTGCCTTGGTAAACAAACATGGCCACCACAGTAATGGGTGGCACCACAGGACAATGGGAGCAGCGCAAGAGGCAAGGAAACGTTTTTTGGTGTTTTTTTCCCTGCTTCTGATATAGCTGTAAGCAGGAAACTTTATTAGAAAGAGGCAATATATCTGTATTACAATTACAAAGCTTTCTAACATCTTATGATCTAGTTAGTTGTTGAGATTTATGTGGGTCAGAAGTTAAGAGCTTCATCATATAGTGAAGGAGAAAGATTCTCTTTTTCCTATTAAGGACATTGGGACCCCATTTTTGTCGGTTTTCCCGTCGATTTCCAATTTGCGCCGCATTTTACAGGGTTTTTTGGCGCACGCGATCGGATTTTGGTGCCGACTTTGATGCGACACAAATCGGGGGGCATGCCGTCAGACAACCCAATGGATTAGTACTACGCGCAGGATTTCAAATTCAAATTGTGTCGCAAGACACGCACTTACAAGTATCGGGAAGAAGAAGGTGAACTCCGGCAGACTTCAGAGGGGAAGCGACAGATGCAGGAAATCGGGCGCACGAGCTACATGAATGGTTCTGGACTTCATCTTTGTTGGACCGTCCGGATCGGGGATCACGACAGGAAAGTAAATTTGCCCCATTCCATCTATTCAGCTACAGGCAGTTCCGATTTTCGGCTGTTATAAATGTTTTGTGAAGCCTGGACAACCCCTTTAATTCCTAGGTAGGTTTAAATTAATTTTGGGTTATGGTCTGGATAAATTTTCAGTCCAGGTTTAAATTCATTATTTGTTGATTTTAGACATTAGAATTAATTTTTAGGTTCTAGTATCTTAAATTATTTAGGTCAAGGTCTGTATCAATTTAGGATTGGATCTGGTTTCTAAAATAAATTTGAGGCTAGTGTTGGGATCTGCATTCATTTTGAAAGTATCTCATTTCATTTTTACATTCATAATGTTCACCACGGATCATGTGGACTTATTTTCCATAATAGAAAATAATGTTGGAACCCTTATTGCCCAGGGGCCTCCACCAACCTTTATCCAGCAGTGTGTGTCTATACATAAATAGACAGCGGCAGTAACTCCATTATTTACTTGATGATGTCAGGAACTGCTTTATGTGCTTTTGTGGTGATTCTAACATTTATATTAAAATGATCCAAGGTCCTGGACATCAATAGAAAGCAAATTCAACCTGTCAAAATTGAAAATGTCGTATTGTATAATCAAATGAGATCAGAAAGAAAGAGAATGGAGATCATTAATCAAACCAATTGTGGTGTGAGTAAAGCCACAACAATGCATACATTGAAAGCTTCCAACAGGAAACATATTCCTCCACTGAAAAGGTTTTTTTTTCTTTTTCAAGTCGAGGTAAAATGTCTCAATCAGAACCAGCCAAGTCTTGGAACGAGTCAGCATGTGTTTCTCGTTCTTGCCTTCGGAAAAAATGTGCCAAGAAGGCGGCTGCCTTGCCAATCTTTCTTATGCACTTTACAACAAGTAAATATTATCTTACTTTGAACTATTTCCATATTTGTCACATAAATATTCCTGCCAATAGCGGTTCTGCGACATAAATCAGACCATTAAATTATTTATTTTATGCCTTCTATGTTTTGTTTGTTTTCCTGTTTTTTATCCAAATTTCTTCATTTAGAAGCCAATCGGTCAACAAAAAAAAACCCACTTTAATATTACATGACAGATTGTGGAAAGTTCAATTTATTAATTTGCAGTTGACTTAAACATCAGATTTCATTTCTTAGCTTAGATCTGGGCTGTCACCTCTTATTTCTCCCATTTTGGGGTTGTATAATGCATTTTGCTTCTCAGTCCTGATAGAGTCTATTGTTGCAATGTATTCTGGCTCATTCATCAACATGTTGTCATGCTGGAGTGTCAGCCAAGATTTCTAACCAAAACTAAAACAACTCTTAATGTTCTGTGATATTTCCGCTATTACCTAATATCTTATTATCTTAATGCGCATGAGTTTTGGATGTGATAAAGGACCAGACTAAAAGATCATTATCTTTGTATATCGCAGTTTATTAGCAAGATGTTAGCTCTTTTCTGTTTGTTCCCTTTGTCCAGTTCATTATCCATGGATCCAACAGAAAACAAATGGCACACTCTACTGGATGCCATATACAGATTATTGAAAAGCAGCACCTTTAAAGCACAATGGGTGGAATCCATTAAGAATTTGGAACGCCAGTCTTAATATCCCCTCGTGCTAGGGCCCTGTACACCGGATCTACTAAAAGACTGTAGCCTATTAGTATATCTGAATGCAATCTCCACCGGTCAGACCAGTTAAGGCCCAACCTGGTTCACGCCCATGCCCGCCCCCGACTTCTCATTAATCATGGGAAAAATAAAGTACACCTTCTTTGAATTCTATACTTTGACATATAAAAAATATGGTCCTTAGTAGGTCTTAAAAGTAAACATTTTAGTTTGGTTGAGGTCTTGAAGGCCAACCTGTAAAATTAAACCAATTTTATTTTCCATTAACCTGTGATATTTTTGTTCTCGAGAAAAGCATCCAGGCCCTTCTTAAACATGTAAAAAGTATCTGCCATAAGAGAGTTCTATAGTATAACTGCTCTTACTGTAAAGAATCCCTCTCAAAGGGATGGTAGAACCTAGATACTTATACACTGTATTGAGGTCTCCCCTTAGTTGTCATTTTTGACTAAGATAAATAACCCCAAGTTTTGTAATCTATCATTGTATTCCAGTCCCCCCATTCTCCTAATAATCTTGGTTGTACTCCATTGCATCCTTTCCTGTTTTACTACGAGTATGTCCTTTTCTACACTAGTGTCTAAAACTGTACACATTGGGGGTCATTTACTAAGGGCCCGATTCGCGTTTTCCCGACGTGTTACCCGCATATTTCCGATTTGCACCAATTTCCCCTGAATTGCCCCGTGATTTTGGCGCACGCGATCGGATTGTAGCGCATCGGTGCTGGCATGCATGTGACGGAAATCGGGGGCGTGGCCAAACGAAAACCCGACGGATTCGGAAAAAACGCCGCATTTAAAAAAAAAAAAGTGTCGCGGAGCTTGCACTTACCTTCACTAGGAATAGGCCGGTGAACTTGAGTGCGTTCCGATACTCTTCAGCGCAGCAGCGCCACCTGGTGGACGTCGGAGGAACTGCCTTAATGAATCCCGGCCGGACCCGAATCCACCGCAGAGAACGCGCCGCTGGATCGCGAATGGACCGGGTAAGTAAATCTGCCCCAATATTTCATGTGTGATCTAACCAGTGATTTGTATAAGGGCAAAACTATCAGCTGCTGGGCTCTGGTTACTAAAATTAAGTTTACCGTCCATCAATAAGGGATTTCCTTGGTAAGAACAGTTGAGAAGGCAACATTAAATGGATTGTCCTTCCACCATGACCCCCAGGTTATCCTCTGAGGATCCACACTCTCCCTTTTTAGTTTCTTTTCTTTCATAGGAACTTTTTGAAATGTTTTTGCAAATGTCCAATTTTTTGGGGTGGTTTTGTTTTTTAAAAAATATTGGGGCAGATTTACTTACCCGGTCCTGTCGCGATCCCTGTTGTGCGTTGTCCGACGAGGATTCAGGTCTGCAGCTATTCACTAAGGTCGTGCCTCCAATTTCCTTCATGTGTTGCTTCCCCCGCTGAGATCCGCCGGAGTTCACCTTCTTCTTCCTGGTGCATGTAAGTGCTTGATCTTGCAACACAATTTCGTTTTTAAATTGGTTGTCCGGCAGCACGCCCCCCGATTTCTGCCGCATGCAAGTCGGCGCCAATGCGCCACAATCCAAAACCCCGGGGTAACTCGGTGCGGTCTGCGGACCCTTAGTAAATGAGCCCCATTGTCCCAGTCAATGCCAGTAAGGTCCTCCCTTAGCTTCTGAAAATTTGATGCCCTCCTACTAGCTATCTTAGTGGAGCATATCTTAATATCAAAAATATTGTGGTCACTATTACCCAGGTGCCCTGAACCTGTAATTTTGACATTCTTTCATATCCGTTGGTTAAGATAAGGTCCATGAGTCTTGGACTATGTGTGACAGGTGTCTTTGACAAAACCTGCTGCCTTTGAAGGACCTGCAGGTTTCTGTGCCCCAGTCTATATAGGGGTCCTCCATGATAGCTCACCGTGTTTTAAGGTCGTCTTTATTTCACTTAGGGTGCATTCACACAACCATTGGGGGACGTTTATACAAAGGCCGGCAATGGGCGCACAGAGTGGTATGGTGAATGTTATGGTGCCATGTGCCATGTATCTCTCTGGAGAGGGGTGGGGTTAACCATCCTCCTCTCCATGGCACCGGAAATATGTTCGCCCGGCTATGGCCCGGCAGACATACATTTGTGTGAATGCGCCCTTACTATCAGTTTTTCTGCTGCCTCCATTATCCCCTTACTGACATGTAGCGAAATAGTATGTCACATGTCGGCTAAGGCTGAACCCTCTCCATACAGGGTGGGTGTTTGCTTCACATTGCAACAAACACACATCGATTACACCTCCGATTGCTGCTAGCACTGATTAGCCGCCATATTGGCTTAGATCATTGCTCCCTGTGATGTCATCTGGTTACCATGACAGTCTCGGGTAACCATGTTACCATGACAGCCTCAGGTCATATAAAGACCCAAGGCTGTCTTATTTTAGCCAATCTATTACATTATGTGAGATTTGAACATTGTAATAGATGATGTGGAAAATCCATATACACTGCCATACTGTAGTATGGCAGTATATGGTAGGATCAATTAGACAACCTAGGGTTAAAGTACCCTAGGGGGTTAGAAAAATTATAAAAAATTTTTAGAATGTTAACAAAATAAATTTAAAAAACCAAAAATTTTAATCACCTCCCCTTTCCCTAGAACTGATATAAATATAAATAAACAGTAAAAATCATAAACATGTTCGGTATTTCCACGTCCTAGAATGTCCAACCTATCAAAATATAATAACAGTTATTCAGGGCGTTTAACAGAAAAAAGGACCCAAAATAGGGACAAAGTAAAAAAAAATGGCACTTTTCAACTTTCAATTTTACAACGTATAAAATTTTTTAGAAAAATTGATCAAGAGGCCTTACAGTTCTCAAAATGGTAACGGTGAAAACGTCATCTTTTCTTTCAAAAAATGATACTGCAAACAGCTCCGCACACTGAATTATGAAAAAGTTAATAGTGCCCAAAAATAGCAAAATGAAGACTTTAAGATTTTTGTAAATGTATGAAAACATTATAAAACCTATATTTGCTATCCCCGTGATCGTACCGACCCAAAGAATAAAGGATACATGTCATTTGGGGCGCTCAGTAAAAGTAATAAAATCCAACCCCACAAGAAAATGGTGCAAATGCATTTTTTTGCCAATTTGACTTCATTTGGAATTTCTTCCCGCTTCCCAGTACACGGCATGGAATATTAAATACCGGCACTATGAGTTGCAATTTGTTACACAAAAAACAAGCTGTCAGGAACCAGGGGTAGTGGACTCACTGGACAACCGTGCAAAGGGGGTTGGACTTGGAGCAACAAACTCCACTCCATATTGTCAATTGCACACAGCCTTTAAACTTGCTCATTCAGATCCAGAATTTGGACTTCCAGGTTAGCAAATTTCACACATCCAACAAAGCTGTATGTCCGCTCAAACGGTTGCTCATGGAAAGCATACATGGCACAGGATGGACACTGCCTGTCATTTGCACCAATGAAGTCCATTGCACTAATGGGGAATACCTCCAAAAGGCCCTGAATCTTAAATGCCTTAACCCCTAAATCACACTTTGGACATTGAACATACTTGGGACAAATGTCCTCTTACAAATGCTCCCACACTTGTTTTTCTGTTTGCTTTTTAAATGTTTTGATGCCAAATAAGTTGCTACTTGCTCTACAACAAAATCTCTGGCTGCAGATCTTAAGCTTGTGCTTTTCCCTCTCGATAAAGTCAGAAAACTGCCTAAAAATGGTCTAAAACCCTCAATAAATGTGGCGCCTGTAGAATCTTACATATATAGCTAGTGAGCTTTGGAATCAGTTTAGATCTGGATCTGGATGCTTTAGATCAGTAAAGTGTCAATTCCTGCTGTTACAGAGGTGGACACACCTACTAAAGATAAATTAATATTGACTCGAGTATAAGCCGAGTTAGGGTTTTTGAGCACAAATTTTGTGCTGAAAAACTAGGCTTATACTCGAGTAAATAAGGTACTATATGTGCCTGTATTTAATGTGTATATACTGTGGGTGTGTATAAGAAGTGTATATACTGTATGATTAAGTGTATAAAGCAATATATCAGTGCATTAATGTTTGTACATAAGTGTATAATTGTGTGTAAGACTGTAATTACCCTGTTTCCCTGAAAATAAGACAGTGTCTTATATTAATTTTTGCGACGATCTCTACTCATGGGGAAAAATAAAGTACACTGAAACTCTCGTTGAATTCTATACCTTTGACTATAAAAAATATGGTCTTTAGTAGGTCTTAAAAGTAAAACATTTTAGTTTGGTTGAGGTCCTTGAAGTCCCACTGTAAGTAATTAAAAAACGAAACAATTTGTAGTTTCGAGCCATTCAACCGCTGTCGATAATTTTTTGTCTCTCTAGACGAACAACATCAGACCCAGCGCGTAATTTCTATGACAATCAGATAAAAAGCTACCTCGTGGCGGCCAGACATTCTATATCTATCACTGAACAAACCACTTCAGCTTCTTAACCCTATGCTACCATCATTCACTGCTACTGAATAGAATCCACTCTCAGCCCAACTATTCGGGCATGGTAGAACCTCTAGATCATCTTATGCACCCTGCGGGGTATATGAGCAAGGTGTACTCCCTCGTTGACAAGTTGTTCATTTTTTGACTAAGTAAATAACCAAGGTTGGGCAGCAATAGAGATTATTGTAGTCATCGGTACTATCGCCAGATCTATTGCATTGTCAGCTTTGAACCGGCACTGATCAACTCTCTGCTCCCATTCGAAGTTTTTTGACAACTCAGGCCTCTAAGAATCTTGGTTTACGCTGACCATTGGCAAACTAATAGAGTTGGACACCATCCTACCTTTCGGAAGCATGTATTCACCTGCTCTTATCGACGTATGCTATCACTTGCCAGGAGAGGTCTATTCTATGCCACCTGTTAGGTGGCCTAGGTACAAGACTAGCATATGCTGCAGCAATCTGCGGGGTCTTTATCTAGGGCCCGATTCTCGTTTTCCTTGTAAAGCTATTGCAGCAGCCCACGTGTATAGTTCATCCGCGCGGGCCACTCACAGGAAGGTCTTCGCGCTATCATGGTTCCGATTGGCACTACTAATTTGCCCTCGACTAAGAATCTGTCCTGAGCAGGACTCCGTGATTTTGGCGCACTTCTGCAGTTCTTGAGGCCATAGAAAGTGCCTTATTACGGACTTAATATCTTCCCAAAGAATCACCAACAAGGACGTACGCGCAAGCTTCTCAGAAGGAGCCTAAAGCTTGTAGCGCACCTATTTAACAGTGCTGGCATTGTAGGTCTATAGGTGACGGAAACGCCGAAACAGATCCACGGTCTGTCAGGAAACTGAGGTTAGCTCGCGTGGGCCTTAAGAATACGAAAGAGCGCCGCATCCCGAGCGGTGGTTTACGGACACAAAAACTCACGCATTTAAAAAAAACCAATAAGGTGTCCCAAGCTACCATAGTGAGCTAATGCACGCAGAAAATGGGTCAGATTTAGCGCTCTCACAGCTACAAAAGAGAACCAACCTTCTTAGGATATCCACCCTTAGGCCCCCGGTGACCCTTTGCGTGGGTGAAGTTCGCCAGGTTCATAACCTGACAGTAGACCAAGCCTTCGGAAGAAAATAAGATCCCGCTTTAACTTCACAGAATCTACTCTAACCTTCATCAATCCATGGCTCAGGTATGTGCTGAAACCAAACAACACTGTAGAGCCTACTAGAGGAACGTGTCTGTGTGAGAAAGCGTACAGACAAGGACTAGCCACTGCTCCGAAATATAACAAAATGTGCAAACGATCACCGTGGCCGGACCAATGTGTCTCAATCCATCACCACAACAAGCACCCCTCATCCGCACATAGAAACGCTGAAATATTCATGCTCTGGGCTTAGGCATGTAAGACTTCTGCAGCGAATGAACGCGAAAACCCACGTGGAAGTAAATCTGCCACTCTACACTCAAGGAACTAGGAGTGTGTTACAATTGTTTGCTTCTCAAACCATTTCGTTGCTAAGACTGTAAGGCTGTCATCAGTAGTCATCAAAAATGCGGTAGCGACAAATATGTTATAAAGCGCATCCAAGCAAGCATCTAAGGCGTCACCCAAAAAGGTTTGCTGGCGGGAGCCACCACGCAAGTTTCACTACCACCAAACTGCATCCCTCCTCCCTCCTGGAAGTGATGGCAGAAAATGGTTCCAATGCTGTGCCAAGTGTGTGTCATGGTGAGTGTCTACCCGAGGGCGAACCTGACAGGGCCATCCGGATATCATCCATATAGACGAACAATGCAACAGGTCTCTAGCAAAACCCAAGTTCTTTAAACCTTCGTATAAAGGGAGAAGCAATTCCATACACCCTTACAACTAACTTTATCGGGACAGAGTACAGACTCGGCAGAAGACCACTGCATACATTATTTTTCCATTAACATGAATCAATACCACATATCCCAACAATCAGGACATTTTTGAAGCCAGATACTGATGACAAGATGACCTTCTCTGCTGGAGATACATTCTGAGAGTTATCATAAGGTACGTCAACAATGCAATGGCCCCAAGAATGTTTGCCCCATAATGTCACAAAGACTTGTCAGGCTGGTAATCATTGGCAATAGTGTCAGATAAAATCTAAACCATTTTCAATTGCAACTCCATATTAAAACCCTTTGTGCTCATATGGTCGGCACAACTCACTTTAGGCCATGTCCTCATCCCATTTCGAGGTACAGGAGCATCAATTTCTACTAACTTCCCATTAGGGCCCACAGACATCATTCTTACCCTTATGGATACTTAAGGAGGATCAGTGTTTTCGCACAACCAGATACAACGAGTAGCTTTGTCCATCAGAAGATAAGAGTTTATCAAAATAATGGACAGTGGAATGCTGCAAGATCAATTTAACCCTTGGGTTGCCCTTTAACCTTCGGGCTGAAAAGACAGGCTCCTAACAAACCGGGGAACAAGCATTAATCCAGATTCATACTAAGTGCACGTACGGTAAGACACAAGCCCTGAGATGATAAATCAACTTTGTGGCCTTTATTGAAGAATATTTTGCAGGACCACGCAACCGGCTCCACCTTTGCAAGACCATGAAGACAGGACAGGGTAGTCGTCCTTCTTTGGAGTAGATCACCCAACGAAACCGAACCAGATTAGGAGTGGTAATTTGACTCCACTTGGTAGGATTGTTTAATAAATTCGATTCAAAAGGAACCATTGCCATACTAGCTGCGGACATTGAGCAAATGTTACCCACATTGTTTCATTGTACCGTATAGATCAACATACCGACTGTGAGAAATTATCTAACAGTGATTTGTATGTATATCAGATTTCTATGGCTCAGAGACATAACGGCATTACAGCAACTAAAAAATATTCACTACTCGCCTGGATAAGGTGCGCTACCTTTCTGGTTCTAAAATAACTAAAGTCTTTATTTACCACCGTGCCTGTATTCTCCAATGGCAACTACGATAGGACTAGCTCTGATGGTGATGTTCTTGGGTATGAACATTGAGAAAGTCAAGTTTGGGCAAACGTAACACTCGTTAACTGGATTGTCGCTCTCTTGTCAAAGATACTTCTACGTGGCCAACCCCCAGATTCACCTCGCGAGGTTATCTCTGAGAATCACACACTCTCGTCCTTTTTTAGTTTCTTTTCTTTCATAGCGACCTTTTTGGGGGACATGATGATATGGCCGTGACAATATTGTCTCCGACTTTAATTAATGGGACATGCTGGTTTGTTAGTTTGAGATATGTAACGATTCGGGTAAGATTTTCTATTGAGGTTTACATCAAAATACCGCCGATTCCACAGTACTTCCGCTTGCAAAATGCTCTGTCGGCCGACACAGTGACTACATCGCAATGTTCTAGAATTTGTGCAGTGTGAAGACTCCTGAACCTAGTCACATAGACGAGATTCCCAGTGTCTGCAGCCAGTCTACAGGTCACAGAGTCTGGTTTGAGATGGGAACTATGTTAAGAGTGATTTCTCTATAGGTCGTTTCGGCTTCCAGGTGAATTGTACAGAACAGCCGTTCACTTAACGCGAGATGATTCCTTCATTCCTCTCGTGTGGTGATTGCCCTTCCCTATTAACTGATCCACCGGCGATTTGTAGCCTGGAGATCCGCCGGAGTTCACCTTCTTCCAACTCTTTAAACCTTGGGTACAGCATGAAGGAAAATTCCGTACTAAGTGATACCTTTTGGCAGCGCTCAGGAAGCACAATACTCCATCGTGATCTTTTGTGGATGACTTTCCTAAAACTGCCATTGGTTGTCCGCAGCACCCCATGACAAGCAGAGAAATCCCGCTGGGAGTCCATGGAAAGAATCCCTGCAATTCCTTAGACAGGATTCACAACCACGCGATTGTGCTTCATCACTAGCGCATAAGCATCGCAGTCCCTGCACAAGCCAGGAAGGGAAGCTCCCACTATTCGTCCAGAGATGCACTCGCTAGCGCCCCACTCAATCCACAGCTGTTTTGCCATCAGCCTGGAAGGTCATGGAGAAAAACCCTGGATAAACTTGCCCGAGCTGACAAGTAAAAAGTCATATCGGGTTTGGAATTTCTTTCGGGATTTGGCTAAAAGCGCTAAACGAAGCCCCTAAACAGCAATCCGGACCAGCGGTCTTGCGGACCCTTGTAAACTGAGACCAATCCCAGCTTGAACTTTTTTTTCGCAGACTTGCTGCAAAATGTCGCCTGACCATTGTTTTCTCCAGCAGGAGCTGTTGACAATTCATGCCTCGGATAGACATTCAGGCGCTTTCTCCACTGACACACAATTTGTCTACGGTTAATATAAACAATCAGTACTGCTAATACGCTCTGCTAAAATTTGACAATGCCTCCTATGCTCGTAAACCGCATCTAAAAGATTAGAAAAATCTTTCAACACTGAACAATTGCCATGGATTTAAACTCTCAAACTCCTGCATTGTGCAGTCTATCTATTAGTGAGCATATCTATCAAGAACATTACATCTTCTTCGCCCTTATATGCGCACTATCTGCTGGTGTTGACAGGCACTATTACCTCCAGAGTTCCTGTTGCCCTTGCTGAACGCGTGAGTCGTATATTTAAGACATTCGTGCATCTAATCGAAAATCAGTTCTTCAGTTCTCCAAGATCCTGACACGTAGTGCCTTAGAATAGATCGTCCCTAAAGAGTTGTGTACTCCCATTCATCAAGCAAAGTCTCTTTAAATGTACGATATGGGTTCGACCAGCTTGAAGGCTGTCAGCTGTTCTCTTTGAGACACCAACGGCCTTTGCTCCTAGATGCGCTATTAAAAGACTTACCATCGCCAGTTTCTTTGCCCGCCAGTTGCATAAGGTGTCGTTCAACATTGCACAGTTTTTCAGTACCATGTAACGAGGTGAGCACTAATCGTGGTTTGCACATCCTCCATGATAGCGCACCGGGTTTGTGATCGCAGGAGGGCCGTCTTTCCATCTGTCATCTCTTTCTCAGGTGCAGAAGACAGTGTCAAACTCTATCCCGATGACAGATGTTAGTGATCGGATGTACAGAGAGTGCTTTTCCATATGAACTGAAATGTCTTGTTACCAGACACGCATACTGGTGCCTAAGGAAACGTTTTATACAAAGGCCGCCATTTCCTAAAACAGGCCCAATCATCAACACGAAAAGAGTGGTTATGGTGAAATATGATGATCTGCGTCAGTGGTTCATCGATTATGTATGCTGAGGTGTCGGGGGCATGCGAGCCACTAGAATCGGAGAGGCGCGAACTTGGGTTAACGAGCGTATGCTCGCCTCTCATCCATCATCCTCGGCAGCCTCGGACATATAGTTCTTCGCTGCCTGGCCATCACTATGTTATTACATGCTCATCGCATCACACGAAGGGTCAAGCACCAGGCAGACATTTTCGAGGGTGCGTTATAGCCGCAGCTGCTTGTGGAGAGAGAGCACAAAAGATCAGAGTGTGCTCATACGAGTCACTTCAGGCAACATACATACTGTGTCCATGTTCGCTCTAGAGTCAATGAGGAATGAATTGCGACGCAACAGCAAATGGTTATCGTGATTACTTAGGCCAGTTTTGTACAGGTTTTCTGCGTGCGACAACACTGAGCACCTTCTACTTATCTTATGCCTCGTTTGGATGTTTTTTGGGTTCATGGGCAGTGTCATCCATGCCAAACCGGAGGCTGGTCACCGATGATGCGCAAACGTGGGCAGTGTGTGTTTAGCCGCATGGAATGTGTACGTGACTCTCATCCACATTCACACGTTATAGAGTCCGTGACACTTCCAGTTTATCAAGATTTAGACGTTTTCTTCCATCAGAGGACCAGTAAAAGCTTCTGCGTTGCTAAAGGCTGAGTCCTACCCTGTGGACACTTTACAGGTGCCCTGCCAGAATTGTAGATGGATGCTAAGCCAGTTTCACTACTTGGCCGACAAAGGTTGTACATGGGCTTCTAATCCTCCATCACATACAGGGTGGCTCTCACGGAGTGGTGGTTCAGGGGAAGAATGATTTGTGGCTTCACATATCATCGCCAAGACATTGGGCAGAACATCACCATTTCGACATTGACTTAACGATGGACCTCAAAGGCATCACCCATGAAACCTTAACCCCTTCCTGGCTGAGGTTGTCCGTCTATTGTCAACTCCAGACCACTCTCTCCTTTACCTCTACAGAATTGCTGCTACATTGATTAGGACCCGCCATATTGGCGATAGATATCCTTGCTACCACTAAAAAATCTCCGTCCCTTCTCACTCCCAACTCTCCTCACGTGATGTCAGACTCTTTGGATCTGTCCAAGCTCCACTGCTGAAAGCTTTCATCCGGTAACATCTATCATAAACATGGAAACATGTTCACCTTGCGCCAATTGCTTCTGAAAGATGGAAAAAGGAGTATTTGGTATCATCTCCTTCATCAGGGGTTAAGACCAGTGACTGCAGTCAAACCAACTTGCAAGGGGGATAGATCTGTCACACTGATGACGGTGTGACAATGACAAGCAGCCTCGCCCGGAGTGGTGTGAAATTAATAAGTAATAGATAACCTAATATCCTATTCAAGACTTGTTATAAATAGACAGGCATGAGCTCGTATTGCTTATGTACAGTCCACATCTCCCTGTCCCATGGTTGCACTCACAATCTACTCTGAACCTCTCGTGATGAGATTTTGGAGATCATTGGTAGGATGAGATCATCGAGGGAAGAACATGCCATATACATCCTACGTATGTCCCGTGCCATAACTGAGTATGCAGTATATGGTAGGATCATTATCCACGTCCTTGACAACTACGCTGGTAATGGAGTTCAAGGCCCATTGGAGCGGTAAAGACACAATAAATTTGACTACTGATCATCAAATGTATATTAGAGGTGATGTATATGTATACAAGATCTTTTTAACCTTGTAATAGTGTAGAATTTAACACGTTAAACAAGGTATAATTCATTAATGGAATCTGAACGATCTGATCAAAACCCATACTATGCTGAAATCAAATGAACGTGACAAAACTCAATGTCATAATTCCACAAATGCGCTCCTGAACTATTTTGATTCCCCTACTGTGCGGCGACCTGTGTCTGCTTCCTTACCACCTGCCACCTGAATCTGATATAATATAAATAAACATAAAAATCCCCTGTCATTGAACATAAATCTAGGTTTAATCAAGTCTCAGTGTGGATTTGACATGGATATATTCTTGATACTCACAAAAAAGGCAATTAAATTTTGGGAAATCCATAACCCCAAAACCTGACACCTAGCCTTTTTTTTTGTTTTCTATACTCTTAGTACACAAGTCACTAACAACGGGAGACGCACTGCAAGAGTGAAATGAACAGGATTGCCACATGGCCGTCTGTTTTTATATCGCGCCTACGCATACTCACTACCAACGCATGCTGTACATCGATTGGTCGCTAATACCTAGTCTGCACATGTGATCGAGGGTTTCCTTGTTCTTCCCAGTTTCTCTTGCGCCGCAGTCACGTTGTGCTCGTTCTTAACCTTTCTCTTTCAAAGTCGTGCCACTACTCATGAACGCTAGGTGAGTGCAATAGAATAACAAGGCATCGACAAGTACATCTTAAATGTTGTTTTTCACGCATCTGTAAGTGTAACTGCGCACTGACCAAAGTGATATTGCCAGTTGCCATAGTTGTGGAACGCTAAAGTGGTATTAAGTTTGGCGGCTGGTCTATCGTTATCGGCTTGTGTAGCGTAACGTATTAAGCAGAAACTGTGCATCGTATATCTGCACCCAAAATAGGGACGAGAGATAGCTACATAAAAAATGGCACTTGCGGTTTGGCAACACATCCTTAGTTTACATGTTGGTATAGTACGAGCAACATATCAGCATGTAGGATAATACCGGGATCATGACAGTGCTCTACAGTGATAAAACATTTGTTGTCGTAGTACATGATATTAGATCAGAGGCCTTACAGTTCTCAAATGGAACGTGGTCACTCGTAGTGAAAAGACAGCGATCATACAAGTTTACATCTTTGAGAGCATATACAAATCTGGATAAATATTGACTCAATCGTAATGACAGCATGAAACAACACAAGGAACTGGGGCAAGAAGGGAATTAGTCCATTAGCATATGATCTTGTATTGATTGGATCAACCAAAGTAGCAACTTCACTAACAGAATTCATGTAGCGATGTAATTATTTCGTCTAGTTCCAAAAACAGTGTAACAGAACCTCAATAATGATCATAAAATGACAGACACTACCTCTGTGATAGACAGCTGTAATTAGCTACAGCGTCCATGATCTACGAAACCCTTACATCAACAGTCCTAAACTTGCTAAGTGTCTGGGAATTTGGCTACATCCCACCACATATCAATAACTTACCCTCCCTGCACGATCCGCGAGGGCGTTCCCTGACTCCAATCACAGCGGCCGCGATTCACTACAAGTCCGTGATCGTGATCACCGATACCTCCCAAGCCGCCCCTTCCCCGATCAGGTCCGCGTGGAGTTCACCTCGTCCTGCAAAGAAATAAAGGGATACATGCTCCATGTGCAATTGGGCCAGGCCGCAAAGTGCTTGACTCGTTGTGCACAATATGAAATTAATCTGTGCGGAACTGTTATTCCGAATCTGAATCTAGATCTCCATGCCCCTCCGCCCCCCACCATCTCTGCAATGAACCGGCACGCCAGAAATGGCTAAAAAATCAAATCCGATCGCGTGCACCCAAGACCCGGGCGCAATCCCCAACAATTCGAAAACCCCGACAATACAAGGAACTCCGCAAGAACCCTTCTATGAGCGTAATGCGCGCAATCACCTATTTTTTTCGCACTATATAAGCTGACCCTTGTGACTGTGGTACCAATACCTCCACTCTGCATGCAGTAGAGAGACAGATCTCCAGGTGCCCCAGAACATCACTAACCGCTCAAGTTGCATACGACGCTTCACCTGGCTTTAGCTGTCAGCCCAAACCTGTCCGGATATATGTGGGGAGGAGTCCACCACCACTGCTCGTGGCATGACTACTCCAATAAACTGGCCCGTCGCATAACAACTGCATTATAACACTTATACTACATCAGCAAATTTGTAGACACACCTAATGGATGTTTCCGGTGCACAACTTTGTTACAACCATTAACACCGGCTCAACATTCACCAGAGGATCAACGCAGCTGTCAGGAACCAGGGGTAAGGGAGCTCACTGGACAGGCCCCGTCGGTGACCTCTCTACATCAATAATGGCCCCGTGTACCTGCTCACATAGGTTTGGTCAGTACACAAGGCAACCCATGTTTGGCTTGGAGGCAGACACAACTCCCTTCCACCCTTTCTCGAGTGTATATGTCAGTGCCAGGATTGAGCTTGCCGAATAACCTCTTTGTCCTGTGTGCTCCCAGCAGCTGAGCTGTACAACTCACTTCAGGGTGATAATAGTTAGTAGAGTAATTATGAGCCAGTTACTGAGATAATGCCCGCCTGGAAGGCACAGAGTTTAACCTTCTATTCTACACTACAGCTCACCCAACGACCCCCATTTGGCCGGAACGTCCCCGTTTTTTTTTTTATAGCCTTGCCCTTCCGCTCACGGGCAGCTGTGAGATTGTCCCGATATTTCCCTCCAGTCTCGCATCTGGCTGGGGTCGAGAAGTCTTCGCAGAAATATTATTGAGATTATTATTGAGATATGAATTATTATATAAGAATGATTATTTGAGATAGTATTATTGATATTATTATAATTACGATTATTACTATTGAGAATGAGTATTATTGAGATTATTGTTATTGAGATTGTTATTGAGGTATTGAGATTATTACTATGAGATTCTTCCTCTCTCTTTTTGACCATTCCTATTCTTTGGCTCCTTGGGCGCTTGCGCTCTGGACTCTTCTTTGCCTTCTTGCGCTTCTTCTTCTTGTTCTTCTTGCGCTTTGTCCTTTTCTTCTTTCTTGCCGCCTTCATTGGCCTTCCCTTCTTCTTTGCCGCTCCCTTCTTCTTCGTCCCCTTCTCCTCATTCTTTCCGCTAGCGCGTCGTTCCATGATAAAAAAATCAGAATAATAATAGTCATTTCAAATTACAATACAGGCGGTCCCCGAATTAAGGACACCCGACTTACAGACAACCACATATAGTTACAAGGACGACCCCTCTGCCCCATGTGTACCTTCTTGGTGAACGCTCGCTGATCTGTACTTTTACGCTATAAGTCCCTCATACTGCGTCATGTCTAGCGATAAAATGTCTGTAATGAAGCTTATTATAATTCTTACGTGGCAATTCTGCCAAAAAACTTTGAAACTCCAATTGTCACGGCTGTACTACGGTGCGTTGCAGCTTGGGTCGTGTGTGAGCAAAAGAAATAACTAAAAATTGTTTCAGCAGAACTACACATGCGCGTCTTCCATTATAATTAATTATACATGTTCAGACTTTCTTAACACAAGTCAACTTAAACAAAACTCCAAACCCTATCTTGTATGTACCCCCGGGATGCGCCTAGTAGTAATCTCTGAGAAATTAATCTATAATAGCATTGCATAAGCCTGTGCGTCACTGAGTCGTATGTCACTTTATCACATAAAATCCTCCTACTTTTCCCGCCAAAGTCACTGATATCATGGGCCACTAGCGCGTGAAAATACGCAAGCCTATGGATAGAGCTCCATCTCTTTTGTGTGTAGCGTATGTAGTTGGTTTCTGTCAATCCCAGCTCTAGCATATACACATCTTTTTTGTATGTTATGATAGGTGGCAGATTATTACTTCCATAATTAACGCTATATTGGCATGATTATTACTCTGTAGTCACTCAAATGAAGATGAAGTGTAGTAATAAAAATTGAGGCCGGCAGCCAGCATGAGTGTGTTGAGCTGGATTGGGCGCCTTTAGGGGGTATCGCACCACGGGCATGCGGCAACAGCCATTTTGTGCCCATTACTTTCTCTGGCACAGGAAACGTATTTGTGGAGCTTCATGTTTACTAATGGTTTCCTTAGTCCATGACCATTTTCACATCTGCTGTAGGCTGTAGCAGTGTGATTTTGGGCGTGAAAGAGTACGCATTTCTGCGCGTGAACACACCTGACCGACGTAGCTACATGTAGACACCTTGGAATGCAGCCGAACTATGACAATTTTCTCTTAGAAAATAGCGCCCGCGCTCTGACTGATGAACAAGCTCTGGAACCCAGCTCCTGACAGAGGAGCGATCCTCTTTAGATGTACTAGGTACTCTACTGCAATCAAACTAACTACATCCTGAGGAGATCATCGCATCAAGCATCCAGTGATGAGAGTGCCTGTGCACGACCACTCAGTCGACAAGAACACACTGAATATGCATCCTCTATCTAGGACCAGAGGCGGTCTGCAAAATCGCGTGCGTTCCTTTATGTGCGACCACGAATAACCCTGACCCCACAAGCCTGCACCTACTAACAGGTGTGAAACTACTCCTGATGGCACTCCCTCCAACAGACCACTTCTCAAGAATCCGGGCTCTCTAATAATCCCCGGCATACCCTGTACAGATATATCGTCTCCTGTGAGCCCGATCTGCCTGTCAGTTTGGTTTGAACTAAATAACGCTGAAGCCTGTCCATTTGCACCACGCGAGTGTGGCAGGGGGCCTTAAATTGCTCTACGGTGCCACTGTCTGATATCCCTGACGATGGCTGTCCACCCCATCCAAGGGCTCCACATCAGCATTACCCAGGGACATAGATACGACATGTAGCAGTTCCACGTGTTGCCCCTAGGGAGAAACCAGTACTCAGGTTAGCTCAAATTTCAGCCTCACATCCCTCCAACATCCTTATAGTCTGTACACATGTCTCGGCCACTCAAACGTTGCCATCCCCACCTGCTGGAGACCTGCCAGGCTGGTAGGGACACCTCTGTCCCATACCAACACGGACCACAGAGCTGAGCCTATAGCCGACGCATGGCAACAGGATGAACCACTGCCAGCGCCACCTGTCCATTGTTATCATCTGGGCCCCGGCTAGGCCCTCAAGATGCCCCGAGTGATACACAGGCTAGGCCTGCACCGGGGGGACTAGTTACACAGAGGGGAATACCTAACGATAATCCAAAAGGCCATACTATAACGAGAATGTCACTTTCTTACCTAATCCTCACGTCCGAATTATGTTACAGCATCCATTAACTCGTCTCTAGGTTCTATATTTATATTTTCTGGAAACAAAGGAAAAGGTCTTATCAGTTTCAATCTGGTCAGAATAAATCATTATTTATATCACAGTATCTACTCACATAATTACGTTGCAATGACATTCAGTATTGGTCTTTGACCAAAAAGTTGTAACATTAGCAAGCAAACTGCAGGATGCAATAACAATAAGTCATAAGGTATATCTTACGACGAAGAATGTCCAATCATAGCCCGTTGAGGCCAACAAGGTTTCATAGTTTTGTAAATCCCTTAAGGATTTTCGGTTGCGTAGCGTGATCCTGTGTCCACTCTCTACTGGGGTTTACCCGTCAATCACTTGGAAGCGTATTGTGAAGATTGGCTTGTGTGCAGTGAATGTGGCGGGAACCAAGTGTGTACCAAGCCTTCCTGCTTCCTGAGGGCTAGCCACAGAGAGACCCCCCCCGCCCCCCCCATTTATGTAATACTATAAGGGAATGTCAGGAAACAGATCCATCCTATTGGTTTGGTGTGAAATAATCATGGCAAAATACTACGAGTACCTACCAGCCAACTATTACAAGATGATACAGTGTCCAGCCATGTAGTATAAAAAACACATAAGTAACCCGTCATGTAGTAGAGAACATATACAAGCCAGGTCCCCCATTGAAATGTATTCCCGGATCAGGGAACAGTAATATAATCCTGGTCACCCATCATAGACAGCACTGGCAGAGGAACATAATGTTCCATACAAACAGCTCCCCCCAAGCCAGCATGACTGTATACCGCTCCCTTCCCGAAGCCAGCATGACGTATACAGCTCACCACAATCCCGAACCCTGCATGACGGTATACCATCCGGCTCCCTCCCAAGCCGCAATACTGTATACGGCTCCAAAACGGCTCTCCCCCACCCCAAGCCAGCATGACGTATACATTCGTTTTATCGGCCCCCCCTTTAGTATTTCAGCTCAAGACTATTATGCGTTGTCTCCCTCCCAGATGCCAATACGTTGCTACTTGCTCTACAACAAATCTCTGGCTGCAGATCTTACTTGTGGCTTTTCCCAAGCCAGCAAAGACTGTATACGGCTCCCCCCAAGCCAGCAAAGACGTATCGGCTCCATCCCCACCAACCAGCAAAGACTGTATATACGCTCCCTCCCAACCAGCAAAGACTGGATACGCTCCCCCCCCAAGCCATCACGACTGTAAAACGGCTCCCCCCCAAGCCAGCAAGACTTTATACTGCGCTCCCACGAATAGCCAGCAAAGACGGTAATACGGCATCCCCGCTCAGAAAACTAGGCCGCAAACCGATAGATAAGAAAGGTCTAGCCCCACCCAATCCAAGCACGACTGTATACGGCCTCCTCACCTCCAACAAATGTGGCGCCGTTAGAATCCAGCAAAGGAATCTGTTACATCAGCCGCTCCCGTATAATCTCTCTAAGGAGCCAGCACCAAAGCACTGTGATACACGGCTCCCACGTACACAAAAGGCCAGCAAAGACTCGCTACAGTGCCCCCCCCCCCTATATTCAACAACAAAAAACCTCTAAGCAAAGCCTATTCTACGTATAATAGGGATAAGCCGGCGGACTGGTGGGAAAGCGATTGGTTAGCAGCCTCCCAGTTATAATGCTTCTGGCGCGTGCCTGTGACGGCTGGCTGTCTGCCCAGCCCCTAGTAAGCGCATGGTTACTGCCTACTCCAAACTGCTCTCCGCTCCTGTAGCCATAAGCGCCTACCCAGCCCTTTAGAGGAATAAAAATAACATGTGTACTCATTATTTCCGACGTTCCCCAACGCGGCTCATAAGGTCTCTATTTTCTGCTCAGAGCTTGTCTTCCAGACAGAAGGACCTTAGGTTCGTCAGAAAGGTGAGTTTTCTTTATGTTTTTAGTTGACTCGAGTATAAGCCGAGTTAGGGTTTTGAGCATGCAAATTTTGTGCTGAAAAAACGAGGCTTATCTACTTCGAGAGATCGTGTATATTAGCTAGTGAGTATTTGGATCAGTTTAGTATCTGGATTGATGCGTTTAATCAGTAAAGTGTCAATCGGTTCCTGCTGTTACCGAGGACTGGACACGCTACCTTACAGAGAAATTAATATAAAAAATTTGATCAGTATCTCCTGGCTGCTACTTATCCTCTTAATTTTTAACACACTAATTTTTTATGCCCAATTTTCTTTAAATGTGTTGTTGTTTACATGAGGCTTCTACCTAAATGTAAGACCGTTTAACCCCTCATTGACCAGGCCTGAAAATTGTTGACCAAGATAATTTAGCAAATTTTCATACATATTGCTTTAAGGGTCGTAACTTATTTATTTTGCGTGCTATCTTAAACATTTCTCTGGTATTTTTTTTGTGACACATAAAAAATTTGAATTGAATGATTGTTCGAATAATGTCACCTCCACACTTTTATTTTTTTTTGGGGGGGGGGGGGTAAGGGTACCACGTCATGCTGGGTGGAGTGCAGAGTCTCCTGGCTTGTGATTGGCTCTGTTTCTGGCCGCCAAAAAGCAAAACGGCGGGAGCTGCCATTTTCTCGAGCGGGCGAAATACTCGTCCGAGCAACGAGCAGTTACGAGTACGCTAATGCTCGATCGAGCATCAAGCTCGGACGAGTATGTTCGCTCATCTCTAATTAATATCAGAAATTTGATCAGTATCTCCTGGCTGCTACTTACCCTCTTAATTTTTAACACACTGGAGCAGATTTATCAATCAGTCTGAAAGTCAGAATATTTCCAGTTGCCCATGGCAACCAATCACAGCTCAGCTTTCATTTTACCAGTGCTCATGAATATTTTAAAGGGGAGCTGTGATTGGTTTCCATGGGCAACTAGAAATATTCTGACTTTCAGACTGCTTGATAAATCTGCCCCACTGGGTTTTATTTGCCCAATTTTATTTAAATGTATTGTTGTTTACAGGAGGTTTCTACATAATTGTAAGACCTTTTAACCCCTCATTGACCAGGCCTGAAAATGGTTGACCAAGATAATTTAGCAAATTTTCATACATATTGCTTTAAGGGTCGTAACTTATTTATTTTGCGTGCTATCTTAAACATTTCTCTGGTATTTTTTTTGTGACACATAAAAAATTTGAATTGAATGATTGTTCGAATAATGTCACCTCCACACTTTTATTTTTTTTTGGGGGGGGGGGGGTTATACTTACAAAAAGTGGGAAAAAATAACTTTCTTTGCAATATATTTTATATAGTCCATGACAATTTTTTGTGACAATTGTAGTTTCAAATTTATTTGCTGTAATGGGACCAAGGATTATTAATAAAGCTTCATTGCAGAGACTTTACAGGTGCTAATTGCAGTCTGGGACTTTAGTAAAGCATCCGGAGAGCTTTACCAGAGGTCATAGGGGACAGAGAGGTCCGTCTTTAACTAGGGGTCGTCTGTAAGTCAGGTGTCCTTAAGTAGGGGACCGCCTGTATTTAGTTTTAAAATTAACGCAAAAGTAACATGTATAGTCTCGGGCCAAGGGGAGACTACAGCAATGTTTTATTCAGTGTAGCATTTTATTTTTTTGGAAAATAACCCCATCAGGTCATAAAAGATGACTAGTGCTGCATAAAATGCAGCAATGTTGGGTCCTGCACCTCCAGTCGTCAAAAGACATTGGGCGCATATGTAAAAACTATAGTATTGAAAGAAGGTATTCTTTTGTAGTGTTTTCTCATGACTATACAGTATATGCAGTAGAAATTGCAAGAAAGCTTCGTAATAAAGAGGTCTCTGTACAGGTCCAGTTCACTGGGCTTTGCCATCTGAAAGAGCTCTAATAGCTGAATTAGAACAATGGTGGTGTTTTAGTCCCAACTTTTTGGAAATATAAAGTACCAGTTTGTGACCTTGTTATGAAGTTTTAATAGCAAATGTTACATCTAAGCAACTGTTGTTAGTAAATGTGCCCCAATTTCTCTCCCTGCATATCATTCCCATTGAGCACCTAGCCTTATACATTATATGTTGTAGCTATTTCATTAAACTGGACACAGTGGTGTGGATATGAATTTTTCATTTTTACATGTTAAACCATATTGTCACCAGTTGGACTTTGTAATAAAGGATAGAAAACGTGAGTGAGACCCATTCATTTGTCAAATATTAAACTTGTATCCCTTTAAGTCATCCATTAAAATTTGGCTAATGAATTTTCCATAACTATCTATTTTGGCAGCAGATTATATAATCTTACTGCCATAGTAGTGAAAATCCCTGGTCATAAAAATATATTTCCTTCCAGATTATGCTTTCTGGATTAGGCAAAGTATCTTAAAATATCTTTGCCAGTGTTTAGAGCACTTTAGTCCAAATATTCAGTAACACCTTATGAAATTATTTTGCTAAGAAACAATATGTTAAACTGTTCGAAAAAATCCTTTTAAATGTTACACAGTCCATTTAGTAGATCCATGAAAGTGCTTTTTGGCATAGTCAACAACTGAACAGAGCAATAGTCTCATAAAGTGAGTACAAAGTATTCTGCAACATTTCAACTCCCGACTAAAACGGCAGTAACTACGAGGAGCTCGATTTAGTACAAACCATTCAGTGTGGTCAGCCGTGTTTGTTTGCTGGAATAACACAACGTATTTTAGAAAGAACCCTCTTCCTCGGGTCAAGCGGTATTGGCTAACATTTTATATATAAGAGTGCAGATGTACAAACTGAGAAGTAACAGGAAATGCGGAAAACCTTGGAGAAGATTGAGCAAACAGATACAAACAGAAATAGTAACAGCATTCGAGGTATCATTGAGATATCGGTACTGTGTCACCACAAGTGGTGTGTACGGATCTATCAGACTTTATATGAATTTAGTTGAGCTATAAAGTGAATAAACTATTTCATTGTGGCAGCAAAACCCACCTGAAAACCATTAGAAGGACACATACCATATGTCTCTGAAATAAGACAAGGGGGCACATTTACTAAGGGTCCGCAGCCGCGAATCCGTCGGGTTTTTCCCGAATATTTCCGCTTTGCGCTGTATTGCACGGGATTGTGGCGCCAACTGACTGGCTTGAGGGGCAGACTTTAAACATGACCTTAAGCCCTTACCTCATGCTCCACAAAAGGCCCTGCCTACTTGCCACTTTTGTCCTTATGGCATCAATAAAAGACAGTCCCTCCCTATTCCAAAGCAAACATGTAACAGGACAAACAACACAAACAGGAAAGAATAGTCGGATAGCCAGGTCACAATAGAGATAGCAATGCAGCAGCAGGAAATCACAGATACAGAAGAGAAGTCTGGACAAAATTCCAGGAATGCAGAAAACAGAGTCTTTTGAGATTTCTGGAGCTACCCAAGATAAACTATAGCCAGCACTGCAGTGAATGTGATCAAAATACCTATGGGAAACCAGAAAAATAAATAAGCATTACCTCAGTTGCACAGCACACACAGAGGATGACACAGATGATACATTACATTTTAAAAAGGAGAATCTCCTCTTTAATATTGTATGAGGGTTATGTTTCTAGGTGCCACGGACACAGAGATAAGCACAGTTAAATCTGCAGCTGGGTTGTAAGCTGTACGTGAAAATCATTCCTGACTTCAACTCTCCTCCTCTTTAAAATGACAACAGAACTGTGTTTATAGGTGCCACATTTCAGAAGATATGGCTGTTTGTAACTACAGCTTATTTTCAGGATAGGCCTTATATTTCAGCCCTAATCTGAAAAGTCTTAATAATCATGGGAGGGGCTATTTTTGGGGTAGGTCTTATTTATTGAGAAACACACTTGATCAGAATACAAATTATTCTTAATACCTAACAATTCTTTGGAAGTTTAACACCTCTATAGTTATATAAAGCACAAATAACCCTGAAAGCTGATTGACCTTCATTACTCATCAAAGAAGTCATGGGACCACGGGATCAAAAAATTAAATCAAGATAAGTGCTAACAAGACGCCTTAATATGTTAAAACGTAACTTTTAATATAGCAGTAAAATCCCAATTCTTCTCCATCTTTTCTCTACTTACCTTCTACTCCAATCACTTGATATACAGATTTTTGATCCGTTCTCCTGCCACCAAATCTGTCCAAACTAGTAATGTACGACGGTGACATCATTTCCATGTGTGATTAGAATACTGTTTGGACAGACTGTTCTTAGGATATACATGTATAACTCTACAAAAGGGGTTGTCTGACATTAATAAATACTTTACTGGTGGGGGGTGGGCTGTGAAAAAAAAATAAACCTATTCTTACCTCCCTCGGCACTCCCCGTTTCCTACGCCGCTGCACCTCCACTCTGACAACCCCGTCGGTCCCAGCGATGTAGCAGGCGCTGAGACAGAAGACAGGTGGGCATTCCAGGTTGCTGAAAGTTGTTAAAACGGGGCAAACAGGGGCACAGCAGCAACGGTAAGTAGTGTGGGACACTAGGAGCGCTGAGTGGGGTAAGTATATATATATTTTTAATAACCCTCAGGCCAGCCCACCGGTAAAGTTGTTATTAATGTTAAACAACCCCTTTAAGCCTGGTAATAAAAACAATATTAAAAAACCTTTATTTATCTATATGCCATATTCTACAGCATTAGAATTCATGGAGTACATCCAGTATGAGATAATGAGACATTGCAGGAATAATAATGTAATGAAAGGAATAAGGCAATGTTCGCAAGAGCTTACAATCTATGGTGAGAACCCGCAATCATGAATCATTTCATGAATTTCAATATTTGTCTTTTTTCTCATAGATTTAAATCATTTGCTTCCATGATTTGCTGCCATGCTCTGTATGAGCATCTGGGGGTTAATCCTGTTACTAGTCCCAGATGTCTAAGAAGGGGTTTATTGGCAGAAACACTGTGAACATAAAAGATTCATGGTATTACCTTAAGAGTGCTGGATTTAACATAAAAGATTCATGGTATTACCTTAAGAGTGCTGGATTTATAACATTTCTTTCCAAAAAAGGGACGGACCGTTTCAGTCTGGACAAAATGTTACGAGACATAAACTGTAATAGTGTAATATTTCTAGCTGCCAATTACTGTGTATTACATTTCGTATAAACAGTCACCATAGTAAAGCTTATTCTAATTTGGCAAATACCGGTACATAACCAAACTTAATATTACTGGGGTTTTATTGTACAATGTAGACTTCAATACTTCATTATTCTTACTATACAAGTAGTTGTAGCATAGATGGCTCGCAGCACATGCAGCAGATATAATAGTGTGTATAGAAATATAGACTTGACTTGTGATAACAAGATGTAACTTTACCCGTTCAAGCCCATGCCCTTTTTTGCTTTTGCAATTCCAATTTTTGCTCCCCTCCTTTAAAAATCAACATAAATGTTCTATTTTTCCCTGTACTGAGCTTTATGTGGGCTTGTTTTCTGCTTTATGAATTGTACTTCCTAGTGGTGTTAGTCAATAACAATCTGTCCGGTGTAGTTTCAGCCAATGAGACCCCCAACAATAAGGAAGCAGTCCTGGTTAGTGATGAGCATACCCAATTAAATCTGGGTTCAGTTGAGTTTGGCCGAACCGAAATTTAAAAATGAAGTTCAAGTCACGGTTCTTGAAACGGACCCGAAGCCCCACCAGTAAGCACTTACGATTGGTTCTCGGCATATATTTTGGGGAGTATTGTCGCTCTGTGTGTGGTCATCAGTCCGCGAAATCCTCTCCAAAATGGAGATACCTTTAACTGCTGACAATAACGCGTGCCACATTAATTTTAATGACCCCAGCAGCTCTGTCAGGAGCATTAAAAGAGCTAACAACCATTAAAAAATCTGCAATCTATGAGGAGGAAGTTAAGACACAGGAGGTATTTGGTTGAACGATGGTCCAGCTATTCTTAAAGGGGATCAGAATAAATAGATAAAACAATCTCAATAAATAAATGTTGATTTATGAACCAGTCAACAGTCATTATACAGAGTCGAAGATGAACAGGACTGCAGAGGAGACTGTATATTTGTATCTAGTGCTTGCAGGATAACATAGACGGGAGGAGTGCACATGTTAGTTAGTTAGTTAGTAAAGAACGAACTGAAGTTGCATGTAGTTAAAGAGTGTAATAGGTCTACCTGGAAAAATAAGTTTTAAGTTCATGTTTGAAACTTTGGTAGTTAGATATTAATCTGACAGACTGGATAATAATCTTAGATCACTGTAAGATTGATGAGCAAGGGTTGGATTGACATGAGTGAAGAGAGGTAGGGAGATGCAACACTGTGCAGAGCTTTAGGGATGAGGGTGATTAAGTTTAAAATGTATTCCTAAGTATACGACTCCTTCTAAATATCCACTAGTGGAGTGTATTTTACCACATATTGATTGGCATAAAAACAATACCGCCAGGCTCTCCCTGTGTTACCTACAAGATAGGTTCTTGAGCTGGTATTTTTTATAATTGTAACTCTAGCAAAAAATGTTTTTTGGCCCTGTGACAATTGGATTTTCAATTGGGAACAAGGATTATCAATAAAGCTTAATTACAGACACCTTCCCGGTCTATATTCCTTCCAATATGCTTTCTATTACAAGTGCTTAATCAGCTCTTCCATTGTAACACGAAGAATTCGAACCCTTATAATAGTTGCTAAAAAATCATTTAAACTGGTCGACATCCTTTTAATGTCACAGCCGTGTAATCCGATGCTGGTGGCGATCACACACAGAAGCAAACGCACAGAACGTGAGGACAATAGTCTGCAAAACGTTCACGCCCACGCGCGAACTCCGAGGCAACGATGTAAGTACAACGTCAGCGTGACCCGTGTTAGGTGGCTTGATACACAAATTTAGGAAAACCCGCGTCCTTCGGTCAGCTGTATGTGCTCACTGGTTTAGTATATGATGCAATGAGTCAAACAAAGTAACAGGAAATGCGGAAAACCTTGGAAGATGTGAGCAACAGATACAACGACAGTGACAGCATTCGAGGTGCATTGAGATGATCGTACTGTGCACCACCTGGTGTGTACGATCTATCAGACTTATGATTTGTTGAGCTATAAGTGGAATAAACATTTCATTGGGTAGGCCAAATCACCTGAAAACCATTAGAAGGAACACTACCATAGTCCTGAAATAAGCAAGTGTGACATTAGTTTTGCCAAAAAAGGGTTAGACTCATTTCGGAGAGGTCTTTTTTTTTTTTGTTGTGCATGAACAAAAACATTTTTCCATAAACACCCTTTGTCAGAACCACCATCTACATTTTTTCAAATATTAGATATAAAATAATAAATAGGTGTCAGCTTGGAACCTCAGCGGACTCCCCAAACCCTGAATCTACAGGGGGAATTTCTACCCTATGCCTTTGGAAAAGGAACCAATACTCATGTCTAGCATGTCGCATGTCTTTACATGAGCCCCCTGGTTCAAGAATCGCTTTAGCCATTCGCCGCTCCAATCCCCTTTTCCAAGCTGCCGTCAACTGGACTGGCTTGAGGGCAGACTTTAAACCAGGACCTTAAGCCTTACCTCGTGCCCCACAAAAGGCCCGCCTACTGCCCCTTTTGCCCTTATGGCATCAATAAAAGACAGTCCCTCCCTATTCCAAAGCAAACATGTAACTAGGACAAACAACACAAACAGGAAAATAGTCGGCTAGCCAGGTCCAATAAGATAGCAATGCAAGCAAGCAGGAAATCACCAGATCCGAAGATAGTCTGGACAAAATTCCAGGAATGCAGAAAAACAGTAGTCTTTTGAGATTTCTGGAGCTACCCAAGATAACTATATCCAGCACTGCAGTGAATGTGATCAAAATACCTATGGCAACCAGAAAATAAATAAGCATTACCTCGTGCATCCAGTTACACACGTACAGAGGATGACCCAGATGATATCTACATTTTAAAAAGGAGAATCTCCTCTTTAATATTGTATGAGGGTTGTGTTCTAGGTGCCACGCGCACACGAGATAAGCAACGTTAGCTGCAGCTGGGTTATGACTGTACGTGAAAATATATCCTGACTTCACTCTCCTCCGTTTAAAATGACAACAGAACTGTGTTTATAGTGCCACATTTCAGAAGAATGGCTGTTGTAACTACAGCTTATTTTCGATAGCTCGCTTATATTTACAGCCCTAATCTGAAAAGTCTTAATAATCATGGCAGGGGCTATTTTGTGGGGTAGGTCTTATTATTGCAAAACACACTTATCAAATACACAATTATTCTTATACTCTAACAATTCTTTGGAGTTTAACCCTTTAGTTATAAATAAGCACAATCCCCTAAAGCTGATGACCTTCATTACTCATCAAAGAAGCACAGAAAGCTAGACTAAATCACTCAATGACGTTGAGATAGTCATGGGACCACGGATAAAAAATTAAGCAAGATGTGCTAAAAGACGCCTTAATATGTTAAAACGTACTCTTTAATATAGGCAGGTAAAATCCCAATTCTCTCCGCGTTCTCCTCTTTACCTTCTACTCCTAATCACTTTATAAAGATTTTTGAGCTGTTCTGCTGCCACGCAAATCTTCCAACATCGGTCCAATTACTGACTCATTTTATGTTGAGTAAATACTGTTTGACTGGCTGTTCTTAGTTATATACATGTATAACTGCATAACAAGGGTTCTACATAATTATAATACTTTACCTTTTAAAAAAACATTAAACGCTAGTGTTTTCTGTTTTGACCCTAGGACTCGCACTACACCTTGTCTCCCGTATTCCTACACAACCCTCTGCAGACACCCAATCCACTCTCGACAACACCCGCCTGTTCCACAGCGATGTACAGGACGAGAACAGAAACAGTGGGCATTCCAGGTCTTTGAAGTGTTACACAACGAGGGCAAACAGGGCCACGAGGACTGAGATGCAGACGAGTGGGGTAAGTTACAGATTATGTATTTTTTATAACCCTAGTTCCAACCCACGCGTAAAGTTTTTTTATTAATGTCTAACACCCTTTAAGCCCTGTATAATAAAAACAATATTAATAAAACCTTTATTATCTATATGCCATATTCCACAGCATTAGAATTCATGGAGACTCCATCTATGGTGAGAACCTGCAATCATAATCATTTCATAATTTCAATATTTGTCTTTTTTTTCTCATAGATTAAATCATTTGCTTCCATGATTGCTGCCAGCTCTGTATGAGCAGCTGGGTTAATCCTGTTACTAGTCCCAGATTCTAAGAAGGGGTTTATGGCAGAAACACTGTGAACATAAAAGATTCATGGTATTACCTAAGATTGCTGGATTTTATAACATTTCTTTCCAAAAAAGGGACGGACCGTGTCAGTCTGGACAAAATGTTACGAGACAAAACTGTAATAGTGTAATATTTCTAGCTGCCAATTACTGTGTATTACATTTCGTATAAACAGTCACCATAGTAAAGCTTATTCTAATTGGCAAATACCGCACATTACCAACTTATATTACTGGTTTTATTGTACAATGAGACTTCAATACTTCTTATTCTACTATACAAGTAGTTGTAGCATAGATGGATCGCACACATGCAGCAGATATAATATGTGTTAGAAATATAGACTTGACTTGTGATAACAGATGTCCTTTACCGTTCGAGCCATGCCCTTTTTTGCTTTTTGCAATTCCAATTTTTGCTCCCCTCCTTAAAGATCGACATCAATGTTTTATTTTTCCCTGTACTGAGCTTTTATGTGGCTTGTTTTCTGCTTTAATGACTTTCCTTTAGTGGTGTTAGTCAATAAACAATCTGTCCGTGTAGTTTATCAGCCAATGAGACCCCAACAATAAGGAAGCAGTCCTGGTTTAGTGATGAGCATACCCAATTAAATCTGGGTTCATTTGAGTTTGGCCGAACCGAAATTTAAAAATGAAGTTCAAGTCACGGTTCTTGAAACGGACCCGAACCCCACCAGTAAGCACTTACGATTGGTTCTCGGCATATATTTTGGGGAGTATTGTCGCCTCTGTGTGTGGTCATCAGTCCGCGAATCCTCTCCAAAATGGAGATACCTTTAACCTGCTGACAATAACGCGTGCCACATTAATTTAATGACCCCAGCCTCTGTCAGGAGCATTAAAGAGCAACAACCATGAAAAAATCTGCAATCTATGAGGAGGAAGTTAAGACACAGGAGTATTTGGTTAACAATGGCCAGCTTATCTTCTTAAGGGATCAGAATAAATAGATAAAACCAACTCAATAAATAAATGTGTTGATTTTGAACCAGTCAACAGTCATTATACAGAGGCGAGATGAAACAGGACTGCAGAGGAGACTGTATATTGTATCTAGTGCTGCAGATAACATAGAACGGGAGGAGTGCACATGTTAGTTAGTTAGTTAGTAAAGACGAACTGAAGTGCATGTAGTTAAAGAGTGTAATAGGTTACTGGAAAAATAAGTTCATTTTTGAAACTTTGGTAGTTAGATATTAATCTGACAGACTGGATAATAATCTAGATCACTGGTAAGATTGATGAGCAAGGGTTGGATTGACATGAGTGAAGAGAGGTAGGGAGATGCAACACTGTGCAGAGCTTAGGGATGAGGGTGATTAAGTTTTAAAAGTATTCCTAAGTATACGACTCCTTCTAAATACCATTAGTGGAGTGTATTTTACCACATATTGATTGGCATAAAAACAATACCGCCAGGCTTCCCTGTGTTACCTACAAGATAGGTTCTTTAGGTTTGTTCTTAGTAAAATGTGTATGTAAGTTCGGAGCTGGTATTTTTTATAATTGTAACTCTAGCAAAAATGTTGTTGGCCCTGTGACCAATTGATTGTTTCATTGGACAAGGATTATCAATAAAGCTTAATTACAGACACCTTACAGCTGATCATTGCAGCCTTGGACTAAAGTAAAGTAAAGCATCAGCATAGGTCACAGTGGGCCATTTCTAACTAGGGGACATCTGTAAATTGGGTGTCCTTAGTTAGGGGACCTCCTGCATAACTTTACGGCACAAGTTTTCTCCAATTCTACCACTATTTTTTTGCTTCCCCGTACATTGTGCAAAATATTACATGGTGAAATTAGGAATATCTTTGACTTTCTCCCTTAACATTGTGCTATGCCATATTGCACCATTTTGGAAGCATAAAGTTTTCCCCTCCAATCATACAATATAGTTTAAGTGTTTTTTTATCTCTAGAAAGACATAGCTAGTGTGGCTGACGCCAAACATCTTAAAAATCCCCAAACTACCTGTAAAGTTTCTGCCTGGGTATTTTGTTGATTTTATACTATTTATCCAACCTTTTATAAACTGCTTTTTAACTGCTATTATATAATGGTTGTTCCACATCTTTGATAAACTATAAAATGCAATTGAACTATGAGCTGGAACGCTATTGTTGCTGTCACTTTTACTTTAATTTATAAGGTCGGGGCAGAACACTCCCCTGCAGCGTGTACTGCCATATGACTTAGTTGAATCAACATGTTACAAATTATCGGCATATATCTGTAAAAGTTTTCATGCAGAACCTATTTGAAATAGTGAGTTGTTCCTGCCAGAAACTATTTTAAAGTATAGTCTCTCCGATTCTTAAAATTCTTACTATAACTTGCTTTCTCATCTTCCTCCAAGTATCAGAAGTTCATTCCAGGTCTTAAGTAAAACAATTACAAATGCACAGATTTAAAATCTAACTCTTTAATGTTCAACTTCACTGCAGGTTAAGTATACAAAAATGAAGGAGAAAGGTACAAAATGATCTCATATGGAGATAAATTGGACCCATGTCTTTCTCCACCTTAGTATTTACTATCATTGATTCACCTACAAATTTCCAAAGTGAATCCATTAGGGACACGGCAGATGTCTAGCTCATAGAACCCTGAGACTATTATAGAGCAGGTGTATTTATACGGAGACTTGATTACACACCGGTGGATTATATTTATCATCAGTCATTTAACCCTTTCACGACCCGTGACGTAATAGCACATCACGGGTCGGCCGCGGGTGATTGGAGAGGGCTCACGGGTGCACATTGTAATGTATGAGGAGTAAAATCCCCATATACTGCCATACTGTAGTATGGCAGTATATGATAGGATTGTACAGAGAACCTAGGGTTAGAGTACCCTAGGGAGTCTGAAAAATAGTAAAAATAAAAATAAAAAAAAGTTTAAAAAAAAAGTTATAATAAAAAACCTAAAAACTCAAATCACCCCAATTTCCATAGAACTGATATAAATATAAATAAATAGTAAAAATCATAAACACATTAGGTATCGCCGCATCCGAAAATGCCCAATGTATCAAAATATACTAACGGTTTTTCAATGCGTTTAACCCCGTAATGGAAAATCGAGCCCAAAGTCAAAAATGGCACTTTTTTGCCGTTTAAAAAAAATTAAAAATTCTTTAAAAAGTGATCAAAAGGTACTACAGTCCTAAAAATGATAAAATTGTAAATGTATAAAAAAGTTATTAGAGCCCGAAGATGGCAAAATCCCCAAAAAAGGGGTTTTAATTTTTTTAAATGTATGAAAACATTATAAAACCTATATAAATTTGTTATCTCCGTAATCGTATCGCCCCAAAGAATGAAGTAGACATGTAATTTGGGGTGCACAGTGAAAGCCGTAAGATCCAAGCCCACAAGAAAACGTCACAAATGCGTTTTTTTTACTAATTTCACTGCATTTGGAATTTTTTTTCTGCTTCCCAGTACACGGCATGGAATAATAAATACCATCACTATGAAGTGCAATTTGTTACGCAGAAAACAAGCCCTCGCACAGCTCTGTACGTGTAAAAATAAAAAAGTTATAGATTTTTGATCATGGGGAGTGAAAAATGAAAATGAAAAAACAAAAAAGGGCGAGGTCCTAAAAGGGTTAAGACAATATTGGATAAATCACAGATCCTCACTGAACTTCTGGAGAGAAGTTTGCTGCACTTAAAGTAAAGGGGCTGAATAATATTGCACCCCCCACTTTTCAGTTTATTATTTTTTACAAAAGTTTCAAATATGTTAACATTTTGTTCCACTTCACAATTGTGTCCCACTTGTTGTTGATTCTTCACCAAAAATGTACAGTTTTTTATATTTATGTTTGAAGCCTGAAATGTGACAAAAGGTCTTAACCCCTTACCGTCGGGTCCCAGTGCATGAAGAGGGCTCACGCGCTGAGCCCTCTCCATAGCTGGTAAGTCTTTGGTGCATATTGCAGCAAAGACTTACTGGTAACACCGATCTCGGGCGCTGGCACCCATCGCGGGTGCTATGTCGTTGATCGCCTAGGTCATACAGTCCTAAAAATGGCAGCATTCAAAATGTCATCAAAATTCGCAAATAATGACACCACCCACAGCTCCATATACTGAAGTATGAAAAAGTTATTAGCGCCAGAAGATGGCAAAATCCCCCCAAATTTTTTGTACAGAGGTTTAAATTTTTGTAAGTGTATGAAAACATTATAAAACCTATACAAATTTGGTATCCCCGTAATCGTACCGACCTAAAGAATAAAGTAGACATGTCATTTGGGGTGTACAGTGAAAGCCGTATGTCTTTCTCCACCTTAGTATTTACTATCATTGATTCACCTACAAATGTCCAAAGTGAATCCATTAGGGACACGGCAGATGTCTAGCTCATATTTAACTTGTGTGCCAACATATCCCGATATGTCGATTCTACTGTTTCAGCGTTGTAATGCAAAGGTTGTTCAGATCCTTTGGCTATGGTAATGGATACACCATGCCCTTGACATACCACAGTGTTAGATCTGGGCATGGGGGTAATGGAGGCTAGCACAATAATGGAGAGGCATTATTTGAAGCCTAGCCATTCCAAATTTCCAGTAGAGTTTCATTCAGTCATTGTTGAACATCCAAATAGAAATATGGAAGAGCATCTGCCTGCTGATCAGTGGTGTACCTTCAATGGATGAGACCATACAGCTCCTATGATGTCCATAGGTCCATGAGGCCCATGTGCCACATAGGTGTTGCCCGTTATAAATAGGGGAATAGGGGGGGGGGGGGGGGGAAAAAGCACTGTCTGGAAGAAAAAGAAGTGTCTAAGGGAGAACAGAAAGCATTTTCTAGGGGAAAAGTACTGTCCGGGGGGTGGGAGTTCTATACAAGGGCAAGTCTGTGATATCTTTTTGTATCCAAATCCGGCTTTGAACTTCACAACAGTATCAAGGACCTGCCTGGTGTGTTCCTTGTTTTTTCATGATGCAGAACCCTGAGACTATCACAGAGCAGGTGTATTTACATAGAGACTTGATTACATACAGGTGGATTATATTTATCATCAGTCATTTAAGACAACATTGGATCAATCACAGATCCTCACTGAACTTCTGGAGAGAAGTTTGCTGCACTTAAAGTAAAGGGGTTGAATAATATTGCACCCCCCACTTTTCAGTTTATTTTTTACAAAAGTTTCAAATATGTTAAAATTTTGTTCCACTTCACAATTGTGTTCCACTTGTTGTTGATTCTTCACCAAAAATGTACAGTTTTTTATCATTATGTCTGAAGCCTGAAATGTGGCCAAAGGTCTTTAACCCCTTACCGTCGGGTCCCAGTGCATGAAGAGGGCTCACGCGGTGAGCCCTCTCCATAGCTGGTAAGTCTTTGGTGCATATTGCAGCAAAGACTTACCGGTAACACCGATTCCTAGCACCAATCGCGGGTGCTATGTCGTTGATCGCCTAGGTCGTACAGTCCTAAAAATGGCAGCATTCAAAACGACATCAAAATTTGCAAATAATGACACCACCCACAGCTCCATACACTGAAGTATGAAAAAGTTATTAGCGCCAGAAAATGGTAAAATCCCCCCCAATTTTTTTTTGTACAGGAGGTTTTCATTTTTTTAATGTATGAAAACATTATAAAACCTATACAAATTTGATATTTCTGTGATCGCACCGAACCAAAGAATAAAGCAGACATGTCATTTGGGGCGCACAGTGGAAGATGTAAAATCCAAGCCCACAAGAAAATGAATTGGGGGGGGGGGGATTGGGGCTAATGGTTAAATGTATAAAGCATATTTCCGGTATAATTATAGAAGAGAGATACAATTATAATTCGCCCAATGTGATTCCCTGAAACGGCACTTAGTAATGGTTCTGAGTCAAACATTCTCTGGAAAAAAAGCAGTTTTGTGTATAATAGTTTATTTCATAGAGCAAACAATTTACACGTGATTTCCCTTGGGACACTTTCCCTGGAAAATGTCAGCCAACTTTTGTTTTATCAAATTTCAATAGTGTTTCCAAATACATTTACCAAAACATGAGTCAAAGACAAGTATTCCATACAGAGGTGACGTCATTTACAAATTCTGCATGATAGTTACTGGTAATGGTTGGAAGAGTAAAATAACTATCACAAACAATCAGCAAAACACAAAACTCTCCAATTCAAAACACAGTACACAAAAATATAGACAGGAAGAGGAGAATTTTCCCAAGAGGGAACAAGAGGATTTCAGACCACAGATTTAGCAACCAGGGTCTCCATTGTTCAGAAATTTCTCAACTGTTGGGTGGATTGTTGGTAAGTGCCTACCATGGTAAAACACTTTGATCTTGGTATTGGTGGCCGTAGCCATCAGAGAAAAAAACTTTTGGCTACTATGAAATTTAGTTCTTGTAATACAAACACATTTACTGGGCTGCATTGTCTACCAGGAAATCCAAGAAATGGAATGTGGTCAATGCTACTGAGAGAGCTAAAAGAATTAATTATTGGCTATGGTAGATGCCTGATGAAGGTCATTGTTTGGGACCGAAACGCATAGCAATCCTAATAAAGGTTCTTGATAATCTTATAACTTCAGGGCAAGCATCTAGTCCTTTTAAGAGCTGCTAATTTGGCTGCAGAATTTCAGGGGCACCATATTTTATTCTTATATCTTTAAGACTTTATGGCACTATAAGGCACTATATCAAAATGTGATGGGGAATTATAGAAATTGTAATTCAAAAAAAGGAAAAAGGAATACAACCGTTACCCGTAATGGACAAATCCTCCTTCAGTGTGAACGATGTCCGAGAACTCATTATAGACATGCCGACTCCAGTAGATGAATAGAAAAATATTTCATAGATGATCCAGCACTCGTGAGATAAAAAAATTGGTCCCTCATTTCATAATATTTTTTTAAAAATCAAGGCATAAGATTTAAAGTGCACAATACAAGCTTGCATTCATTAAAAATAGTAGAATGACCTACGTGTTTCAGGACATTTGTGTCCTTACTTGTGGCCTAACATTCACTATACTGGAGGTCATATAAATAACAACTGTCACCTGGAAGAAAGGACCTAAATGCACATTTATGTTTTACATTGTGCCTCATAATGTATCATAGATCACCTATGTTGACCAATTGTGTAGACAAATTACTAATACAGTTACATGGTGTCAGTACGATTATTCAATCCCTTTGAACACCTTGGGGGTCATTTACTAAGGGCCCGATTCGAGTTTTTGCAACGGGTTACCCGAATTTTTCAGTTTTGCGCTGATTTTCCCAGTATTGCCCCAGGACTTTGGCGACGGAAATCGGGGGCGTGGCCGTAAAAAAACTCGACGGATTTGGAAAAACCGCCGCATTTAAAAAAAAAAAGTGTCGCTCGACACGCGCTTACCTTCATCCAGGATGGCTCGGTGAACTACAGTGCGTTCCGATGCTCTTCAGCGCAGCAGCGCCACCTGGTGGACGTCGGAGGAACTGCCTTAGTGAATCCCGGCCAGACCCGAATCCACCGCAGAGAACGCGCCGCTGGATCGCAAATGGACCGGGTAAGTAAATCTGCCCCCTTGTGTCCAGCTGCAATTTCCAATAAATTTCATGATTGCTTAACTTACCCTCTCTATAGTCATAACTTGTAAGCTTAATAAATTCCCATGGTTAGTCTATCAGTCTTAGATGCATCGCTGATATGCTCAGATACACACTTCTTAAGTGTTCTGATCGTGCTGCCCACATACTGCAATTGACACACAGTGGCCAAATATACCACACATTGGCTATTGCAATTGATCATTCCTGTAATTGTGATTATTACTGCAGGACGAAAAAGTCCTAGAGCTATGCATATATTTGCACACTGTAGATCTGGTCCCACCACAGGGGTACGAGACCCTTAACATTTAACCAAGTTGATTTCTGCATATCATTCGTACTCAAAAACAGTGAAGGGGATACCACATTACCAATCGTCTGAACGAAAAGACATCCATTGCGCAAAATACTATGTACTGCATCATCCACTATGAGAATAGTTAAATATCTCTTGATAACACGCATTATTACATAATAGTCCTGACTATACAGTAGGGAAGACAAATTTTTTCATGTGGATTGCTTGACTTCTTTCGACATAATGAATAAGCATTAAGATAATTAATGGGCCCATGAAGAACCATTAAGAGCATGCTTGTCATACGTACCTCTAAAAGATAATTGTTTACTAATAGCATCACACTCCTAACCAAAGGATGCATTATCACTGCAACTACATCTTGCCCAGATATATTCCCCGAGTGAACTGAACCCCTCAGGAGAAAATCTTAAAATGCTTCAATGTACAGTGTGAACCCCCTCCAGATGATAAGAGTATCGTCTATGTATCTTCCATACCATAAAATGTGGTCATGGAAAGGGTTGTTCACATTGTACATGGAAAGTTCTTCCCACCAAGAAACATGTAAATTAGCATATGATAGAGAAATGCACAAACCAATAGGGCAACCTTGTATTTGATACACAGGGTTCTAGGAGGATTCTGGAGACCAGAGACTCAGGAGCACCTTCTGGTAGAGCCGGAGACTCTGGAGCGGCTTCTTGGAGAGCCGGAGACTCTGGACGGCTTCTGGGAGAGCGAGACTCTGGAGCGGCTTCTAGGGGGGCCAGAAACTATGGAAAAGCTTATGGGAGAGCCAGAATCTCTGGAGCGGCTTCTAGGAGAGCCAGAAACTCTGGAGCGCTTCTGGAGAGCCGGAGACTCTGGAGCGGCTTCTGGGAGAGCTGAAGACTGAAGCCTTCTGAGAGCAAGACTCTGAAGCGGCTTCTGGGAGACCAGAGACTCTGGAAGCGGCTTCTGGGAGAGCAGGAGCTCTGAGCGCTTCTGAGAGAGCCGAAGACTCTGGAGCAGCTTCTGGAGAGCCAGAGACTCTGGAGCAGCTTATGGGAGAGTCAGAATCTCTAAACGGCTTTTGGAGAGGCCAGAAAGTCTGGAGCGGCTTCTGGGAGAGCCGGTGGCTCTGGAGCGGTTCTGGGAGAGCCGGGGACTCAAGTCGCTATTGGAAACACTGGAGCCAAGCGAGGCCGACATGGAAGCCGGACTTGAGAGTGCTGGGATTCAGGCAGATGGTTGAAGCAAGACGGCAGGCTGGGAAGGCTTTAGGGAAACGCGGAGACTGCATTTGCTGGAGTCAAGCAGCGTTGAGTAAAGCACAGAGGCACCCTGCTTAATGTTTTTTCCCAAAAAAACAGCTGCTGGGACTGCTGGGGCAACTATCCTGGAAAATCGCCAGACGCAAATGTGATCCTTAGCATAGTCCATGGCTTTAGCAGGATACACAACCTTGGCCTTGGCGGGGTCCATGGCTGTATCTTACTGTCACGCACAGGGGTGCGGGAAGAGTCTCTGAGGGAAGAGTCTGTGGACCCTCTGGACCACCGCGGGGGTTGGTATGAGACCTATGGTGCACGCAAGGCAACAAATGCCAGTAAACAGTCACAATTTGAGATGACAGAAGGAATGCAGAGGAGCACTGGTAACGCTGGTACGGAGTGAAGACACTGCTGGGCTGGAACCCTGGAAGGCACGGCAGAAGCACAGAAAGGCAGGAGGTCACCACTGGGATGGAACCCTGGACGGCACAGCAGGAGCACAGTTGTAGCGGAACAGACGACAACGACAGAATACGGACCACAGAGAGACAGGACCACAGGATACGGGGCATCCACATGACCACACGATATGGACCATAGGACACGAGCACGATATGGACCACCGCATACGGACACAGGATATGGACCACTGACACGGACCACAGTATATGGACCACCAGACACGAACCACGCAATGAGCCTGGAAACGCACAGGAACACGGGGCGTCTGTAATGCGCAGGAACAGGACCTCGGGAAACACACAGAAGGCTTTCACTTCAGTGGGAAGACTTGAAGATCCGCGGGGAGTGAAGGGAGCTTATATAGGTTATATAGGAAACCCGGAAGTGACCAGTGCCAATGGGAAGGACGCTGGCTCTTAAGTTCGAGGGAAGGAGCCTGCGCACCCTAGCAGTGGGAGTGCGCGGCCTGGAGGCATGCAGCTTGCAGCACGGACCCAGACACAACAGGAGAGTAAGTGCGCCTCGCACGGCGGAGGCGGGGACACAGCAAGCACAGCGACGGGTGATCCCACGATCCGAGACATGGTAGTGCGCGGAGCACCATGACCAATTTAAATTAGGAAGGCAGCATATCAACTTAAATACATTCTAGGTGGAGGCCACAATATATTGAACAAATTCAGTAAGTAAGAAACTATGACATATATGAATTGGTGGGCCCTAAATCCTTATGATTCACTATTCAGATTAATTGAGATAATTTTTAATGATAATGAATTTGGTTGAGTGAGGGGGTGTATATAAAATGATAATTTGGGGTTTTTACGCGTTGCATAGAGGAGTTTGTATATATTATAATTAACTCAAGGGGCACTATTTTATTCATTAATTTAGGGTGGCACTGTATATATTACAATCTTTGGGAAGTGCTCATTATATACTATATAAGGAATTTAGAAGACAAGAGCAATTTCCAAGATATTTAACACTGATTTCAGAGCTAGTGAATAGTTTAGGATGCAGGGGATGGGAAAAAAAAGCCTGGTAGGTGTGGAAAGAAGTCTTTTTTTTAGTATGATATGTTACAAAGTTTCACAATGGTATTTCTATCTCTCTTATGAGGGTTTGGTATTTGATTGTCAATCACTTATTGACTAACCTTGCTCTTTATCTTTTAAAAACACAAATCTACCTGTCCTGACCTACTACAGAATCTCTTTTCTAACATCAATTCTCAAAATCAATTAATTAAAAATTGGCCCCCTTTAAAAAAAAAAAAAAAAATGTGAACTGCATGGAACAAAGTATAGCCAACATAAGTGTTAATCAGTTTAGCTAAGATGGTTTTATGGCTCATAGTGTCATTTAATAGTATTTTAGAATAATACATTACTGTAAGACACCACTGCTTAGTATTTCATAAGCTTCTTTGGCTGTACCACGTTTACTTATTGACTTGTTGTCAACACAGGAAAGAAGACTCATCTGAATATAATTTCATTTGCTAGGTTGCCATTGCTGCCCTCTGAGTCTTTGCACTCTATAGCTCACAGACCTGCATTGTTCGATGCAATTGAAATTTACTTCAATATACAATATCTTTGTAGGTGTTTGGCAGGTGCACCTGATGACTGGTCTTGTCCCAGCCAGATATGATGTTTTTGAAGCCAACCATAGAGAAAAAATATGTTGTCCTTGAAAAAGGTTTTTTTTTTTATAGCAGCCGGCGACTGTTCTGGTCTGAATCGGGAAAGCTATTTACAATTCATAATCAATTGCACACAGGAAAATCATTACCATATGAAAACATATTGCAATCATTGCTTAAAGGAAACTTAGAATTTAGATGACTTTAAAATTTGATTTTAGAAGGATGAGGCCATGATAAGAAATATAAAGATTACCACAGTCACAGTGCGCTGGATCTGGGTTTATCATGATGGATTTTGGTGGTAGATTTCCATTATATTGTAGATATTGTCAGAAGAACTGATAAAGTATCTTATATATTTTTGTCATGTGGTCAATGTTCTCCATCACACCCCTGTGTACCAAAGTCGAAAGTGATCCAAAGGGAACAGCTCAAAAAAGTTCAATTTTGACACCTTCAGCAAATCACCTGTAAAGTTGAATTTTTTCCATTGTCATTTAAAAACAACCCTTGTATGGCATGATTAGGCATTCACTTTATCATTTACCACAAATTAATTTCACCCCCTTCATGGCTTTTTGTTCTTCATATTGATGGTTGGATAATTCATATAAAAGATCTGATGTACGATCAAGAAGCCACACTGCGGGTGACCAAATGAAGGGGCGTAGCTCTAGATACTCATCTACTATATCCTATGAGTTTGCTTACAAATTCTTACAATCCTGCTCATTGATTCACTTAGACAGTGGACAAACAATGGAAAACAATAGCACGATCAATGACACAGAATGTAATATAGCAAAGAAACATTAATTACTGTAAGTGATTTCTAACGCCAACTAGGTCAGATCTATAGACTGAGAATTAATCCTTAGGTCAGTTATAAAAAATATACCGTATATGACCTATGTGATGATATGTATAGCTCAACTGCAAATAGCCTTTGGACAAGGCATGGCCATGAGTTGCATAATACGCTGCTGCAGTACTTTCCCTAAAAGCTAGTCCTCCCCCATACAAATAACAGTGCAACAATGTCCCACATAAAATTTATCAAATTTACATAAATGTAGAAGGTTTATAATAATTCCTGCTATTACAATTATTCAGGGTCTCATTAGGGGTTTTAGACAACATACATTAGTCACACACACTTTATATATAAAGGACCTGTAAAAGAACAAGACAATTGGGTTTTTCCATGAAAATGGGTATCAAATTAACTTGAGTCCTGGCCTATGCTGCTTGAACTATGCTATGAAATAATTATGTAACACTCAGACCACGAATGGACATAGACCAGATGGTGCCCCGTGCGGTACTTTCCCAAAAACTCATCTACTACATTTAGCAAATCAACATTCACAATAACAGTGATGATTTATCATGGGAGAAATCTCGGTACAAGTCAATGAAAAAAGTTGCAATTCCTGGTGCATGGCCAGGAATTGCAACTTTTGAATCTCTCTATGGCAGTGGGGGGATGAAGAACGATTTTAGTACATCAGACACATTTGGCACCAGTAGAGGAAGTATCCCAACAAGTGCTGATGATCCCAGTGATGTTAATTTTCCCCAATGTGCCCAATAATACCTACCAATCAGTAATATTAGAAATTTAGTATTCAGTATATCGGCCTTCTATACAAGCTCTGTAAGACTATTGAATGGTATCATAGTAAAAGGTTAATAAAAGACATCAGTACCATCAAGTCCAACCTATACATTATATTGCGTTGATCCAGAATGAGGAAAAAAACTGCAAGGCTGATGCCAATTGGCCCAATAGCAGTGAAAATTATTTCCCGACCTCTATATGGCAGTCAGAATAACTCCCTATCAACAGAAACTAATAACCAGGCAATGTTTAATTCATACGATGTGATATTTATTGCTCTCCAGAAAGTCATCCAGGCCTCCTTGAACATGTCATAGAGTCGGCCATAACACCTCTGCGGCAGTTAGAGTTCCACAGTCTCACTGCTCTTACACAGTAAAGAACGCTTTGTCCTATGGCTATGGTAGCACGCCCTATTCTCTAGGTGTAGAGCATTGCCCCACTTGTCTTGGTCACTACATCTTGTTATGAAAACATCTTTGAGAGATCCTGTACGTCCGTATTCAGGTATTGTACATTGTAATGAGTCTTTCCTCAGTCTTCTTTTTAATAAGATGAATAAACCCAAGTTTAATAATCTGTCATTGTAACTGTCCCCCCCATTCGTCCTTATTATCTGGTTGCTCTCATCTGCACCCGATCCAGTCAACATGTCCATTTTAAATGCTGGTGCCCAAAACTGTACACAATATTATCCATGTGGGTCTGACCAGGATTTGTTATTAGGACAAAACTATGTCCTTATCATGAGAATCTATCTTTTATTTAGCTTAGGAGCGATGCCACAGCTCTGGTCCTAAAATTGGTATACTATCCACCAATACCCCACATCTTTTTCTCCATCAGTTTTATCAAGAAATTTATCATTTAACACATAACTTATATACTCGAGTATAAGCCTAGTTTTTCAGCACAAAAAATGTGCTGAAAAACCCAAACTCGGCTTATACCGTCAAAAACAATAAATATATCTAAACTCACCTTTCCGGCGACACCCTTTATATCTTCTGTCGATCTGTCTGCAGTGCGGCAGCTATATACAGCCTGGGGCAGGCTGGTAGTATATACACTGGGCGCATGGCTGTCTTCTATAACACTGGGGGCTGGCAGGCTATATATAACACTGGGGCAGGGTCTGGCTGGCTATATACACTGGGGCAGGGCTGGCGGCTATATACACTGGGGCTAAGGGCTGGCTGGCTATATCCAATGGGGGGCAGGGCTGGCTGGCTATATACTGGGGAGGCTGTGACCATGCATTTCTCCACCCTCGGCTTATACTCGGTCAATAGGTTTCCCAGTATTTTTGGTAAAATTAGGGGCTCTCGGACTATACTCGGGTCGGCTTATACTCGAGTATATACGTAATTATAGTTTTCATTTCGCTCAACCCATGTGCATAACCTGACATTTGTCTAATTAAACTCATCTGTCATTTGTTAGCCCAGCCTTCAGTTTCCACAAAATCTATGCTATTCCCCTCTGTATTAATTCTCACAGAGTGTAGTATCACTGCAAATATTGAAACTCTACCTTTGAAACTCTCTATGAAGTCATTAATAAAAAAATAAAAAAGTGACCCTTGCTGACAATGTGCCAATCAGCATCACTAAGCCAATTGCTTACTCAAATCATAGATTTTTCCGTAGTCCTAGCAGTCTCATTTATGTACAACCTATATGTACAGTATATTTTTGGTCAACCCATACTTTGGATAATGGGAACTTATTGGAGAACAAAGCAAGAAAGCTTCATTCATGAATAGAAGTGGCATGGCCATATATGTCTTCCAGTTCTGAGCTATCATATAAAATAGAAACAAAGTTGGATGACAATGGGACCACAATGACTATAGCAAATGAAAAGTATAACAAATCAGGCTTAACTAAGTAACCATATGGCTTGGCTGTTTTTCTTTACCACCACACATTTGTATGCAATACATTATGAAGTTCATCATGTGGCACCGGTGACTCTCATACAGTAATTGACTACCAATCTGCCAATAAAGTTCTACTTTATGGACTGTCATCATCACTACCCTCAAGTTATGAGAAGAATACATACAGAATAGCTATTTTAATGAGCGTTCTAGTAAACGCCCAGGCTTTGCTGTATATTACTTGTTCTTTCCTAGGTCACAAAGACAAATATAATATTATATTAACTTAGTAAAACATTTTACTGTTATATGCCATAAAATGTATACAAGCCAGACAAGTGAGTGGTAATACCCCTTTATTATATCTGAATTATTTTTTACACAAGTAATATCTGTGTTGTAATTTCTCAAGAAAACACAGTGCTTCCATCACATTGATGCCATGACGCCATGCATCAAATTTCTTTTTTCCAGAGACGTTCAGAATATTTAAATCATCATAGTAGGGTAGTGACAGAAACCTGACTCACACAAAACGCTTCATTGGATATAATTTTAAGTGCCAGGTCTCGAAGGAATGCATAAATAAATAGCGACCAGAGGTCTACCAGTCGTTAGGTTATTATAGACTTGGCTTTGTACATGTCTTGTGTTACATTGTGTCGCAGGTTGTAAATATATCACGCCTATGAAAAGAGTTCTTTCTTATATCGGAGAAGTACGACGCAACATGAAAGAATAAATAACCAATAATATTATGCAATATAGGTAAAATAATACATTGTAAATAAGACTTATAGTGATGCAAAGAGATAGCGAGATACTTTTATCGAATAATAATGAATGCAAAAGCAGCAAACAATACTCACGGTCACATTTAGTGCCCCTCTAAAATTGACAAAGTAGCCATACAACAACACAGTACCAACCCCGTCCCTTGTAGAACACATGATATCATCATGCAACAAAATATTGACATCCCATGCTCCCATGACGAGACAGACACGTCCACATGTCACAGCTTAATACTAATAATCTGCCTGTAGGACAGTTTGTGGAGGTGATGCAGACACTGTCCTGTTTTTGAGAGACCATTAAACTTGTCCCCCGCAGATTGGTCCCTCCTGTTTTATGATGAGGAATTTTGGACACCCTCACCCTTTCATGCCAAAGAAGGCCATTGCTATTCGCTGGATGAACTCTAGGGGTCATTTACTAAGGGGCCCGATTCGCGTTTCCCTGACGTGTTACCCGAATATTTCCGATTTGCGCCGATTTCCCCTGTATGGCCCCGGGATTTTGGCGCACGCGATCGATGTGGGCGTCAGCGCGGCATGCACCAACGAAATCGGGGGACGTGGCCGAGCAAATCCGACGGATTCGAAAAACCGCCGCTTTAAAAAAAGAAATGTGTGCTTGGGAGCGCGCTTATCCTCACTTGGTCCGGCCCGGTGAACTCAAGTGCGTTCAGATGCTTTTCAGCGCAGCAGGCGCCACCTGGTGGACGGCGGAGGAACTACCTGTATGAATCGCGAACGGACGCGGGTAAGTAAATCTGCCCTAGGTGATTGCAATGGAAAACTAGTGAGTTCCATTATCCCATTGGAAATAATAAATCCAAAACTTTGAAACTGTCCTGGAATTTGGCAAATATGGGAAGGCAGTTGTAAGCCTGCTCTCTTACTGTATTCTTAGAATACTTCTCTCTCTGCTTAAAGGACATCTACCATCAGATACTGGATAGCGGGGACCATGTATTACATGTATTTCAGCATTTTTTTTGCCAAAATAATACCTCTATAAAAGTGGCCGAGATGGCAGGTCTCGGCGGTGGCCGAGCGCCTCTCAGCTTCCGGACTTAATCTATATTCACGTCCCGCTACAAGCACCTCCGCATAGCCCCGCTCTCATCTCTCACTATCCGGATTCTACATCACCTGCGATCCTAGTTCCTAGACGGTGACAGGACGAGGCTTCCAGCGGGACATACTAAATTAAAGTCCTGGGAAGCCGAGAGGCGCCTGCGACACCGTCTGCCTGAGCGCCTCCAGCACTTTAAAATTATTATTTCAGCATAAAAATGCGAAATACATGTTAAAACATGGTCTCCCCATCACCTTGACATAACAGTATCCATTAACGACACTCCTTACAAGGACACGACCTGTCTTAAAGGAAATATTTCTTCAGTTTTGACCATACCTAGCGGCAAACAGTGTTGGTACTTAGGTAAACTGTCTGCAGTTATTATGGTACAAAATCAATAACAATTCCCTTCAAAGACCTGTCCTGAGTCGGCAATCACTTTTCATACTTTCCCAAGTGTTTGTTAAATCCAGGGTTGAGGAGAACCTGATAGCCATGTAAGCTGTTTTCGCGGTTGGGGGCGACAACTCATTTTATTCTGTTATATACTACTCATACCTCACTTCACACCATTATGGTCTATACAGACTGCTATTTTCTTTTTTTGTGATCAATAAAAGGAAAATTAGATAATAATGTTAATCTGATTTATATAGACACAACATAATCCATATCATTTTACAAATCACTTAATAAGACACTGGAATGTGCAAAGAGTGATACGGAATCCAAAGTTCAATCAATTGGAGAAAGGACACAGTTTACTAGAGCTTACAATCCACGCCAACAACTCCCCCCCCCCCTCCCCCCTCCACCAAATAGCACTACACATAATGTGCTTTCCATAACTAAACGGTGGCCATATAGATCCCAATAGTCAAAAGAAGTGCAGATCCAAGCAAACGCCACACATTTCCGAAAAGTTACATGCCGCAATAAAGTGCATAAAGATCTAGGAGAGCAACACTATATGAGGATGTAGACGTGCCAGTAACCTGCAGCCAGATGTTGGGTTACGAGATACCTCAAATCAATGAAAAGGGGTTGAAGCTTTTCAGGGAAAATCCAATAAAAAAGAGAAGTTGTAGCCCAAATCAGCACAACTTTCAGTCCGACAATAAAAATTGTTCAAAGGGGTTAACTTCTCCTTAGTCTTCATTCAATGATACCATGTACTCTTCCACTATGATACAGATCCACACACTATACACTATGATACAGATCAACACACTATATCACTATGATACAGATACAACTATACACTATAACAGTCAACAATATACAACTATGATACAATACCATGTACTCTCCTATGATACAGATCCACACACTATACACATATGATACAGATCAACACACTATACACTATGATACAGATCACACACTATACCCTATGATACAGATCACAACTATACACTATGATACAATACCATGTACTCTTCCACTATGATACAGATCCACACCAACTTACTATACACTATGATACAGATCAACACACTATAACACTATGATACAGATCACACACTATACACTATGATACGATCCACATCACACTACACATGATACAATCACCACATACACTATGATACAATACAACATACTATAAAACACTTGATACAATACCAGTACCTCTCACTAATGATACAGATCATACAGATCATACACTATGATACAGACCACACACTATACCACTAGTACAGATCCAACACTATACACTATCATACATACAACATACTCATAACTATGATACAATACCAGTACTCTTCCACTATGATACAGATCCACACCTATACACTATGATACAGATCCACACATCTTACAACTATGATACAATCCACACCTATACACTATCATACAATACAACACTACTATCAGCTATGATACAATACCATGTCTCTATCCACTATGATAGATCCACACACTATCACATACACTATGATACAGATCCACACACTACCTAGACAGATCCACACTATACACTACAAATACAGACATATTATATACACTATGGTAGACAATACCACACACTCTACATTGATACAGAGCGACACAAACTATACATTATGATACAGATTTATTAGGCCAAATAAATTTCTAAAATTCTACTTACTTCTTTCATCATTTTGCCACCAATAAAAATTTTAATAAAATTGATGGTAAGTTGTATATATCCAAAAGTATCAAGGGATATACGCTAAAGTTAATGTTGAGAAAATGGTATCAGGATAACAATTTCACTGTATTTGGAATTCTTTAACAACTTTCCAAGTTCATTGCAAGGAATATTAAAATGTGCTAATAAAAGTAACTGAAAAGTAAAAATATCTTTTTTACTACGTTTTTTGTGTGTATAATATCAGACCTTGCATTTTAAGGTTGATTCTGCACTTGGATCCACCAGTACTAAGGGACGTCACTTTTTTTTGCCGTGTGATCCAAAATAGGCATTTCCTATTGCAGATTTTTTTCTGAAATGTGCGTAAGAGATTGTCAACAGTGCTATGGTATATTTGGATTACGTTGCGGATTGTGTGTACGGAAAGCTGTGTGGCAAATCTGTGTGTAATACATTATGCAGTACCCTTGAAAATGTTGAGGTTGAAAGGTCCAACACCTGGCATCAACCAGTGATTGGCCTCCTGAGTGGTCAAGCAATCCTGTAGTATTTCCATTTCCATAGGTCAGTGATGTTATGTGGACTCACATTAGGCAGCTAAGGTAATAAGGCTGAGCTGCAATACAAAGCACAGCCACTGTACTCATGAGTGCATGTTTGAAAGGTGGCCGGGTACCAACAGAAAAATTGATTCAGGCGTCGCCACTATATAGCTGCAAGAATGCAATTTATCCTGCATTGGGCAAGATTTGAGATAAGGGAATTTTAGGACTGGTGGAGGTGGGGGGGGGCAGTTACATAACTAGTACCTAAATTCTCGCTCCTTCTCTTCTAGTGTATGGCTCTTCTGTTACTTTACTTACTGTTTGTAAACGTGAGTGTTGCAGTGACGATATCTAGGACATTAGTGTCGGGGATGGTCTTAAAGTTACCCCTGGTTTTGTGGCTTCTTGCTGGAGGTCAGGTTTGGTCAAGTGTCAGCTCCAAAGGAATATGGTACCTACAGGTGACATGTCTTATGCCTTTAGGTCGCAGAAGTGCTGATGACTTCTCTTAACTAAGCAAACCACAGTCACTTACAGTAATTGTCACTCTGAATAACAATGTACCAAAAATGTGCTCCTAAATAATATCTACTACCCAACAAACACTGGATACACTGTGGCCCCCCACATATATCAAACACACCCGCATAACAAACCATGTTGTGCTCCTGCATATATATCCATCTATTAGACTGCATCTCCTAAATCTATGTTCAACAATATCCCCTGAAAAGAAAAAATTCTGTGCTGATAATTTGGGGCCAACATGATTCACCTATTAATCATGATATACAGTATATACCCCTCAGTTAATAGTTAGTTTTCCTATGTATACTCATACTTTATACCAAGGTTACTCTGTATATAGCCAAGTTTCGCAACAAAAAAATGTGCTGAAAAACCTCACCTTGTTATACACGAGTGTATAAAGAGACAACTAAACTTAAATCCCCCCCCCTTCAATACTCCCTGCAGCTCCTCTTCCATCTTCTCTTACTCCTAGATAGTGGGCAGAGACGCGTCCATGGACACAATATGACGCAGTGGCGCCACTGCTGAAGTGCAAGCTGTACATTATAATATCCTATAGTTACTTTAGGTTTGCTATATTCTATTCATTGTAAGAATCATATGGCTTCGGAAATACTTTTGAGTGTACCCTCCTTTTATCTATACTGGATTACCACCACCTGGGTATGTATACATTTGTGACTATTGGTATTAATATTATTGTATTTTATACTATTTTTTATTGTATATATCTTTGTCTTCATTTCCCCATTCTTCTTTGGGGTATAAATACGTGATTTGATACAGCAAAATCTGGTCAGTCTAACTCTGCCGAAACCAAGGATCTAGTACGCCCTTAGTAGTTGGTGCAGTAATAGTAATTTTTGCTTTTCAAGGTGTCCTCTCCGGCCCACCTTGCTGTGCCTATAAAAATATAGACCTAAAATAATATGCAACCTAAATTTGCAACCTTGTGACACCTTGTAGGGCAGATAGGGCTGCCTTTAGAGCTATTTTAGACCTACAGAGTTATATATATTCCCTAAATTACCACTTTTCTCGTGAAATGCCAATTGTTTAAACAAATTATTTTAGAATGTTTTTATTGAAAACAAAATATGTACTTAATGATTTTTTTCCTGGTCTGTAATTAACACCTATTCTTTTTGCTTTTTTTTTTTAAAGAATGACTGAGGGGAGGGTGGAAAAGTGTCATCTTTCTGGCCATAAAATACATATGTCAGCTGCCATGCTCTATAAACACATTACACACACTTAAACAAATAATCGTGGTAAGTTAATCATAGGTGCTGGGCTGCACGCTTAAGGGAAAGTGTCTGTAAAACTGAGTTATGATTTTTTTTTAGTCAATTCAGGTACGTAATAAAAATATAAATGAGTAGACGCAAAATCAGAAAGTGAAAAAAAAAATCAAATATAAAAAAAAAAGCTAGCCACACTGTTTGTTTACAGAGTTGCCCTTACGGCAAACAGTGAGCTAACACAGGCAGTGTAAGCCAAGAACTTGTCTGGAAACCATCATTAAACCATATATTGGACAGGTGACCAGCAAATACTTAGTAGCTCTTTAACACATTCTCCCGGCTGAAAATTACAATACCATCAAAAGTCAAATAAGTGAATTTAATTATAAAAATGTCTTATGTGATTGAGGTCGATTTGATTCCATCTGTTCATTAATCATCTTGTGTTTTGCCTGTTAGATAGATCGGGGTTCATTTTGTTGTCTCACAAGGCCAAATATTTTCTTAATCTATGTAATATATTGCACCTTTCTTCTTATTCTTTTCCACATTTTGTCTTTAAAATTTCAGGAAAAGTGACAGACATGTGGGGCACATTTACTTACGCCGTCCATGTCATGTCGGCCTGATCCGATGTCCGACTGGAATGCACATCTGCCGCGATTCAAGATATCGTGCGCCCGATTTCCGTGGAGGGACAGCAGTTTCAGGGGCACGGGTGTTCCGCGACGATCTGCAAACATGGATCGCGGTGACACCTTAACATAGCCCGGCCGTGGCTGCACAACTAGCGAAACACTACGGGTGCACCCGCGACAATCGCGGGTCACAATTTTACTTTACTCAGTCCTAATTATCTTCAATAATTATAATCAATATGGATGGATGGTATAACAGTCAGGTGAACATGACATCTAATCCCTACGGGCCTTTCTTTAACATTACCTATCGTTACGATCCGTTAAAAAAACCAAAACAGCATGTCCTAGTCTGAACCATCACATATACACGTTTATGAGAGCTGTGAAAAATGGTTGCCAAACTAATGCGTGGGAAAAAATGAAAAAATGTCCATTATGTCCACAGTGCATTTTTGCAATTTTTCGTAAACACATATCTTAAGATCTAACACTGCTACGAAAATTCTTGCCTCCTCAATAATGAGTCTTTAACCATCTAAGAAGCACTTGTCCAGTGTTCAGAATCTTTGTATGATGTTGCAGATGCATTTCGTATTTGCTTTTGCTGAGATGTGCTCTTCATTAAACCAATTTGATCCTTTACACTATGTCCTTAACTAGAAGTGCGTCGGTTTTAGTTGGTAGTGCACGCGCATATTTCACATTGCATTGAGTTGTCTTGGCAACTCCGCTAGAATGCTAACCCTCGAATGTGCTTAACGGAATGACGGCAAATACAGGAGACCTGAATGGAATCATAAGAACCTTTTACAGAAGGTCAGCGCTAAATGTAGACACAGGGCATTGCACTTATGACCCACGTTTAATCGACAAAGACATATAGCTGTACAGTGTATTTGTTGTCAAGGAAAAATGATGGCATGTCCGTCACTCTCACCAGCACAGCTGTGTACGAAAATAGTTTCTATCATGCAGACCGCACAAAGACTTTAAACTTGTTTTAAAACCAAAAAAAAACCTTTACCCCGACACTGACCAATATACATGATGAACATTCATAAATAATTAAAAACAAGCATCATAGTTCAAATTTTTAGAGGGGTGGTGATAGATCCAGGTCCTTCACTTTATACAAGGTTCCCCAAAGGTATGAACCATATTAACCTTAGACAGTTGTTGTTTTGTTACTCATGGCGCCGCATTGTTCCCGGACGCAGGGAATCACCTGTCTGGATGGTACTCTTGATCCCATCCTTAAGGCGGAAAGGACACTGAGAGACAGAGCATTGAGTCGAGGAGGAAGAAAAGGGCTGAAGGGGGGAAAAGATAGGGAAGGGGTGGAATAAAGAGAAGCGACGCGATATATGGGAAGAAAAGGGGAGGTGGGTGTAAGGGGGTAAGGTAAGGGGTAGTGGAGTTGGATTGTGAGTAGGGCGTTAGAGGGGGGGGTAGGGGTGAGTCGCTAGGTAAGAGTAGGGTAAAGGAAGAAAGAATAGGGGAGGAGAAGGGGATAAAAGGGGTGATGTAAGCGACGGAGGGAACAGGGCTAAAGGGTGGACAGTATGAGGAGGGCGAAAGTTAATGGCAATGGAGAAATGGAAGGGTGAGGGTGGAAGAGGGCGAGGGAAGTAGAAGGTAGCTGTGGACGTATGGAGACTGATATCCGAATTGATGGGTTGGGGATGGGGTGAGGGGGAGGAGTGTAAACGCGAAATAGGGAGAGGATGTGTGATGGGGCGGTGGGTTAAGAACGAGGAAGAAGAAAAGGGGAGAAAGGTGGTAATTGGGTGGAAACGTTAAATAAACCAGAGGGGGCGTAATGGGGACGGGGGCACTGGGATGGAGTGGTTTGGGGTGCAGGGGGGAAGGTAGGGGGGGTGAGTAATGTAGTCGACCCCTGCCCCAGTGTATATACCGCCAGCCCCCCCAGTTTATATAGCCAGCCAGCCCCTGCCCCAGTGTATATAGCCTCCAGCCCCATGCCCCAGTGTAATAGCCTGCCAGCCCCTTCCCAGTGTATATAGCCTACCAGCCCCTGCCCCAGTGTATTAGCCTGCGCCACTGCCAGCAGATCGCACAGAAGATATACAGGGGTCGCCGAAAGGTGAGTTTAGATATATTTATTTTTTGACTCGAGTATAAGCCGAGTTGGGTTTTTCAGCACATTTTTTGTGCTGAAAAACTAGGCTTATACCGCAGTATATAATTTATTGTGAAATGATAAATTTCTTGATAAAACTGATGGAAAAAAGATGTGGGGTATTGGTGGTATAAACTCAATTTTAGTGACCAGAGCTGGGCACTCTCTCCTAAAGTAAATAAAAGGAATAGATCTCATGATAAGGACATAGTTTTGTCCTAATACAAATCCCTGGTCAGACCACACATGGAATATTGTGTACGTTTTGGGCACCAGCATTTAAAATGGACATAGTTGAACTGGATCGGTGCAGATGAGAGCAACCAAGATTAAGAGAATGGGGACTAGATTACAATGACAATTATTAAACTTGGGTTATTCATCTTATTAAAAAGAAGACTGAGGAAAGACCTCATTACAATGTACAATACCTGAACGGACAGTACAAGGATCTCTCAAGAGTTTTCATACTGATGTGTGACCAAGACAAGGGGGCATCCTCTACACCTAGAGAAGAGGCGATGCTACCATAGCCATAGACAAGGTTCTTTACTGTAAGAGCATGAGACTGTGGAACTCTCTGCCGCAGGAGGTTGTTATGGCCGACTCTATGTACATGTTCAAGACCTCTGGATACTTTCTGAGAGCAAATATCCACATCCGTATGAAATTAAACATTTGCGTTATTAGTTTCTGTTGATCCAGGGAGTTATTCTGACTGCCATATTAGAGGTCGGGAAATATTTTCACTGCTTTGGGCCACTTGGCTCAGCCTTGCAGTTTTTTTCCTCATTCTGATCAACGCATATTAATGTATAGGTTGGACTTGATGGACTGATGTCTTTTATTAACCTTTTACTATGATACCATTCAATAGTTCTTACGAGCTTGTATAGAAGCTGAATACTGAATACTAAATTTCTAATATTACTGATTGGTAGTATTATTTGGGCACATTGGGGAAAATTAACCATCACTGGGATCATCAGCACTTGTTGGGATACTTCCCTCACTGGTGCAAAATGTGTCGATGTACTAAAATCGTTCTTCCATCCCCCACTGCCATAGAGAGATTCAAAAGTTGCAATTCCTGGCCATGCACCAGGAATTGCAACTTTTTTCATGACTTGTACCCGAGATTTCTCCCATGATAAATCATCACTGTTATTGTGAATTGATTTGCTAAATGTAGTAGATGAGTTTTTGGGAAAGTACCGCACGGGGCACCATCTGGTCTATGTCCATTCGTGGTCTGAGTGTTACATAATTATTTCATAGCATAGTTCAAGCAGCATAGCCCAGGACTCAAGTTATATTTGATACCCATTTTCATGGAAAAACCCATGTCTTGTTCTTTAACCAGTTCCTTTATATATAAAATAGTGTGTGACTTATGTATGTTTGTCTAAAACCCCTAATGGACCCTGAATAATTGTAATAGCAGGAATTATTATAAACCTTCTACATTTATGTAAATTTGATAAATTTATGTGGGGACTTGTTGCACTGTTATTTGTATGGGAGGACTAGCTTTTGGGAGTACTGCCCAGGGTATTATGCAACTCATGCCTGACCTGTCCAAAGGCTATTTGCAGTTGAGTCTACATATTCATCACAGGGCATAACGGTATATTTTTTTTATAACTGACCTGAGATTTATTCTCAGTCTAAGATCTGACCTAGTTGGCGTTAGAAATCACTTACAGTAATTAATGTTTCTTGCTATATTACATTCTGTGGTCATTGATCGTGGCTATTGTTGTCCATTGTTTGTCCACTGTCTAAGTGAATCCAATGAGCAGGATGTAAGAATTTGTAACAACATCATAGTTAGTAGATGTATCTAGAGCTACGCCCCTTCATTTTGTACCCGCATGTTTGGCTTCTTGATCGTACATCAGATCTTTTATATGAATTATCCACCAATCAATATAGAACCAAAAAGCCATGAAGGGGGTGAAATTAATTTGTGGTAAATGATAAAGTGAATGCCTAATCATGCCATACAAGGGTTGTTTTAAATGACAATGGAAAAGAAAATTCAACTTTACAGGTGATTTGCTGAAGGTGTCAAAATTGACCTTTTTTGAGCTGTTCCATTTGGATCACTTTCGACTTTGGTACACAGGGTGTGACTGGAAACATTGACCCATGACAAAATATATATATCCTTTATCAGTTCTTCTGACAATATCTACAATATTATGGAATCTTACCACCAAATCCATCATGATAAACCACAGATCCAGCCACGTGTACTGTGGTAATCTTTTTATATTTCTTATTCATGGCCTCCATCCTTCTAAAATCAAATTTAAAGTCATCTAAATTCTAAGTTTCCTTTAACAATGATTGCAATTTTTCATTCATTGAATATTTCCGTTTGCTTTATTCAATTGTAAATCGTTTCATGATGCCATCAGAACTTTCCCGCCGCATGCTCAAGAAGAGCAAAACCCTTTTTCAAGGACAACATATTTTTCTCTATGGTTGGCTTCAAAAACATCAATCTGGGCTGGGACAAGACCAGTCATCAGGTGCAACCTGCCAAACACCTCCAAAGGAATATTGTATATTGAAGTAAATATCTTTCAATTTGCATCGAACAATGCAGGTCTGTGAGCTATAGAGTCAAAGACTCAGAGGCAGCAATGGCAACCTAGCAAAATGTTATATTCAGATGAGTCTTCTTTCCTGTGTTGACAACAAGTCAATAAGTAAACGCTTGGTACATCCAAAGAAGCTTATGAAATACTAAGCAGTGGTGTCTTACAGTAATGTATATTCTAAAATACTATTAAATGACACTATGACCATAAAACCATCATCTAGCTAAACTGATTAACCTTTAGTTGGCTCTAAACTTTGTTCCATGCTAGTTCACATTTTTTTTTTTTTTTTTAAAGGGGCCAATTTTTAATTTTGTTTATGTTGTGTTGGTTCTGTTGGTCAGTAGTGTAGTTTGTGTTTTTATAACAATGGGTAGTCAATAGTGATTGCTCAACATACCCCGCCCTCTGGTACCATGTCTCTTGTGAAATACTATTTCTATCCTCTCACGACCTTCTTTCCACCCTCCAGCTTTTTCCTTCCCATCCCCTGCATCCTAAACTATTCACTAGCTCTGAAATCAGTGTTAAATATCTCTTGGAAATTGCTCTTGGTTCTTCTAAATTCCTTATATAGTATATAATGAGCACTCCCAAAGATTGTAATATATCAGGTGCACCCCTAAATTAATGATAAAAATGTGCCCCTTGAGTTAATTATAAATATACAAACTCCTCTATGCAACGTAAAAACCCCAAATTATCATTTTATATACACCCCCTCACTCAACCAAATTCATTATCATTAAATTATCTCATTAATCTGATAGTGATCATAAGGATTTAGGGCCCACAAAAATTCATTATGTCATAGTTTCTTACCCTGAATTTGTTCAAATATTTGTGGCCTCCACCTGAATGTATTAAGTTGATATGCTGCCTCCTAATTTAAATTGGTCATGGGTGCTCCCGCGATCCATGTCTCGGATCGTGGTACACCCGTGCTCCGCTTGCATGCCTGTCCCCGTCCCGCTGGGCGCACACTTACCTCTGCTGTGCTGCTGCTTGTTCCCTTCTTTTCATGCTTCCTTCCTCCATGCCTCCCACGGGAGGGTCCCACTCAATTCCCTACTCCTTCCCTAAGCTTCCCCAGCGTCCTTCCCATTGGCACTGGTCACTTCCGGGTTTCCTATATAACCTATATAAGCTCCCTTCACTCCCCGCCGGATCTTCAGTCTTCCCACTGAAGTGAAAGCCTTCTGTGTGTTTCCCCGTCCGTTTCCTCCTGCGCATTTACAGACGCCTCCGTGTTCCTGTGCGTTTCCAGGCTCATTGCGTGGTTCGTGTCTGGTTGGTCCATATACTGTGGTCCGTGTCCAGTGGTCCATATCCTGTGGTCCGTATGTCGGTGTCCATATCCTGTGTCCGTTTCCTATGGTCCATATCCTGTGGTCCATGTCCGGTGCCCGTATCCTGTGGTCTGTCTCCTGTGGTCCGTATTCTTGGTCTGTTCCCGTACAACTGTGCTCCTGCTGTGCCGTCCAGGGTTCCATCCCAGTGGTGACCTCCTCCTTTCTTGCTTCTGCCGTGCCTTCCAGGGTTCCAGCCCAGCAGTGTCTTCACTCCGTACCAGCGTTACCAGTGCTCCTCTGCATTCCTCTGTCATCTCAAATTGTGACTGTTTACTGCATTGTTTGCCTTGGCTGCCACCATAGGTCTCATACCAACCCCGCGGGTGGTCCCAGTTCCCGCAGACACTCTTCCCTCCTGCGACTGTCTCCCATCCCCGCTCATACATAGTGCCATACCCCTGCGACCCCGCCAAGCCCAGGTTGTGATATCCTGCTAAAGCCATGGACTATGCTAAGGATCCACATTTGCGTCTGCCGCTTTTTCGCAGAAAGATAAAGTTCCCAGCAGTCCCAGCCTTTTTTTTTTGAAAAACATTACATGCCTTCCCTCTCTTCTCAGCTTCGTCTCCTCACCTTTCTCTCCTCTTTGCCTACTCCGAAGTTCCCAGCTGCGCTGTCCTTGCTGTCTCAACACGTGCTGACCCAGCACTCTCAAGTCGGCTTCATGTCGGCCTCGCTTGGCTCATTGTTTCCAATAGCGACTTGATCCCCGGCTCTCCCAGAAACCGCTCCAGAGCCACCGCTCTCCCAGAAGCCGCTCCAGACTTTCTGGCTCTCCAAAAGCCGCTTTAGAGATTCTGACTCTCCCATAAGCTGCTCCAGAGTCTCTGGCTCTCCCGAAGCTGCTCCAAGTCTTCGGCTCTCTCAGAACCGCTCCAAGTCTCCTGCTCTCACCGAAGCCGCTCCAACTCTGCTCTCCCAGGCCCGCTTCAGAGTCTTCGGCTCTCCCAGAAGCCGCTTCAGAGTCTTCAGCCTCCCGAAGCCGCTCCAGAGTCTCCGGCTCGCAAACCCTCCAGAGTTTCTCTCTCTAGAAGCCGCTCCAGAGATTCTGGCTCTCCCATAAGCTTTTCCATAGTTTTCTGGCCCCCCTAAAGCCGGCTCCAGAGTCTCATCTCTCCCATCCTCTCCCTCTTCCGGCTCTCCAGATTCCGGCTCCCACGATCTCCCCGGCTCTACCCAGAGGTGCTCCTAGTCTATCTCCCCGGCTCCCTAGACCTTGTATCAAATACAAGGTTGCCCTATTGGTTGTGCATTTTCTCTATCATATGTCTAATTTACATTTTCTTGGTGGGAAGAACTTTCCATGTACAATGTGAACAACCCTTTCCATGACCACATTTTATGGTATGGAAGATACATAGACGATACTCTTATCATCTGGAGGGGTCACACTGTACATGAAGCATTTGTAAGATTTTCTCCTGAGGGGTTCAGTTCACCGGGGAATATATCTGGGCAAGATGTAGTTGCAGTATAATGCATCCTTTGGTTAGGAGTGTGATGCTATTATAAACAATTATCTTTGAGGTACGATGACAAGCATGCTCTTAATGGTTCTTCATGGGCCCATTAATTATCTTAATGCTTATTCATTATGTCGAAAGAAGTCGCAATCCACATAAAAAATTTGTCTTCCTACTGTATAGTCAGGACTATATGTAATAATGCGTGTTATCAAGAGATATTTAACTATTCTCATAGTGGATGATGCAGTACATAGTATTTTGCCGATGATTTCTTTTCGTTCAACGATTGAATGTGTTATCCCCTTCACTGTTTTGAGTACGAATGATATGCAGAAATCACTTGGTTAAATGTTTAGGGTCTCTACCCCTGTGTGGTGACCAAGATCTACAGTGTGCAAATATATGCTACTCTAGGACTTTTTCGTCCGCAGTAATAATCACAATTACAGGAATGATCAATTGCAATAGCCAATGTGTGGTATTATTTGGCCACTTTGTGTCAATTAGTATTGGTGCGCCACGATCAGACCACTTGAATGTTTTTATCTGACATATCAGCGATGCATCTAAGACTGATAGACTAACCATGGGAATTTATTAAGCTTACAAGTTATGACTATAGAGAGGGTAAGTTAAGCAATCATGAAATTATTGGAATTGCAGTGGAACACAAGGGGGCAGATTTACTTACCCGTCCATTTGCGATCAGCGGCGCGTTCTCTGCGTGGATTCGGTCTGGCCGGGATTCACTAAGGCAGTTCCTCCGACGTCCACCAGGTGGCGCGCTGCGCTGAAGAGCATCGGAACGCATGTAGTCCCGAGCCATCCTGGATGAAGGTAAAGGCTGGCTGGCTATATACACTGGGGCAGGGGCTGGCTGGCTATATACTGGGGAGGCTGTGACCAATGCATTTCCCACCCTCGGCTTATACTCGAGTCAATAGGTTTTCCCAGTATTTTGTGGTAAAATTAGGGGCCTCGGCTTATACTCGGGTCGGCTTATACTCGAGTATATACGGTAATTATAGTTTTCATTTCCTCAACCCATGTGCATAACCTGACATTTGTCTACATTAAACCTCATCTGTCATTTGTTAGCCCAGGCCTTCAGTTTCCACAAAATCTATGCTATTCCCCTCTGTATTAATTACTTCACAGAGTGTAGTATCATCTGCAAATATTGAAACTCTACCTTGTAAACTCTCTATGAAGTCATTAATAAAAAATATAAAAAAGTGACCCCTGTCTGACAATGTGCCAATCAGCATCACTAAGCCAATTGCTTACTCAAATACATAGATTTTTCCGTAGTCCTAGCAGTCTCATTTTATGTACCAACCTATATGACAGTATATTTTGGGTCACCCATACTTTTGGATAATGGGAACTTATTGGAGAACAAAGCAAGAAAGCTTCATTCATGAATAGAGTGGCATGGGCCATATATGTCTTCCAGTTCTGAGCTATCATATAAAATAGAAACAAAGTTGGATTGACAATGGGACCACAATGACTATAGCAAATGTAAAAGTATAATAGAATCAGGCTTATACTAAGTAACCATATTGCCTTGGCATGTTTTTCTGTTACCACCACACATTTGTATGCAATACATTATGAAGTTGCATCATGTGGCACCGGTGACTCTCATACAGTAAATGACTACCAATCTGCCAATAAAAGTTCTACTTTATGGACATGTCATCATCACTACCCTCAAGTTATGAGAAGGATACATACAGAATAGCTATTTTAATGAGCCGTTCTAGTAAACGCCCAGGCTTTGCTGTATATTACTTGTTCTTTCCTAGGTCACAGAAAGACAAATATAATATTATATTAACTTTAGTAAAACATTTTACTGTTATATGCCATAAAATGTATACAAGCCAGACAAGTGAGTGGTAATACCCCTTTATTAATATCTGAATTATTTTTTTACACAAGTAATATCTGTGTTGTAATTTCTCAAGAAAACCCAGTGCTTCCCATCACATTGATGCCATGACGCCATGCATCAAATTTCTTTTTTCCAGAGACGTTCAGAATATTTAAAATCACATAGCAAGGGTAGTGACAGAAACCTGACTCACACAAAACGCTTCATTGGAATATATTTTAAGTGCCAGGTCTCGAAGGAATTGCATAAATAAATAGCGAACAGAGGTCTATCCAGTCGTTAGGTTATTATAGACTTTGGCTTTGTACATGTCTTGTGTTACATTGTGTGCTGCAGGTTGTAAATATATCACGCCTATGAAAAGAGTTCTTTTCTATATCGGAGAATGTACGACGCAACATGAAAGAATAAATAACCAATAAATATTATGCAATATAGGTAAAATAATACATTGTAAATAAGACTTATAGTGATGCAAAGAGATAGCGAGATACTTTTATCAGAAATAAATAATGATCAAAAGCATGCAAACAATACTCATCGGTCACATTTAGTGCCCCCTTAAAATTGACAAAAGTACCACAACACAGTACCAACCCCGTCCCTTGTAGAACACATTGATATCATCATGCAACAAAATATTGACATCCACATGCTCCCATGACGAGACAGACACGTCCACATGTCACAGCTATAATACTAATAATACTGCCCTGTAGGACAGTTTTGTGGAGGTGATGCAGACACTGTCCTGTTTTTGAGAGACCATTAAACTTGTCCCCCGCAGATTTGTCCCTCCTGTTTATTGATGAGGAATTTTGGACACCTCACCCTTCATGCCAAAGAAGGCCATTGCTATTCGCTGGATGAACTCTAGGGGGGTCATTTACTAAGGGCCCGATTCGCGTTTTCCTGACGTGTTACCCGAATATTTCCGATTTGCGCCGATTTCCCCTGTATTGCCCCGGGATTTTGGCGCACGCGATCGAATTGTGGCGCATCAGCGCCGGCATGCACGCAACGGAAATCGGGGGACGTGGCCGAGCGAAAATCCGACGGATTCGGAAAAACCGCCGCATTTAAAAAAAGAAATGTGAATCTAGGGACGTGCTTACCTTCACTTGGCCCGGCCCGGTGAACTCAAGTGCGTTCAGATGCTTTTCAGCGCAGCAGCGCCACCTGGTGGACGGCGGAGGAACTACCTTGATGAATCCCGGCGGACCCGAATCCAGCGCAGAGAACGCGCCGCTGGATCGCGAACGGACCGGGTAAGTAAATCTGCCCCTAGGTGATTGCAATGGAAAACTAGTGAATTCCATTATCCCATTGGAAATAATCCTATGCAAACATTGACATTGTCCTGAGAAATTTGGCAAAATATGGGAAGGGTGTTGTAATCCTGCTCTTACATTGTATTCTTAGAATACTCTCTCTCTGCTTAAAGGACATCTACCATCAGATTACTGGATAGCGGGGACCGTGTATTACATGTATTTCAGCATTTTTTTTGCCAAAATAATAACTCTATAAAAGTGCCGGACATGCTGAGGCTGGCGGTGGCCGAGCGCCTCTCAGCTTCCCGAGACTTTAATCTATATTCACGTCCCCGCTACAAGCCGCCTCCTGCTAGCCCCGCTCTCTCCACTACCCGGATTTCTAACATCACCTGCCAGATCCTAGTTTCCTAGACGGTGACAGGACGAGGCTTCCAGCGGGACGCACATAAATTAAAGTCCTGGGGAAGCCGAGAGGCGCTCGGGCGCCGTCTGCCTGAGCGCCTCCAGCACTTTTACAAAGTTATTATTTCAGCAATAAAAATGCTGAAATACATGTTAAACATGGTCTCCCCATCACCTTGACATAACAAGTATCCTATTAACGACACTCCTTACAAGGACACGACACTGTCCTTAAAAGGAAATATTTCTTCAGTTTTGACCATACCTAGCTGCAAACAGTGTTGGGTACTTAGGTAAACTGTCTGCAGTTTATTATGGTAAAAAATCAATAACAGATTCCCTTCAAAGACCTGCCTGAGTCGGCAATCACTTTTCAATACTTTCCCAAGTGATTTTGCTTGAATCCAGGGTTGAGGAGACACCTTGATAGCCCAGTGTAAGCTGTTTTTCCTGGGTTGGGGGCGACAACTCATTTTATTCTGTTATATACTACTCATACCTCACTTCACACATTATGGTCTATACAGACTGCTATTTTCTTTTTTTGTGATCAATAAAAGGAAAATTAGATAATAATGTTAATCTGATTTATATAGACACAACATAATCCATATCATAGTGCAAAATGGAAGGTGCAGATCCAAGCAAACGCCACTCAATTTCCGAAAAGTTACATGCCCAGATAAAGTGCATAAAGATCTAGGGAGCAACACTATATGAAGATGTAGACGTGCCAGTAACTGCAGCCAGATGTTGGGTTACAGATACCTCAAATCAATGAAAAGGGGTTGAAGCTTTCAGGGAAAATCCAATAAAAAAGTGAAAGTTTAGTAGCCCAAATCAGCACAACATTTCAGTCCGACAATAAAAAATTGTTCCAAAGGGCTGATTAACTTTCCCTAGTTCTTCATTCAATGATACCATGTACTCTTCCACTATGATACAGATCCACACACTATACACTATGATACAGATCAACACACTATACACTATGATACAGATCAACACACTATACACTATGATACAGATCAACACACTATACACTATGATACAATACCATGTACTCTTCCACTATGATACAGATCCACACACTATACACTATGATACAGATCAACACACTATACACTATGATACAGATCAACACACTATACACTATGATACATACCCACCTTACACTATGATACAGATCCACACAATATACACTATGATACAGATCAACACACTATACACTATGATACAGATCCACACACTATACACTATGATACAGATCCACACACTATACACTATGATACAATACAACATACTATACACTATGATACAATACCATGTACTCTTCCACTATGATACAGATCTACACACTATACACTATGATACAGATCCACACACTATACACTATGATACAGATCCACACACTATACACTATCATACAATACAACATACTATACACTATGATACAATACCATGTACTCTTCCACTATGATACAGATCCACACACTATACACTATGATACAGATCCACACACTATACACTATGATACAGATCCACACACTATACACTATCATAAAATACAACATATTATATACACTATGGTACAATACCACACACTCTACATTTTGATACAGAGCGACAAACTATACATTATGATACAGATTTATTAGGGCCAAATAAATTCTAAAAATTCTACGTACTTCTTTTTCATCATTTTGCCACCAATAAAAATTTTAATAAAAATTGATGGTAAGTTTGTATATATCCAAAAGTATCAATGGATATATCAGCTAAAGTTATAAGTGTGAGAAAATGGTATCAGGATACAATTTCACTGTATTTGGAATTCTTTAACAACTTTCCAAGTTCATTGCAAGGAATATTAAAATGTGCTAATAAAAAGTAAACTGAAAAGTAAAAAAGTACTTTTTTACTACGTTTTTTGTGTGTATAATATCAGACCTTTGCATTTTAAAGGTTGATTTCTGCACTTGGATCCACAGTACTAAGGGACGTGTCACTTTTTTTTGCCGTGGATCCAAAATAGGCATTTCCATTGCAGATTTTTTTCTGAAATGTGCGTAAGAGATTGTCAACAGTGCTATGGTTATATTGGATTACGTTGCGGATTTGTGTACGGAAATGCTGTGTGGCAAATCTGTGTGTAATACATTATGCAGTTACCCTTGAAAAATGTTGAGGTTGAAGAGGTCCAACACCTGGCTCAACCAGTGATTGGCCTCCTGAAGTGGTCAAGCACTCCTGTAAGTATTTCCATTTCATAGGTCAGTGATGTTATGTGGACTCACAGTAGGCAGCTAAGGTAATAAGGCTGAGCTGCAATACAAAGCACAGCCACTGTACCATGCAGTGCATGTTTGGAAAGGGGTGCCGGGGTACCCAACAGAAAAATTGATTCAGGCGTCGCCACTATACTGCTGCAAAGAACAATTACCTGCATTGCAAGAGTTTGAGATAAGGGAATTTTTAGGTACTGGTGGAGGTGGGGGGGGGGCAGTTAAATAACTAGTACATAAATTCTCCTTCCTTCTCTTCTAGTGTATGGCTCTCTGTTACTTACTTACTGTTTGTAAACTGAGGTTGCAGTGACGAATATCAGGACATTAGTGTCGAGGGATGTTCTAAGAGTTACCCCTGGTTTTGTGGGCTTCTTGCTGGAGGTCAGGTTGTGGTCAAGTGTCAGCTCCAAAGGAATATGGTACCTCACAGGTGACATGTCTTATCCTTTAGGTCCAGAAGTGCTGATGACTTCTCCTTAACTAAGCAAAACCACAGTCACTTACAGTATAATGTCACCTGAATAACAATGTACCAAAATGTGCTCCTAAATAATATCTACTCCCAACAAACAACTGGATACACTGTGCCCCCCACATATATCAAACACACACCCGAATAACAAAACCATGTTGTGCTCCTGCATATATCCAATATTAGACTGCATCTCCTAAATATATTTCAACATATATCCCCTGAAAAGAAAAAATTCTGTGCTGATAATTTGGGGGCACAACATGATTCACCTATTAATAATGATATACAGTATATACCCCTCAGTAATAAGTTAGTTTTCCTATGTAATACTCATACTTTACCAAAGTTTACCTTCTGTATATAAGCCAAGTTTTTCAGCACAAAAAAATGTGCTGAAAAACCTCACCTTGGTTTATACACGAGTGTATAAAGACAATAAACTTAAATCCCCCCCCCTTCAATACTCCCTGCAGCTCCTCTTCCATCTTCTCTTTACTCCTAATAGAGTGGGCAGAGACGCGTCCATGGACACAATATGACGCAGTGGCGCCACTGCTGAAGTCAAGCTGTACATTATAATATCCTATAGTTACTTAGGTTTGCATATAATTCTATTCATTGTAAGAATCATATGGCTTCGGCTAAATACTTTTGAGTGTACCTCCTTTTATCATAACTGGATTACCACCACCTGGGGTATGTATACATTTTGACTATTGTATTAATTATTATTGTATTTTTATACTATTTTTTATTGTATATATCTTTGTCTTCATTTCCCCATTCTTCCTTTGGGGTAAAATACGTGATTGATACAGCAAAAATCTGGTCTAGTCTAACTCTGCACCGAATGATCAGTACACCTGTAGTAGGTTGGTGCAGTAAATAGTAATTTTTGCTTTTCAAGGTGTCCTCTGGCCCACCTTGCTGATGCCTAAAAAATATAGACCTAAAAAATATGCAACCTAAAATTTGCAACCTTGTGACACCTTGTAGGGCAGATAGGGCTGCCTTTAGAGCTATTTTAGATCCTACAGAGTTACTATATATCCCTAAATTACACATTTTCTCGTGAAATGCTCTAATTTTTTAACAAATTATTTTAGAATGTTTTTATTGAAAACAAATATGTACTTAATGATTTTTTCCTGGTCTGTAAATTATACACCTATTCTTTTTTTTCCTTTTTTTTTTAAAGAATACTGAAGGGGAGGGTGGAAAAGTGTCATTCTGGCCAAAAAATACATTATGTCAGCTGCCATGCTCTATAAACACATTACACACACCTTAAACAAATAATCCGTGGTAAGTTAATCATAGGTGCTGGGCTGCACGCTTAAGGGAAAGTGTCTGTAAAACTGAGTTATAGATTTTTTTTAGTCATTCAGGTACGTAATAAAATATAAATGAGTAGACCAAAAATCAGAAAGTGAAAAAAAATAAATCAAATATAAAAAATAACGCTAGCCACTTGTTTTTACAGAGTTGCCCTTACGGCAAACAGTGAGCTAACCACAGTGTAAGCCAAGAACTTGTCTGGAAACCATACATTAAACCATATATTGGGACAGGTGGACCAGCAAATACTTAGCTCTTTAACATATCCCGCTGAAAATTACAACCATCAAAAAGTCAAATAAGTGAATTTAATTAAAAAATGTCTTATGTGATTGAGGCTGAATTGATTCCATCTGTTCATTAACATCTTTGTGTTTTGCCGGTTAAGATAGATCGGGGTTCGATTTTTGTTGTCTCACAAGGCCAAATAATTTTCTTAATCTATGTAATATATTTGCACCTTTCATTTCTTATTCTTTTCCAACATTTTTGTCTTTAAAATTCAGGAAAAAGTGACACTGTGGGGCACATTTACTTACCCGTCCATGCATGTTCCCTGATCCAGAATGTCCGACTGGAATGCACATCTGCCGCGATTCAAGATGATCGTGCGCCCGATTTCCTGGGACGGGCAGCACGTTTCGGGGCACGGGTGTTCCCGCGATCTGCAACATGGATCGCGGGGACACCCGTAACATAGGCCCGGGCCGTGGCTGCACAACTGAGCGAAACACGGGTGCACCCGCGACAATCGCAGGGTCACAATTACTTTACTAGCCTAATTATCTTCAATAATTATAATCAATATGGATGGATGGTATAAAGTCAGGTGAACATGAAGCAATCCCTACGGCCATTTCTTTAACAGACCATGTGACAGATCCGTTAAAAAAAACCACAGCATGTCCTAGTCTGAACCAATCACATATACAGTTTATGAAGATCTGTGAAAAATGGTTGCCAAACTAATGCGTGGGAAAAAAATGAAGAAAATGTCCATTATTCACAGTGCATTTTGGCCAATTTTTCGTAAACACATATCTTAAGACTAACACTGCTACTAAAATTCTTGCCTCCTCAATAATGAGCTTTTAACCATCTAGAAGCACTTGTACAGGTGTTCAGCATCTTTGTATGATGTTGCAGATGCATTTCGTATTGCTTTTGCTGGAGATGTGCTCTTCCATTAAACCAATTTGATCCTTTACACTATGTCCATTAACCTAGAAGTGCGCGGGTTTTAGGTTGGTAGTGCACTCGCATATTTCACATATCATTGAGTTGTCTTGGCAACTCCCAGAATGCTGACCCTCGAATGTGCTTAACTGAATGACAGGCAAATACAGGAGACCTGAATGGAAATAAAGAACCTTTTACAGAAGGTCAGCGCTAAATGTAGACACAGGGGCATTGCACTTATGACCCACGTTTAAATCGACAAGAACATAGCTGTACAGTGTATTTGTTGTCAAGGAAAAAATGAGTGCATGTCCGTCACTCTCACCAGCACAGCCTGTGTACGGAAAATAGTTTCTATTCATGCAGACCGCACAAAAGACTTTAAAATTGTTTAAAACCAAAAAAAACCTTTACCCCGACCATGACCATATACATGATGAACATTCATAAATTAAAAACAAGCATCATAGTTCAAATTTTAGAGGGGTGGTGATAGATCCAAGGTCCTTCCGACTTTATACAAGGTTCCCCAAAGGTATGAACCATATTAACCTTAGACAGTTGTTTTTGTTACTCATGCGCGCATTGTTCCCGGACGCAGGGAACACACTTGTCTGGATGGTCTCTTTGGACTGTTTCTGGCCGGGTGGGCCTTTGTCTGTGTTCGACTGGGAGGTGCAAGCTGGGTGTATATGGACAGCTGTAGATGTTGTGGTGGTATATGATTGACATTGCATGAGATTTTACTTTATTTTACTATTAGAGATGGGCAAATCTATTAGAACGAAGTGGAATTCGATATGAATTTCATGGAAAATTCAATTTGTCACAAATCCGAAGTTTATGCTGATTCGTGGGAACAAAGTTTTTTTCCCGTTTTTTTAGCTAAATTGCCATGAGCACAAGTTGTTACATGGGGCAGAGAACTCTGGGAAAGAGAAAGGAACAACCTCAATCACATGTGCAGACCTGTAAGCCAATCAGCGAGTTCTTTTTTGTTACTGTAGCCACTAGGAAGAAATCTGTTTCATATCCACACAGCTGCTATAGTGATTTCTGCCCCTCTCCCAGAGTGTGCGTTTAGGTGGATCTGTATAACGCAAATTCCCATACTTTTGTGTTGCTCAAGTTGAGAGCAAGAAATACGTGTCAAATCCACGTCGTTTGCAGAGTGATTTTCACTCCAATTACAGGGTGTCGGTTGGTTAGGTATCTGTATTAAGTTGCTAAAGTTGAAAGCAAGAAATACGTGTCAAATCCACATAGTTGGAAGAAATCTGTTTCATATCCACACAGCTGCTATAGTGATTTCTGCCCCTCTCCCAGAGTGTGCGTTTAGGTGGATCTGTATAACGCAAATTCCCATACTTTTGTGTTGCTCAAGTTGAGAGCAAGAAATACGTGTCAAATCCACGTCGTTTGCAGAGTGATTTTCACTCCAATTACAGGGTGTCGGTTGGTTAGGTATCTGTATTAAGTTGCTAAAGTTGAAAGCAAGAAATACGTGTCAAATCCACATAGTTGATTAATCACTATGTCAGACACAAAGGTGGCAAGTGGAGCAGGCAGTGGTTGCAGCACAGTCACTCCGTAAGGGGGGTGAATTATCCATTGTCATAGTCAGTGATGTTGTGACCACAGTAGCAGACTGAAGGTAATAAGCGGAGCTGCAATACAAAGCCACAGCCACTGTACCATGCAGTGCATGTTTGGAAAGGGGTGCCGGGGTACCCAACAGAAAAATTGATTCAGGCGTCGCCACTATACTGCTGCAAAACAATTCCTCCTGCATTGCAAGAGTTTGAGATAAGGGAATTTTAGGTACTGGTGGAGGTGGGGGGGGGCATTTAAATAACTATTACATAAATTCTCCTCCTTCTCTTCTAGTGTATGGCTCCTGTTACTTACTTACTTTTGTAAACTGAGGTTGCAGTGACGAATATCAGGACATTAGTGTCGAGGATGTTCTAAGAGTTACCCCTGGTTTTGTGGGCTTCTTGCTGGAGGTCAGGTGTGGGTCAAGTGTCAGCTCCAAAGGAATTGGTACCTCACAGGTGACATGTCTTATCCTTTAGGTCCAAGTGCTGATGACTTCTCCTTAACTAGCAAAACCACAGTCACTACAGTATAATGTCACCTGAATACAATGTACCAAAATGTGCTCCTAAATAATCTACTCCCAACAAAACAACTGATACACTGTGCCCCCCACATATATCAACACACACCCGAATAACAAAACCATGTTGTGCTCCTGCATATATCCAATATTAGACTGCATCTCCTAAATATATTCAACATATATCCCCTGAAAAGAAAAATTCTGTGCTGATAATTTGGGGGCACAACATGATTCACCTATTAATAATAATATACAGTATATCCCCTCAGTAATAGTATTTCCTATGTTACTCATACTTTACCAAAGTTTACCTTCTGTATATAAGCCAAGTTTTTCAGCACAAAAAAATGTGCTGAAAAACCTCACCTTGGTTTATACACGATGTATAAAGACAATAACTTAATACTCCCCCCCCTTCAATACTCCTGCAGCTCCTCTTCCATCTTCTCTTTACTCCTAATAGAGTGGCAGAGACGCGCCATGGACACAATGACCAGTGGCGCCACTGCTGAAGTCAAGCTGTACATTATAATATCCTATAGTTTACTTAGGTTGCATATAATTCTATTCATTGTAAGAACATATGCTTCGGCTAAATACTTTTGAGTGTACCTCCTTTTATCATAACTGGATTACCACCACCTGGGTATGTATCACATTTTGACTATTGTATTAATTATTATTGTATTTTTATACTATTTTTTATTGTATATATCTTTGTCTTCATTTCCCCATTCTTCCTTTGGGGTAAATACGTGATTGATACAGCAAAAATCTGGTCTAGTCTAACTCTGCACCGAATGATCAGTACACCTGTGTAGGTTGGTGCAGTAAATAGATAGTAATTTTCTTTTCAAGGTGCCTCTGGCCCACCTTGCTGATGCCTAAAAATATAGACCTAAAAATTGCAACCTAAAATTTGCAACCTTGTGACACCTTGTAGGGCAGATAGGGCTGCCTTTAGAGCTATTTTAGATCCTACAGATTACTATATATCCCCTATTACACATTTCTCGTGAAATGCTCTAATTTTTAACAAATTATTTTAGAATGTTTTTATTGAAAACAAATATGTACTTAATGATTTTTTCCTGGTCTGTAAATTATCACCTATTCTTTTTTTTCCTTTTTTTTTAAAGAATACTGAAGGGGAGGGTGGAAAAGTGTCATTCTGCAAAAAATACATATGTCAGTCTGCCATGCTCTATAAACAACATTACACACACCTTAAACAATAATCCGTGGTAAGTTAATCATAGGTGCTGGGCTCACACGCTTAAGGGAAGTGTCTGTAAAACTGAGTTATAGATTTTTTTAGTCATTCAGTACGTAATAAAATATAATGAGTAGACAAAAAATCAGAAGGTGAAAAAAAATCAAATAAAAAAAAAAAAGCTAGCCCACTTGTTTTTACAGAGTTGCCCTTACGGCAAACAGTGAGCTAACCACAGTGTAAGCCAAGAACTTGTCTGGAAACCAACATTAAACCATATATTGGAACAGTGTGGACCACACAAATACTTAGTCTCTTAACATATCCCGCTGAAAATTACAACCATCAAAAATTCAAATAATGTGAATAATTAAAAATGTCTTTGTGATTGAGGCTGAATTGATTCCATCGTTCATTAACATCTTTGTTTTTTGCGGTTAAGATAGATCGGGGTTCGATTTTTGTTGTCTCACAAGGCCAAATATTTTCTTAATCTATGTAATATATTTGCACCTTTCATTTCTTATTCTTTTCCAACATTTTGTCTTAAAATTCAGGAAAAAAGTGACACTGTGGGGCACATCTTACCCGTCCATGCATGTTCCCTGATCCAAATGTCCGACTGGAATGCACATCTGCCGCGATTCAAGATGATCGTGCGCCCGATTTCCTGGAGGGCAGCACGTTTCGGGGCACGGGTGTTCCCGCGATCTGCAACATGGATCGCGGGACCCCGTAACATAGGCCCGGCCGTGGCTGCACAACTGAGCGAAACACGGGTGCACCCGCGACAATCGCAGGTCACAATTACTTTACTAGCCTAATTATCTTCAATAATTATAATCATATGGATGGATTATAAAGTCAGGTGAACATGAGCAATCCCTACGGCCTTTCTTTAACAGACCATGTGACAGATCCTTAAAAAAAACCACAGCATGTCCTAGTCTGAACCAATCACTATACAGTTATGAAGATCTGTGAAAAATGGTTGCCAAACTAATGCGTGGGAAAAAAATGAAGAAAATGCCCATTATTCACATTGCATTTTGGCCAATTTTTCGTAAACACATATCTTAAGACTAACACTGCTACTAAAATTCTTGCCTCCTCAATAATGAGCTTTTAACCATCTAGAAGCACTTGTACAGGTGTTCAGCATCTTTGTATGATGTTGCAGATGCATTTCGTATTGCTTTTGCTGGAGATGTGCTCTTCCATTAAACCAATTTGATCCTTTACACTAGTCCATTACCTAGAAGTGCCGGGTTTTAGGTTGGTATGCACTCGCATATTTCACATATCTTGAGTTTGTCTTGGCAACTCCCAAATGCTGACCCTCGAATGTGCTTAACTGAATGACAGGCAAATCCAGGAACCTGAATGGAAATAAAGAACCTTTTACAGAAGTCAGCGCTAAATTTAGACACAGGGGCATTGCACTTATGACCCACGTTTAAATCGCAAGAACATAGCTGTACGTGTATTGTGTGTCAAGGAAAAAATGAGTGCATGTCCGTCACTCATCACCACACAGCCTGTGTAGGAAAATAGTTTCTATTCATGCAGACCGCACAAAAGACTTTAAAATTTTTTAAAACCAAAAAAACCTTTACCCCGACCATGACCATATACATGATGAACATTCATAAATTAAAAACAAGCATCATAGTTCAAATTTTAGAGGGGTGTGTGATAGATCCAAGGTCCTTCCGACTTTATACAAGGTTCCCCAAGGTATGAACCATATTAACCTTAGACAGTTGTTTTTGGTACTCATGCCGCGCATTGTTCCCGGACGCAGGGAACACACTTGTCTGGATGGTCTCTTGGACTGTTTCTGGCCGGTGGGCCTTGTCTGTGTTCGACTGGGAGTGCAAGCTGGGTGTATATGGACAGCTGTAGATGTTGTGGTGGTATATGATTGAACATTGCATGAGATTTTACTTTATTTTACTATTAGAGATGGCAAATCTATTAGAACGAAGTGGAATTCGATATGAATTTCATGGAAATTCAATTTGTCACAAATCCGAAGTTTATTGCTGATTCGGTGGAACAATTTTTTCCCGTTGTTTTTGCTAAATTGCCATGAGCACAAGTTGTTACATGGGCGCGAACTCTGAAAGAGAAAGGAACAACCTCAATCACATGTGCAGACCTGTAAGCCAATCAGCGAGTCTTTTTTGGTTACTGTAGCCACTAGAAGAAATCTGTTTCATATCCACACAGCTGCTATAGTGATTTCTGCCCCTCTCCAGAGTGTGCGTTTAGGTGGATCTGTTAACGCAAATTCCCATACTTTTGTGTTGCTCAAGTAGAGCAAGAAATACGTGTCAAATCCACGTCGTTTGCAGAGTGATTTCACTCCCATTCAGGGTGTCGGTTGTGGGGTACTGTATAAGTTGCTAAAGTTGAAAGCAAGAATACGCATCGAATCCACATAGTTGATTAATCACTATGTCAGACACAAAGGTGGCAGGTGGAGCAGGCAGTGGTTGCAGCACAGTAAGGGGACGTCGCAGCAGGGGTGACTCTGTGAGGCCAGAGGACGAAGTGTTTTAGGACAGTCAGCAGCTGCTTGGCAGTGAAGAGGTGGGGCAGACTTCCGCTGCTTCCTGCAGCAGGCAGGCTGTGCATACTGACACCGTTGAGAAAAGTAGCAGTTACAGGGAAACGCTAATTGACGATGATGTAGCCGATCGCACTTGGGAGCCGGGTGTAGCAAGGGATTCATCATCGTCGGGCGAAGAGAGTGTCAACTTGCCTGCCAGGCAGCGGAGCAGGCAGCAAGTCACTACTGTGGCCGTGAGTCAGCAGGGTGGCAGCAGTGCGAGGACAGGAGCCAAACGGCTGCGGGGTACAAACGCCGCTTCAGAGGTCCAAGTAAGCAGTGGTACAGGGGGTCAGGAAGGCAGTGGCATTAGTAGTCACTCAGTGCAGAGTGTTGGCAGTAAAATCACCACCTCGGCGGTGTGGGAGTTTATTGTTAAGACACCAGAGACGCAGAGCATGTGTATATGTAGAATCTGCGGGAAGAAAGTGATGCGGGGCCAGGGAGCTAACGTTGGCACCACTGCCCTACGTCAACACATGCAGTGTCACCATCCAATGGCCTGGGAGAAAAGTGGAACAGATGTGGAGGTCCATCCTGCCGCCGCAGCAACAGCAGCTGCACCTAGTGGCACACATGCTATTTCAGCATGTCAAGGCTCCAGCACCTCTGCCAAAGGGAGCTGTTTGTCTTTGACATAATCTCCCAGTCCAGATGCTCCTGCTCCTCGCTACGCCTGGGGCCAGTAGTCGTTGAGTGAGGCGATTACAAAGAGACAACTGTATGCATTTAGCCATCCTAAAGTGCAAAAGCTGACTGTGCTCTTGTCCAAGTTGTCAGAACAAACAAGTTCAAATCCAAGAAGGCAGCAAGGCACAGAATAGAATAGTCAAATAAAGTAGAAAGGGACAGATACACATTAAGCAAAGCAATAGAAAAAAGCAAAAGAAGCAGACAACAAGTGTCAGAAGCCAGTCATCAGAACTGGGTAGATATATAAAGGAGTTTTAGATGTGGCCCCCAGCAGCTGACTGGATCAGCTGTCCATTACTCAACCCACAGCTGAACACAAACTGAACCCAATCACGCTCAAACTGAACACAACCATACCACATTTCCCAGGTTTCCTGAATGCCAGCTTTCAATCAAAAGCAGCCCTGGCAATGGTTAAAAGCCTGAGACCTGATCCCATTCTGAGGCGTTTCACAGATTGTTGCAGGAATGAAAAAACTAAAAATACCATCACAATCACATAACAAAATAAAGCATATATTTCTTAAAATGCTACCAGTAAACAGTACAATTAGTCCTAGAATTGACTCTTTATAAAGTTATGCTGATAGAGATAGTCTAAATATAGTTTGTTTTTTTAAACAACCTTTTTTACTTTTTGTTCGGTATTAGAGCAGAAAAACTACATTAAATTTTGTCTTTGATGCTATATTGACCCATAGATTATAGGTAACAAGGCATTTTTAACACACAATAAACACCATAAAAATAAATTGTGTACGAAAATGGCACAACTAATTTCATCCTATTTAGATTTTTTTTGGTAGGTTTTTCACTCTATTGCATAGAATATGAAACAAGGAAGTACAGTTTATCCCATAAAAAGTAAACCATACATTAAAAATTAGTTACACAACAAGGAAGAAGTTGATGAAGTGATTTACCAGTTATTCTTAAAGCTATAACAGATTTATCAAGGCAATTAGACTTTTTTTTACACTTTTACAACTCGTCAAACTTAGGAGGTTGGGTCACCAGAAAGGGGCATGACAAGCCAAAAAATTTGTCGTCGTGCCAAAAAAAAATAAGAGGCTACATTGTGCCACATAGTTTAGACCAACTAAATCTAGGTCTAAAGTAGAACTTTTTCCCAGAATTTATCATTACAGTGATAAATCTGGTACAGAAAAAGATGAGTGGTGGACACCGCAACGGAAGGAAAAAAAGAAGAAGAAAAATCATAAATGAATACACTGGCCCGTAATGTTTTCCAGAACCACTGAGGTTATAGTGACTTTGCGGCTATTTCACATTTGTTTGCTCTGACATTTGGAATCCATAATTTCCACTGATTTATTATTAATATGCTGAGATACTGAGACGGAAATGATGCCATCCTGAGTTATCTGAGGTGACATGATACAAGTGTAACTTTCTCTATAAGTATTTGAGGTCAGAAATGAAAAGCTTTTATTAATTGCCTGCAGATCATGTATATAACTTTTTGTGGTTGTTTTCTCAGACACTGTGCAAACCAGAAACAAATGTTTCTATGTTAATAAATAATCTACATCCGTTCCAATTTTCCCGCCAGTCTTTGCGTACCGCAGCAAAATTTGTCTTCAAAGGTTCTAGGTTTATTGGGAAATAAAATGCACAGGATCAGGTTTCTGTACTACCGGTGACCTCAGCAAACTTCACGTAACACCAGGCTGAGGTTAGCAAGTGATGCCCATATAAAGGAGTGTATACTACACCTGTGCCTGAGAATGTCCAGTGTATTTCACCTGCACATGAATGTTGAGTAGATTAGTTTCATTTATTCAAATTACATTAATTTTTATCCATAGAAATGACTTTATCTGTAGGCAGCATGTTATAGAGCAGGAGATGCTGAGCAGATTGTCAAGGCAAAGAAACAAGTGGAGACCCAGAACTACAGACAACCCCTGTCCTGCCTGTTTACCCACATTGCGCTAGCTTTCAAGGTACAACTAGTTGACAGTCCCTGCACTGAGTTTTCAGAACAGAAGAGAAACAGAGAGAGAGACTGATAGATAGATATACAGACACAATTTAATCAGGATATCCAAGTCTAAAACCAAAATGGCGGAGAAGTACTGAATAGTGAGTACAAACACACTAAAAGGTCATAATACAGAAATACAGCATACCGCCCCAGCAAATCAGCAACCCACCCATCATTCAACACACATCAGAAACGCACACCAGCTCCAAGATGACAGCAGTCAGCTTTTCACAGTACTGACAACCAGCTCAGCCCATTCAGAGGATTCTGCCACACAGATTGTACACAGAGTCCTATCTTTAGGCAGCATGTTATAGAACAGGAAGAGTTGAATAGTCTGTACATAGTGTCCTATCTGCAGGCAGTATTTTACATAGCAAAAGAACAAGGAGACTTACCTAGTGTTCTGTCTAGTGTGTAATAAAAGCAGAATGAGCTGAGAAGATTTTAAGTAGTGTCCTATCTTCAGGCTGCATGCTATAAAGCTGGAGTAGCTTTGCAAATTGCACATATGAGTGTGAACTGTAGGAACCATGTTTTTCCACATCAGTTGTTAAAATAAGTGGGATTCTTACAGTTTTTTTTCAATGTGCTGTAATCTGTCACCCACCGGTCTCCACTTCAGTTAAAGGGAGTCTACCAAATATATTCCTATAATATAAATGAATATTTCACAGTCCTGCTGCTACTAACACACAAGGTATAATTACGGAGGGCAGTCAGCAGCTTTGTTTTGAAACTGTGGCAGGTTCCCTGTTTTCAAAATTCAGAGAAGGAATGTACGTTAGTGGGGCCCCCATGTATAATCACACTCAGAGCCACATAATGACAGAATGGCAAATACACTTTCCCTTTAAACATTAAAAACTGAAACAAATTTACATCTCAAAGTTTATGTTAAAAATCATGAAGTATAACTACTTAAAGGGGGTTGTCCCAAGCTATCAATAGGCTAGGGAATAGCAATGTCTAACTGCTGGGATCCCCACTGATAATAAGAGAGGGACACCTATGATCCAGAGAATTGGGATCCACTTAGCAAAAACAATTGATTGCCCTTTTCAGGGCAGTTAGGAAGGGAGAGGAGACTGCTGTGATTAGAAATAGTTGGAAATCTGAAAATACTGCCATTTTCAGGGCACTCCAAAGAACTGCATGTTAACAGTCAGAGGTTGCTATAGTGCAGGACCAAACTTAATACTGTGAATATTTACAGCATCATCCAGCAATATCTGTAAGCACTATTTTCATTTTCAACATTATACAGAAATACCTTAAATGGCCAGTCTTAGTACTATTTGCATTTACAGCATCATACAACAATACCCCACAGAAGCAGTGTTAGTACTATTTGCATTTAAAGCATTAAACAGTGTTCCATTACACTAACAGTCTCAGTAGTATTTGCATCAGTTTTACCAGTGTCAGTACTATTTGCATCGGTTTTACCAGTGCCAGTACTATTTGCATCAGTTTTACATTACAGTAGCATTCATAAAACTAATTTATTTTTATTTACAGCATCATACATTGAGTCTTAGTATTTTTGCATCAATTTTACCTTACATGACCAATATATATAGTACTATTTGCATGAGTGTTACATTACAAAACCAGTTTTAGTGCTTTTTGCATTAGTGTTACTTAACATTACAAGATTTATTACTATTTGCATTTACAGCATCGTACAGTGTTCCATTTCACTAGCAGTCTTAGTAGTATTTGCATCAGTTTCATCTTTGAGTACAAGTGTTAGCTTTTGCATTTATACTATCATACAGTATTCTGTAACACTACCAGTCATAGTAGTAATTGTATTTGTTACCTTACAGAACAAGTCTTAGTACTATTTGCATCAGTGTTACCTTACTATATCATTCTACTACTGTTTGCATTTACAGCATCATACAGCCTTAGTAGCATTTGAATCAATTGTCCTTAATGTACCAATCTTAATACTAATTGCATCAGTGTTATCTTACACTACCAGTCTTAGTACTATTTGCATTAGTGTTACCTTACAAAGCCATTTCTCATACTATTTGCATTTACGGTATCATGTAGTGTTCTGTTACACTACCAGTCTTCATACTATTTGCATCATACATTACTACAGTGTAATTCATAGTATTAATTTTATTTATATCCTTATACAATAGTACATTGTGTTGTTGTTATTACTAATTTCAACTATATTCTAATATGGTACTGCAGGTGTTTTTAAATAAGAAAACCCAGAGTTAAGGTACAAGGATGATGCTTCTGCTGCTAAAAACTGATTGGATTATCAAATAAGTGAAAATATTTTATAAACAGAATAAAAAGTACAACTAAAATAGCTAGGATGGATACAAAATTAAGGCCCATCATGACCTGCACAAGAACCTTTCATTTTAAATTATAAATAATAATATACATAAATAATTGCCATTTGTCGTGATTTTAAGCTTTAACATAATGGTTGATCAGCAGATTTTTACAACATAAATTTAGATATTTCCTGGACTTTCCATTGAAATCTATTTGGAAGGAATGTGTCAGTGAAATAATATAAACTATTACTAAAATACAGTAAGTTTGGGTGTGATGTATAGTAAAAGTAAACATTCCCGATACTGTAGAGGCCATGTTTATTCTGAAGCAGCCATTTAGTTTTGCAATGATCTATAAAGAAGTAGGTCATTGCACAGAGCCAGGGGATTATGCTGACATAGCGTTTATCTGTGAAGGAAAAATAAGTACTGTGTTTGAGAAATTACCCATGCATAAAGTAAGCAGTAGCCCTTGTAAAGGATCAGAGTGAAGGAATGAACATTTACATTGGGCTGTGAAAGAGAATTGTAAAAAAAAAAAAGTAAATTGCCTGAATAATATTGGTAATATATCAGGATTTTATGCTGCATCAATACAATGGGGCAGATTTACTTACCCGGTCCATTCGCGATCCAGCGGCGCGTTCTCTGCGGTGGATTCGGGTCTTCCGGCGATTCACTAAGGTAGTTCCTCCGCCGTCCACCAGATGTCGCTGCTGTGCTGAAGTTCCCCGAGGCCCGCTGGAATGCCCTGAAATTCACCGGCCTATACCTGGTAAAGGTAAGTGCAAGTTTCGCAACACATTTTTTTTTTAAATGCGGCGGTTTTTCATGCCAGCGCCAATGCGCCAAAATCCGATCGCATGCGCCAAAATCCCGGTGCAATACAGGGAAAATCGGCGCAAACCGGAAAAATTCGGGTAACACGTCGGGAAAACGCGAATCGGGCCCTTAGTAAATGACCCCCAATGTTGTGAATAAAATTACTAATGCTCTTCAATATTAATTAAAACTTTACCAATCCAAAACCAACCAAAGTACAAATAACATTTGTATTTTGATGCTGTACTTTTTGATGTTTTAGAGTTGAGTGTACATTTATAATGTTTTTGCAATGAAATCTCCCTAAATTCTGATATAGTGTTTAAATTGTATGAATATAAATAATTAAAAATAATTTAGTAAAATATATATGTTTGAAGGAAACCTTCCATCTCGGATCTACCTATTAAGGTATATCCGGTGGCAGGTTAAACTGAATGACTAATCCTTGAGTTGCCTGTTACTTTATAAATCTTTTAATCACCTAATATGCAAACATCTGAAAGAGGCTACTGGGGCATGGAGTAGCCAGAGCTGAAGCTAAACAGCGCGGCTACTCCACTCCCTAGTAGCCTCTTTGGATCCTCCTACTATGTGATCTTCGGGCTTCGAGATCTTCCGGCTTCGCAGCCGATTACGTGCAGATCTTACGCTGAAGATCTCGTAGTAGGAGAATCCAAAGAGGCTAGTAGGGCGTGGAGTAGCCATGCTGTGTAGCATCAGCTCCGGCTATTCCACGCCCCAGTAGCCTATTTCAGATATTTGCGTATTAGGTGATTAAAAGACGTATAAAGTTACAGGCCACTCAAGGATTAGCCCTAAAAAGGGCTCCCATGTCATTTATTAGTTGAACCTGCTACCGGATCTACCTTAATAGGTAGATCCGAGATGGTAGGTTACCTTTAAAGGAAACCTACCACATGAAATAGTAGGTGTAAGCTGCAAATATCGAGCACCAGCGCCTACGCCTACATAGGAAATGCCGGAGAGACGGTGACGTCACACGCGCACGGTCGTTTGCTTGGTGTGCCGAGGCTGCTTCAGATAAAAGATTAAAAAGTGTTTAAACCGCGATACAGTGGTTTATGACACTAACGAAATTTATCTCCGGCACCAGCTCACCATGTGCTGGTGCTCGGTATTTGCAGCTTACAACTACTATTTCATGTGGTAGGTTCCCTTTAACTTACTAAAGATCTACCATATTTACTCGAGTAAATGCCGACCCGAGCATAAGCCGAGGTAACTAATTTTAACACAAAAAAACTGGGAAAACCTATTGACTCAAGTATAGAGTAAAAGAGGACCTGCCCGGGGGGAAGGGGGGAGGAAGGTGGTGTCAGAAGGTGAGTACACTTTTTTTTATAGATATGAGTTTTTGCTGAAAAACTCTGCTTATCATCGAGTCTGTACGTTATATTATTTAGGTTGAATGAGCTCTGCTCACCCAATAAAATGATGTGAGGCATGTTGTGTTTCATTATTTTGTTTTACTTTGGTTCATTTTTTTTTTACATGATATTTATGTAGCATCTGAAACACTTCAGTTTTTATTTAATCACTTCTAATTAAAAGGGTATTACCACAAAGACAAGATTCTTAAATATACACAGTATAACAAAATAACACATTTGTTAATTCACTATTATTACATTTTTGTTGTCACTGGATATGACCATAAATCTTCCGACTATGGTTGGATTCTGCTCATGAATAGCTTCTCTTGTCTGCAGACTGCAGTGCTCTCTGCCTTCTGCTCCTCCACTCTGGATTACTTGACCAACTCAGACACCGGCACTTCCTGCCAGCAAGTAGCAACGTGAAGAGAGTTACTCTCCTAGCTACAGACAGAGGTAGACATATAGCAGAGCATAAAGCTGTTTTTGGAACCCCTGGGATTCCAAGTGGGTATTATTAATATCCCAGTGATTGCCTAATTCTTTCTAATAGGACAGTGTATTTACCCATATTAATATAGTCTAGACTATAAAAAGCTAAGGAAAAATAAGTATACAGTCAGGGTTGTTCAGCATCCATCTTTATTACAACTGTGTGGCAAGAGCCTGTGTAATTATAAGCAGTAGCTGTGATAATAGTTTGTAAAGTGCCCCCCATCCTTGGCTGAATCCCTATATGGTACAATCCAGACAGATTTATAACTCACGGACCCTGGTGCCTAATATGATGCCCCCCTGTGGTAATCCGGCTGGGTGGGCCTGGTAGTGGAGAGTAGAAATGCTGCACTTTGGGAGTAATGAGAATGCCCCCCTACAGAGGCTTAATATTGTTTAGGTCTGGAGACACGATTGGCCAGTCTTTCCCCTCAGTTTTTTAGCAAGGCAGTGTATGTGTGTCCATATCACTGTACATACCACGTATTATGTGATAAAGGTTCTCTATAACATATTACCATTTAAACCCTTGTTAATGATACATTTTATTACCAGATAAAACTCACATTGTGCATAATCCGCTTTTAATAACCCTGCCTTTTGTTTCCTGAAGGGAGACGGGTTAATCCACTCAAGCAGAGGAATGAATGGTTTACAGCAATTCGGATTCTTGTCTGTCTGTTTTGAAGTAATGTATTCACAAGCCAAGTCCATCCTGCAACATATGTGTTTATAGTCATAGACCACAGACTGCAGGACACATGTGCACCTGCATCTCCCCTAATATGCAATAATAATGTTTATCCATTTAAAAAGCCAGCCAAAGCATGAAGCCATTTTAATTGCTTTCCCCCAAGATTTATAGATATATCCTGGCTTAGAGCAATGCAATACACATGCTGCTTGTGTAGACGTATAGACTTATAATAATAATAATAATTCTTTATATAGCGCACACAGATTACGCAGCGCTGCACAAGCATGACAAATTGGTCCCTGTCCCCATGGGGCTCACAATCTAAACAACCTAACAGTATGTTTTGGAGTGTGGGAGGAAACCGGAGTACCCGGAGGAAACCCACGCAAACACAGAGAGAACATACAAACTCTTTGCAGATGTTGACCTGGGTGGGATTCGAACCCAGGACCCCAGTGCTGCAAGGCAGAAGTGCTACTCACTCAGCCACCGTGCCGCCCTTTCATCTAGAATATTCTTTATTGTTATTTTTTCTGACGTATAATACCAGAAAATATTGGTATCTATATACAGGAGGTCCCCTAATTAAGGAGACCCAACTCACAGACAATCCCTGGTTAAAGACCACTGTGACCTCTGGTGAAGCTCTCTGGATGCTTTACTATAGTCCCAGACTGCAATGATCGGCTGTAAGGTGTCTGTAATGAAGCTTTATTGATAATCCTTGGTCCCATTACAGCAAATAACAAACTCCGTTTGTCACTGGGACAAAAAAAAATCTTGCCTGAAACTACAATTATAAAATATACAGTTTCGACTTACATACGAATTCAACTTAAGAACAAACCTATGGAACCTATCTTGTACTTAACGCGGGGACTGCCTGTACTCATACAGACATCAGTTTGTACCACAAATATAAAATAAATTCCAATTTTAGCTCTTGATAACACGCATTATTACATAATATTCCTGACTATACAGTAGGGAAGACACATTTTTTCATGTGGATTGTTTGACTTCTTTCGACATAATGAATAAGCATTAAGATAATTAATGGGCCCATGAAGAACCATTAAGAGCATGCTTGTCATACGTACCTCTAAAAGATAATTGTTTACTAATAGCATCGCACTCCTAACCAAAGGATGCATTATCACTGCAACTACATCTTGCCCAGATATATTCCCCCAGTGAACTGAACCACTCAGGAGAACATCTTAAAATGCGTCAATGTACAGTGTGGACCCCCTCCAGATGATAAGTGTATCGTCTATGTATCTTCCATACCATAAAATGTGGTCATGGAAAGGGTTGTTCACATTGTACATGGAAAGTTCTTCCCACCAAGAAACATGTAAATTAGCATATGATAGAGAAATACACAAACCAATAGGGCAACCTTGTATTTGATACAAGGTTCTAGGAGGCTTCTGGGAGAGCCGGAGACTCAGGAGCGCCTTCTGGGAGAGCCGGAGACTCTGGAGTGGCTTCTGGGAGAGCCGGAGACTCTGGAGCGGCTTCTGGGAGAGCGGAAGACTCTGGAGCGGCTTCTGGGGGAGCCAGAAACTCTGGAGCAGCTTATGGGAGAGCCGGAATCTCTGGAGCGGCTTCTGGGAGAGCCAGAAACTCTGGAGCAGCTTCTGGGAGAGCCGGAGGCTCTGAAGTGGCTTCTGGGAGAGCCGAAGACTCTGGAGCGGCTTCTGGGAGAGCCGGAGACTCTGAAGTGGCTTCTGGGAGAGCCGAAGACTCTGAAGCAGCTTCTGGGAGAGCCAGAGACTCTGGAGCGACTTCTGGGAGAGCCAGAGACTCTGGAGCGGCTTCTGAGAGAGCCGAAGACTCTGGAGCAGCTTCTGGGAGAGCCAGAGACTCTAGAGCAGCTTATGGGAGAGTCAGAATCTCTGGAGCGGCTTTTGGGAGAGCCGGAAAGTCTGGAGCGGCTTCTGGGAGAGCCAGTGGCTCTGGAGCGGTTTCTGGGAGAGCCGGGGACTCAAGTTGCTTTTGGAACACTGGAGCCAAGTGAGGCCGACATGGAAGCCGGACTTGAGAGTGCTGGGAGTCAGGCAGCTATTGAAGCAAGACGGCAGGCTGGGAGGGCTTTAGGGAAAGTGGAGCCTGTATTTGCTGGGAGTCAAGCAGCTGTAGAAGCACGGAGGCGACCCTGCTTAATTGTTTTTCCCAAAAAATTTCCCAGCAATCACCTATGTTGACCAATTATGTAACAAATTATTAATACAGTTACATGGTGTCAGTACGATTAATCCCTTTGAAACACCTTGGGGTCATTTACTAAGGGCCCGATCGAGTTTTTGCAACGGGTTACCGAAAATTTTTCAGTTTTGCACAATGTTTCCCAGTATTGCCCCGGACTTTGGCGACGGAAATCGGGGGCGTGGCCGTAAAAAACTCGACGGATTTGGAAAAACCGCCGCATTTAAAAAAAAAATGTGTCGCTCGACACGCGCTTACCTTCATCCAGGATGGCTCGGTGAACTACAGTCGTTCCGATGCTCTTCACGCGCAGCAGCGCCACTGGTGGACGTCGGAGGAACTGCCTTAGTGAATCCCGGCCAGACCCGAATCCACCGCAGAGAACGCGCCGTGGATCGCAAATGGACGGGTAAGAATCTGCCCCCTTTGTGTCCACTGCATTTCCAATAAATTTCATGATTGCTTAACTTACCCTCTCTAGTCATAACTTGTAAGCTTATATAAATTCCCATGGTTAGTCTATCAGTCTTAGATGCATCGCTGATAGTCTTAGATAACAACTTCTTAAGTGTTCTGATCGTGCTGCACACATACTGCAATTGACAACACGTGGCCAAATATACCACACATGGCTATTGCAATTGATCATTCCTGTAATTGTGATTATTACTGCGGACGAAAAAGTCTAGAGCTAGATATATTCACACCTGTAGATCTGGTCCCACACAGGGGTACGAGACCCTTAAACATTTAACCAAGTTGATTCTGCATATCATTTGTACTCAAAAACAGTGAAGGGGATACCACTCCAATCGTCTGAACAAAAGACATCCATCGCGCAAAATATATGTACTGCATCATCCACTAGAGAATAGTTAAATATCTCTTGATAACACGATTATTACATATAGTCCTGACTATACAGTAGGGAAGACAATTTTTTATGTGGATTGCTGACTTCTTTCGACATAATGAATAAGCATTAAGATAATTAATGGGCCATGAAGAACCATTAAGAGCATGCTTGTCATACGTACCTCTAAAGATAATTGTTTACTAGCATCACACTCCTAACAAAGGATGCATTATCACTGCAACACATCTTGCCCAGATATATTCCCCAGGTGAACTGAAACCTCAGCGAGAAAAATCTAAATGCTTCAATGTACAGTGTGGGACCCCCTCCAGATGATAAGAGTAGTTCTATGTATCTTCCATACCATAAAATGGGTCATGGAAAAAGGTTGTTCACATTGTACATGGAAAGTCTTCCCACCAAGAAACATGTAAATTAGCATATGATAGAGAAATGCACAAACCCATAGGGCAACCTTGTATTTGATACAAGGTTCTAGGAGGGGCTTCTGGAGAGGCCAGAGACTCAGGAGCACCTTCTGGTAGAGCCGGAGACTCTGGAGCGGCTTCTGGGAGAGCGGAGACTTGGAGCGGCTTCTGGGAGAGCGTGAAGATCTTGGAGCGGCTTCTAGGGGGGCCAGAAACTATGGAAAAGCTTATGGGAGAACCAGAATTGGAGGGCTTCTAGGAGAGCCAGAAACTCTGGAGCGGCTTCTGGAGAGCCGGAGACTCTGGAGGCGGCTTTGGAGAGCTGAGACTCTGAAGCGGCTTCTGGGAGAGCGAAGACTCTGAAGCGGCTTCTGGGAGAGCCAGAGACTCTGGAGCGGCTTCTGGAGGAGCAGGAGACTCTGGAGCGGCTTCGAGAGAGCCGAAGACTCTGGAGCAGCTTCGGGAGAGCCAGAGACTCTGGAGCAGCTTATGGGAGAGTCGAAATCTCTAAAGCGGCTTTTGGGAGAGCCAGAAAGTCTGGAGCGGCTTCTGGGAGACGGTGGCTTCGAGCGGTTCTGGGAGAGCCGGGGACTCAAGTCGCTATTGGAAACACTGGAGCCAAGCGAGGCCGACATGGAAGCCGGACTTGAGAGTGCTGGGGTCTGGCAGTGTTGAAGCAAGACGGCAGGCTGGGAAGGCTTTTAGGGAAAAGCGGGGAGAATGCATTTGCTGGGAGTCAAGCAGCGTAGAACACGAGGCGGACCCTGCTAATGTTTTTCCCAAAAAAACAGCTGCTGGGACTGTGGGCAACTATTCTGGAAAAATGGCCAGACGCAAATGTGGATCTTAGATAAGTCCATGGTGTTAGCAGGATATCACAACCTGGGCCTTGGGGGGGTCCATGGCTGTATCTTACTGTCACGCACGGGGTGGGGGGAAAGGGAAGAGTCTCTGAGGGAAGAGTCTGTGGAACCTCTGGCACCGCGGGGGTTGGTATGAGACCTATGTGGCAGCCAAGGCAACAATAGTAAACAGTCCACAATTTGAGTGACAGAAGACTGCAGAGGAGCACTGGTAACGCTGGTACGGAGTGAAGACACTGCTGGGCTGGAACCCTGGAAGGCACGGCAGAAGCACAGAAAGGCAGGAGGTCACCACTGGGATGGAACCCTGGACGGCACAGCAGGAGCACAGTTGTACGGGAACAGACCACAGAATACGGACCACAGGAGACAGACCACAGGATACGGGGCACCGGACATGGACCACAGGATATGGACCATAGGACACGGACCACAGGATATGGACCACCGCATACGGACCACAGGATATGGACCACTGGACACGGACCACAGTATATGGACCACCAGACACGAACCACGCAATGAGCCTGGAAACGCACAGGAACACGGAGGCGTCTGTAAATGCGCAGGAAACAGGACCTCGGGAAACACACAGAAGGCTTTCACTTCAGTGGGAAGACTTGAAGATCCGGCGGGGAGTGAAGGGAGCTTATATAGGTTATATAGGAAACCCGGAAGTGACCAGTGCCAATGGGAAGGACGCTGGCCCTTTAAGTTCAGGGAAGTGAGCCTGCGCACCCTAGCAGTGGGAGTGCGCGGCCTGGAGGCATGCAGCCTGCACGACGGGACCCAGAGCACAGCCAGGAGAGGTAAGTGCGCGCCCGCGGGACGGGGACAGGCAGCAAGCGGAGCACGGGTGTACCCACGATCCGAGACATGGATCGCGGGAGCACCCATGACCAATTTAAATTAGGAAGGCAGCATATCAACTTTAATACATTCAGGTGGAGGCACAATATATTTGAACAAATTCAGGGAGTAAGAAACTATGACATAATGAATTTTTGTGGGCCCTAAATCCTTATGAATTCACTATTCAGATTAATGAGATAATTTTTAATGATAATGAATTTGGTTGAGTGAGGGGGTGTATATAAATGATAATTTGGGGTTTTTACCGTTGCATAGAGGAGTTTTGTATATATTATAATTAACTCAAGGGGCACTATTTTTATCATTAATTTAGGGGTGCACTGTATATATTACAATCTTTGGGAAGTGCTCATTATATACTATATAAGGAATTTAGAAGAACCAAGAGCAATTTCCAAGAGATATTTAACACTGATTTCAGAGCTAGTGAATAGTTTAGGATGCAGGGGATGGGAAGGAAAAAAGCCTGGTAGGTGTGGAAAGAAGTCTTTTTTTTAGTATGATATGTTACAAAGTTTCACAATGGTATTTCTATCTCTCTTTATGAGGGTTCGTATTTGATTGTCAATCACTTATTGACTAACCCTTGCTCTTTATCTTTTTAAAAACACAAATCTACCCTGTACTGACCTACTACAGAATCTCTTTTCTAACATCAATTCTCAAAATCAATTAATTAAAAATTGGCCCCCTTTAAAAAAAAAAAAAAAAAATGTGAACTAGCATGGAACAAAGTTTAGAGCCAACTAAAGTGTTAATCAGTTTAGCTAGATGATGGTTTATGGCTCATAGTGTCATTTAATAGTATTTTTAGAATAATACATTACTGTAAGACACCACTGCTTAGTATTTCATAAGCTTCTTTTGGCATGTACCAAGCGTTTACTTATTGACTTGTTGTCAACACAGGAAAGAATGACTCATCTGAATATAATTTCATTTTGCTAGGTTGCCATTGCTGCCTCTGAGTCTTTGCACCTCTATAGCTCACAGACCTGCATTGTTCGATGCAAATTGAAAAGTATTTACTTCAATATACAATATTCCTTTGTGAGGTGTTTGGCAGGTTGCACCTGATGACTGGTCTTGTCCCAGCCCAGATTGATGTTTTTGAAGCCAACCATAGAGAAAAAAATATGTTGTCCTTGATCCATAAAGGTTTTTTTTTTTTTTATAGCAGCGGGCGGACCTGTTCTTGTGCTGAATCGGGAAACATTGAAAGCTATTTACAATTTCATTAATTGCACACAAGGAAAATCATTACCAATATGAGAAACATATTGCAATTTTTGCTTAAAGGAAACCTACCATTTAGAATGGTAGGGGTAAGCTGTAAGTACCGGGCACCAGCTCAGTGTGAGCTGGTGCCGGTACTTACTTTCGTTAGTGTGCTTCGGCGCTGCGCGCGACCGTGCGCGCGCAGCATCTCCGCTATTTCCTATGTAGGCGCGCGCTAAAGTTTAAAAAGTGTTAAAACCGCGATACCGCGGTTTATAACACTAACGTACCTGGTGCCCGGTACTTACAGCTTACCCCTACCATTCTAAATGGTAGGTTTCCTTTAAAGGAAACTTAGAATTTAGAATGACTTTAAAATGTGATTTTAGAAGGATTCAGGCCATGAATAAGAAATATAAAAAGATTACCACAGTCACAGTGCCTGGATCTGTGGTTTATCATGATGGATTTTGGTGGTAGATTTCCATTAATATTGTAGATATTGTCAGAAGAACTGATAAAGTATCCTATATATTTTTGTCATGTGGTCGATGTTTCCAGTGACACCCCTGTGTACCAAAGTCGAAAGTGATCCAAATGGAACAGCTCAAAAAAGGTCAATTTTGACCCCTTCAGCAAATCACCTGTAAAGTTGAATTTTCTTTTCCATTGTCATTTAAAACAACCCTTGTATGGCATGATTTAGGCATTCACTTTATCATTTACCACAAGTTAATTTCACCCCCTTCATGGCTTTTTGGTTCATATTGATGGTTGGATAATTCATATAAAAGATCTGATGTACGATCAAGAAGCCACACTGCGGGTGACCAAAATGAAGGGGCGTAGCTCTAGATACCATCTACTAATTCCTATGAGTTTGCTTACAAATCCTTACAATCCTGCTCATTGGATTCACTTAGACAGTGGACAAACAATGGACAACAATAGCCACGATCAATGACAACAGAATGTAATATAGCAAAGAAACATTAATTACTGTAAGTGATTTCTAACGCCAACTAGGTCAGATCTATAGACTGAGAATTAAATCCTTAGGTCAGTTATAAAAAAATATACCGTATATGACCTATGTGATGAATATGTAGCTCAACTGCAAATAGCCTTTGGACAAGGCATGGCCATGAGTTGCATAATACCCTGTGCAGTACTTTCCCTAAAAGCTAGTCCTCCCCATACAAATAACAGTGCAACAATGTCCCCACATAAAATTTATCAAATTTACATAAATGTAGAAGGTTTATAATAATTTCCTGCTATACAATTATTCAGGGTCTCATTAGGGGTTTTAGACAACATACATTAAGTCACACACTATTTTATATATAAAGGACCTGGTAAAGAACAAGACAATTGGGTTTTTCCCATGAAAATGGGTATCAAATATAACTTTGAGTCCTGGGCTATGCTGCTTGAACTATGCTATGAAATAATTATGTAACACTCAGACCACGAATGGACATAGACCAGATGGTGCCCCGTGCGGTACTTTCCCAAAAACTCATCTACTACATTTAGCAAATCAACATTCACATAACAGTGATGTATTTATCATGGGAGAAATCTCGGGTACAAGTCATGAAAAAAGTTGCAATTCCTGGTGCATGGCCAGGAATTGCAACTTTTGAATCTCTCTATGGCAGTGGGGGATGAAGAACGATTTTAGTACATCAGACACATTTTGCACCAGTGAGGGAAGTATCCCAACAAGTGCTGATGATCCCAGTGATGTTTAATTTTCCCCAATGTGCCCAAATAATACCTACCAATCAGTAATATTAGAAATTTAGTATTCAGTATTCAGCCTTCTATACAAGCTCTGTAAGAACTATTGAATGGTATCATAGTAAAAAGGTTAAGAAAACACTTCAGTCCATCAAGTCCAAACTATTCATTATATTGCGTTGATCCAGAATGAGGAAAAAAACCTGCAAGGCTGATGCCAAGTGGCCCAAAGCAGTGAAAAATTATTTCCCGACCTCTAATATGGCAGTCAGAATAACTCCCTGGATCAACAGAAACTAATAACGCAAATGTTTAATTTCATACGATGTGATATTATTGCTCTCCAGAAAGTCATCCAGGCCTCTCTTGAACATGTACATAGAGTCGGCCATAACAACCTCCTGCGGCAGAGAGTTCCACAGTCTCACTGCTCTTACAGTAAAGAACCTTTGTCTATGGCTATGGTAGCATCGCCTCTTCTCTAGGTGTAGAGGATGCCCCCTTGTCTTGGTCACACATCTAGTTATGAAAACATCTTTTGAGAGATCCTTGTACTGTCCGTTCAGGTATTTGTACATTGTAATGAGGTCTTTCCTCAGTCTTCTTTTTAATAAGATGAATAACCCCAAGTTTAATAATCTGTCATTGTAATCTAGTCCCCCCATTCTCCTTATTATCTTGGTTGCTCTCATCTGCACCCGATCCAGTTCAACTATGTCCATTTTAAATGCTGGTGCCCAAAACTGTACACAATATTCCATGTGTGGTCTGACCAGGGATTTGTACAAGGACAAAACTATGTCTTTATCATGAGAATCTATTACTTTTATTTACTTTAGGAGCAGATGCCCAGCTCTGGTCACTAAAATTGAGTTTACTATTCACCAATACCCCACATCTTTTTCTCCATCAGTTTTATCAAGAAATGTATCATTTAACACATAATTATAGTTTTCATTTCCTCAACCCAAGTGCATAACCTGACATTTGTCTACATTAAACCTCATCTGTCAATTGTTAGCCCAGGCCTCCAGTTTCCACAAAAAAATATGCTATTCTCCTCTGTATTAATTATTTCAAAGAGCGTAGTATCATCTGCAAATATTGAAACTCTACCTTGCAAACTCTCTATGAAGTCATTAATAAAAAATATAAAAAAAGTGGCGCCTGTCTGACAATGTGCCAATCACCATCACTAAGCCAATTGCTTACTCAAATACATAGATTTTTCTGTAGTCCTAGCAGTCTCATTTTATGTACCAACCTGTATGACAGTATATTTTGGGTCACCCATACTTTTGGATAATGGGAACTCTCGAGCGGGCGAAGTATTCGTCCGAGTAACGAGCAGTTTCGAGTACCCTAATGCTCGACCGAGCATCAAGCTCGGACGAGCATGTTCGCTCATCTCTAATCCAGACATATTTGCTGAGCGAATATATAGACATATACTGACCGGTGATGGCATCTATTTATATGTCGTATACTGTGGTAAGCTACATCTTTCCATCCTGCTTCCTCCTACTGTGCAATGTATAAGAACAGAGGAGGCCGTTGAAGATAATGGGGGGCGTATGATAAGTATTGCATCCCTCCCCCGACCTCCGCTGAGAGAATGTTCAGGGAAACACCAAAAACATCAACACATCGACCTCTGTTTAGAGCAGGCGAGTGGCTATAGACATAACATCACCGCTGAGCCAATAGGACTATGCTGCAACAGAGCACCAGGGCAAGGTGAGTATACCCTGTTTGTTGTCTTTATACTTCCTAGGGCACATAGTAAAGGAAATAATTGAAAACAATTTATATTTTTAATTATATTTTTTATGCTACTAATGACATGGTTGCATGTAGAGTGGTCACATCTGTTATGTGGCACATTGCCCCATAATAAAGCAGTGTCCAGCTGACATATGAGGATTGCGTTGGGAAACTCATGTGAACGTACCTCTAGGCAAGAAATATAATTAGGCAATAATACACATGCATTTTATATATAAAAATGTAAGAATATGAAAGAAAAAGTCATCAAGATTTGTTTAAAAGCTGAAAAATATATTAACATAGGAAGCTGCATTTAGTGTGGGTGTTGTATTCCCTTTAATAGTTATGAAATGAATAGTAACCCACTAATGCGTGAACTTTGAAGTCCAGCTCCATCGATGATGAGTCCAACATTCAGAACCTTGCTAGCTCAACAGCAATATATGAGATTGACTCATGGTCCCTAGTGAGTGGCTAGGACCTTGCACAGGATCACAATCATAATTAAACAACAAATATACAGTATATAAAATATTGGGTCTTTATACCAGGTGTCTTTGTTCATATCCCAATGGCCATCGCTGATCACCGAAAGGGATAACAATTCAAGGAAAAGAATTGGTGACTAATAAATAAAAAAGAGGAGAAACTGTAAAAAAAATTAATTGCTGAGAAATGTACTGTAAATATATACTATGGTCATGGCATAGGAGGCCTGAATGTGGATATTAAGTATAGAGTAGATGAATGGAGGGAAAATGTGAAGTTTTAAGGTTTTATGAATATATATATATATATATATATATATATATATATATATATACATCTTTCCATCCTGCTTCCTCCTACTGTGCAATGTATAAGAACAGCGGAGGCCGTTGAAGATAATGGGGGGCGGATGATAAGTATTGCATCCCTCCCCCGACCTCCGCTGAGAGAATGTTCAGGGAAACACCAAAAACATCAACACATCGACCTCTGTTTAGAGCAGGCGAGTGGCTATAGACATAACATCACCGCTGAGCCAATAGGACTATGCTGCAACAGAGCACCAGGGCAAGGTGAGTATACCCTGTTTGTTGTCTTTATACATCCTAGGGCCCATAGTAAAGGAAATAATTGAAAACAATTTATATTTTTAATTATATTTTTTATGCTACTAATGACATGGTTGCATGTAGAGTGGTCACATCTGTTATGTGGCACATTGCCCCATAATAAAGCAGTGTCCAGCTGACATATGAGGATTGCGTTGGGAAACTCATGTGAACGTACCTCTAGGCAATAAATATAATTAGGCAATAATACAGCTGCAATTTATATATAAAAATGTAAGAATATGAAAAAAAAAGTCATCAAGATTTGTTTAAAAGCTGAAAAATATATTAACATAGGAAGCTTCATTTAGTGTGGGTGTTGTATTCCCTTTAATAGTTATGAAATGAATAGTAACCCACTAATGCGTGAACTTTGAAGTCCAGCTCCATCGATGATGAATCCAACATTCAGAACCTTGTTAGCTCAACAGCAATATATGAGATTGACTCATGGTCCCTAGTGAGTGGCTAGGACCTTGCACATGATCACAATCATAATTAAACAACAAATATACAGTATATAAAATATTGGGTCTTTATTAGAGATGAGCGAGTATACTCTTCCGAGCTTGATGCTCGTTCGAGTATTAAGGTACTCGAAACGTCTCGTTGCTCGGACGAATATTTCCCCTGCTCGAGATCGAGCATTTAATTAAACAAACACAGTGAAGAACAATGAAGAATAGAATAAAAACAGTGAACACAGGATCATTTAAGTGAAAAACACAGTGAAGAACACAGTGAAGAATAGATTACAGATGTTCGGCACATCTGCTTACTTGTCGGGAGATACACGCGGAACGGGGAGACATCGCGCACCAGGGAGACATCGGGCGCAGCACAGCATACAGATGGACACATCGGGCACATGGCAGGAGACACTCGGGCGCATGACCTAGAGCCACAATCGGGCCGCCAACAGATGACACAATCTGTGGCGCAGCAGGAGACATCGGGCGCAGCAGGCAGACCTTCGGGCGCTTAGCAGGAAGACATATGAGCGCAGCAGGAAGAATCGCACGCAGCGGGAGACACGCGCGCAGCAGGGGAGAATGGGAGACATTCGTGCGAATAACAGGGAAAAGGATCTGCGCGCAGAAGTGTGAGGACAGTCGCGCCGCCAGCCGGGAGCCATCGCGAGCACAGCAGGAAGACAAAGGCACCCGGGAGACATCGGGCACCCGGGAGACATCGGGGAGAACTTAGTTGGTGATCGCCGAGTGAGCGGATCCCGGGACAGATTTCGTGACTTCCTCTCCCGCAAGTAAGCAGATGTGTCCGACACATTGTAATCAATCTTCCACGTAGTTTTCACTTTAATGATCCGATTTTCACTGTATTTTATTTCTATTGCGCCCTGTTATCACCATCTGTAACTGTCGGCAGGTGATAAGTATCCGCGCTGAAATCGGAACAGTGAAGAATAGCTTGCAGCTGTTTGCATACACTGCTAATCTTATCCGAAGACATCTTTTTCAATTAAATAACACCTTTTCATTCCCGAACCAATCGTCCCTTTGAAAAAATGCTCGAGGGTTCTCCCATTGACGTCAATGCGGCTCGTTCTCCCCGAGGACGAGCTACTGAGCATCTGGAACCGTTGTAGCGAATAACGAGCACCATATCCGCGAATTTCGTGTGTCTCCGCCTCATCTCTCGTCTTTCTACCGGGTCATTTTCTAGTTCATCTCCCACTGGCCCGCGCGATCCCTGCAAGGCGAGTACAACAATTCACGGAACAGAATTGGTACTAATAAATTAACACAGAGGAGAATACTTGTAACCCCCTTCCTTGCTGCGCAATGTACTGTACTGTACCTATAACCTATGGTTCCTGGCCTCGGAGGCCTGAATGTGGATATAAGGTACAGAGTAGCGGAAGGAGGACATGTGAAGTTTAAGTTTATGAAGCTACTACTGTGTATATAATCGATTATATATCTCTATATCATATCATATCTCTCTATTAACATCTATGTAGTCCCAAGCAAGTTGGGTAGTATTTTTGCTAAAGGATGGAAATTCTTCTTCACAGGACCAAATCCACTAATATCTCGATGATTGCTACTCCGGGCAGACCACCCCACCTCGCCCTGTACTCCGTGCCGTCCCCGCTTGAGACACCTTGAGTGGAGGTAGCTGTGCAAATCTCTTTATGTCCGTAGTGATTGTCCTGATGGCACCTTGTGATCTTCTAGAGAGTCATTTGTACGGCGAGGGGCTGCGGAGCTTTCCGCTGGCCCACTTATCGGGTCCGTGTGATGTAATGCGGTGTCAGTGTTCTCCATTCTCGCGGTCCTTGGTCCCGGGCGGGGGCGACTGCCTAGGCGCTCACGCTTGTGCCTCCTCGTATTGTGACACCCGTTCGGATGTACTGCATGGGTTCGTGTTACTATCCCGCTGGTCATTGTCAGGGAGGGGCAGCGCAAGAGTGGCCGTGCTCCGCCCCTGTTGACGCATCTCTTGTCAGTCAGTGCGGTCATGATGGTCCACGTGGTTATCAGTTAGTCTCGAGTCATTGTACACGGGTAAGGGGGAGGAGTTGATGGAGATAAGCTGTGACTCTTATGGTCCGTAGTGGTACTATGATTGGGTCATGTTTCCACATCGACGGCCATTGTGCCTGGGAGCCGAGGAGCTAAGCTGTGACTAGCGCTGACTTTGCGCGCAATACAATGCTCGGGTAACTACTTGTTATTCGAGAAGCCCTTTCCCGATGCTCGCGTGCTGTTCGACTCACGCCGCCCCCATTGCCGTCCCTGGGAGACTGTCGATCATTTTTCCCAGGGGACCCGGATCTGACAGGGCAGCTGGCTCCCCCACTGGGAACCACGGAAAAGGATGTGATACACTCCGGAAACACGGACAGGAACCCAGCAGGCTCTCTTCTGGCAGCATGACGTATGGTATGCCTCTGAGGACTGCTAATCGCATCCCCACTTCACCCTTTTTATGCCCCACGTATGAGCCACATAGCCTCGGCCATGACCGCCGGGCCGCTGTTGAATCGCTAGCTAAGCCTGTCACAAATCCAATCTCCATTGCACCTCTGTCCTATATGGGCGCTATGGCTATGCCGCGGTCCAATGTCGGCAGCTAGCGTGGCAGGCTCGGAGAGGTTGGACATGGCGACCCATATCCTCTAAATGACCTCATGCTGTGCACACCCTATGCCTGGTGGCCGAGCGGCCCCCAAGAGGTGTGAGCAAGACGCGCTCACATCATCAGGACATGATAAAAAGTTTTTGCCTCGTATCTTTACTGTGGGGCCTTGTGGCACAGAGTCGTGTGCGCCCAAAGTTACAGGACGCCATGAACACAACCCAAATTGTGCTGCTCTTGACCACAGCTCGATTTTGATATGTGGGACCCGTCTGGACGGCAAGGTGTGCATACTAGTAGTAGATGAACGGTGCATGCAGTTCCAAACGATGTTAGTTGGATACTTGGCTATGGAGGCTGGCGCTCCGTGGCCAGGCGCTGGCTTTCGCCAATCCAAGACACCCTGTCATTACGCTAGGCTACTGCCCCAAACAGCACTGTTCCTACGGCACCTGGGCTAAGATCCAGCGTAGTCGCGGTTTGCTTCCGTTTCGGCTATTGCGGATGTGAGGGCATGATCAAACAGAGAGCGCCGCACGCGAGTGCCATCCTATTGTCACTGATACAAGTTCCAGTATCTTTTGTGCTATTATCCTTTTGATAACCCCGCCTGTGGTGGCGACCAAAGTTACAAACTTGATGTGGCATCCACTTTGAAAAACAAGTCTATAAACTTTCTGCTGCCCACACCTCGTTTGAAAAGGGACGCTTGGCTGCTGGCAAGCTATTTAGGCGTCCTGTTGGCTTCTGGTTAATTATCATCTGATATTAAGGTTAGCACTGGCGACACCGTGTGGAGTTCTCGGGAGACCATTAATGGGAGGCGTGCCTGTATGTGGCCGTCCAAAACACTGTTTTCCCCCCCAGAGCAGGTGGGGCACTCCAGAAACTGACACGCGTGCGTTGCCTGTATGTGGCCGTGCCCAAAGCGTTTTCACCCCATGTACAGGAGCAGCAGATAGGTGGTTGTCTCCAAGAACAAATTGCAAAAGTATGCGGCGTAGGTGGCAGTCCAAAAAAGTTTTCATCAACCAGAGGAGCAGGTCGGTGCCCTCCAGAAAATATGACATCGATTGAGTGCCTGTAATTGTGCTAGTCCCAAAAAGTTTGTTAACCGAGGAGAAGGTCGGTGGCCCTCCGGAAAAGGCATAGATGAGTGGCCTGTATGTGCAGTCCAAAAATTTTCAAACAGAGGCGCAGGTAGGTGGCCCTCCAGAAAAGGGAATCGATTGAGTGCCTGTAGTGGGCAGTCCAAAAAAGTTTTCAAACCAAGGACGGGTAGGTGGCCTCAGAAAACATTGAGTAGATTGAGTGCCTGATAGTGGCAACTCCAAAAAATTGTTTAAAACAGAGGACCGGGTCGGTGGCCCTACCAGAAAAATAAATGCCTGAAAGCACTCAGTAGAGCATGGGGGCCTGTCAAAACTAGCCAGTTTCCTCTGCTTCTTTACGTACACAGAGGAGGAGAAGGCGGAAACAGAGGAGGAGGAGTGCATAAAATTATTCAGGTTGACGCTTCCTTCACCTGGGTGGAGATTGAAAATTATGAGAAATCCAGGCTTGTATTCATCTAATAAGCGTCACCTGTCAGCGCGGTCAGTCTCGACAGGCGGTTACGCTTATCGGTGCTGGATTGCCACAGCTGCACTGAAAACCCGCTGGACCAAGACGCTAGCGGCGGAAGGCAAGAACGATCTAATATATATATATATATATATATATATATATATATATATATATGAGCATCAAGAAGCTTGGGTAGTATTTTATTGATAAAGGATGGAAATATCTTATTCACATGACCAAATCAAATATATAGATTGATTGATACTAAGGGAAGAAAAACACACCTAGCACTGTTCTCCATCCAAGATTGCTATACATTGAGTGGATGAGCTGTGACATCATCTATTGTCAGTAGTGATGTAATGATGGATCAGTGTTATCTATATAGAGGTCATTGTACAGGGAGGGGAGGAGATAAGCTGTGATATCATCTATTGTCAGTAGTGATGTAATGACGGATCTGTGTTATCTATATAGAGGTCATTGTACAGGGAGGGGGAGGAGATAAGCTGTGACATCATCTATTGTCAGTAGTGATGTAATGATAGGTCAGTGTTATCTGTATATAGGTCATTGTACAGGGAGGGGGGAGGAGATAAGATGTGACATCATCTATTGTCAGTAATGATGTAATGATGGGTCAGTGTTATCTATATAGAGGTCATTGTACAGGGAGGAGGAGGAGATAAACTGTGACATCATCTATTGTCAGTAGTGATGTAATGATGGGTCAGTGTTATCTATATAGAGGTCATTGTACAGGGAGGAGGAGGAGATAAGCTGTGACATCATCTATTGTCAGTAGTGATGTAATCTATATAGAGGTCATTGTATAGGGAGGGGGAGGAGATAAGCTGTGACATCATCTATTGTCAGTAGTGATGTAATGATGGGTCAGTGTTATCTATATAGAGGTCATTGTACAGGGAGGGGGAAGAGATAAGCTGTGACATCATCTATTGTCAGTAGTGATGTAATGATGGGTCAGTGTTATCTATATAGAGGTCATTGTACAGGGAGGGGGAGGAGATAAGCTGTGACATCATCTATTGTCAGTAGTGAGAACAAGATGTGAAACAGTCTAGTCCATAACTCCAGAGTCCCGGCATCTGAGCAGATCTGGAGGCCTACACCATACATCAGAGAGCTCAGTGATTACACTCATGTCACAATACATAGAATTACAATTAAGTCTGATTTGGTTTATCAGCTGCTGCACATTCCTGCGAGAGGACACATTGCCAAAAGAAATACGGTTAAGTAATTACATTTCAGACAAACTGGAGTCGGAATCTAAATGATATAAACCTCCCCCAGCTCATCTTTTCCCTTTTGTGCATGAGTGTACTTTCCAGTCAAAAGGCAAAAAAATAATAATTTTATGTTATCATTTTTAGTTTCAAACGATTATAACAAGTGGATTTGTGAGCACAAAATGTTATAAAAATATTTCCTGAAATGCCATGAACTCTCATGTTGACGTCATTAACAGTGAGTATATACCAAATTCTATATTTTTAGGGCAGAAGTTGGGGGTCGTCTTATACGCCCGTTCGTCTTATACGCCGGCATATACGGTATATCTTTTACCTATATATCTTTAATTAATGTGTCCTTTATCTACCTTCTATTTCAGTAGGGTTTGGAGCCATTCCCATTACCACATGGGTAATTGACTTTTGGATACGGTTGTAATTTTCATTTTAACATAGTGTTTTGTGAAATTTATACAAAAGAAGCATGCCAGACACAAGCCCCAGAAGGTAGGATTGCATGCTCTCTGGCATTATTTTATGATAAGCTCCTATTTTATATGAAAGTTGTATAATATAGACTTTTAGAAAATAAGAAAAATTAATAGCAAATTTCCAAATTTCCAAATCATCTAAAACTGTCCAGAAACTTTAGAATTGTATTTACCAAACCAACCAATTTATATGGTATTGGCTGTAAGTTGACCCATTGATGGTAGATGTAAGATGAGATATGGATTTAGTTGTTTAGATAGTTTAGATATGGATTTTATAGTTTAAATGTTTACATCTTTTCTTAGGAAGATAAGAAATGAGTGGTGTTCCTTCTCCCAATTTATTGCGTCGGACAGCCAAGTGTGCATGTGTATGGAGAGGTCAGGTAAAGCTCAGGTCACACCTGCGTTGGAGGTTTTTCATTACACTCTTTCTTTTAGGAGTAAGGGGAACTAAGAATGGCAGATGAATGAAAAGTCTTCGTCCGCCTTCAGTTCTCCAATGAATTCCATGTACGGAGGGTTGCCTTCCATAACAATTATATTATAGTAGTGTTAAAAAAGAATATCTGTTGCACTATTTTTTCCAATATTTCATGACGGAAGCAGAGAATGGAACCTGCTGAATGCAGGTGTGAACTGAACCTAAGACAGCTGTTGGCTGTACCAATGTTCAAGGAACAAGTACCTAAAGTGTAAAGACAGCTTTAGGATCTGTTCCAATCTCCATACAGACCCTTTATCCGTGCCATTATAAATAAGGGCCATTCCTCATGTGTAAACCACTTTGTTTTCTCCCCTTGACTGTTGTTTGGCTTTTTCTTTCAGTGTTTGATGAATACAAACTATTTCTGTGTAGAATTGGTGCATAAAATGTTTATTTTACCTGGTCTGCGGTCAAAGAAGAAAAAGCCTTCATAAAAAATTATCTAAAAAACTACTACTTCGCCAACACTACTAAATTATGTTAAAAAATGCATACATTTGGCTCTATTCACAGCCATGAGATTAGCATAAGAGGTTAACTTTACTTCAACACGTAGATGGTGGTTGAGCGTGTGCACTTCCACTACTAAGGTGGTCAGACTTGTAGCAATAAACACTTATCCCTTATCATGTTGATAAATATTAGCCATGGAATAATGGCTAATTTAAAGTTGGATTTTGTAAAATATTGCAAATTATTTTTAATTATTGCAAACCTTACTGACACACAGCAGTCAAGCTAAAAGTCATGGTCACTGACAACTGAGGATTTCTTTAAAAACGTCCTCTATAATAATAATAATAATAATAATAATAATAATTCCTTTATTAATATAGTGCACACAGATTATGCAGCACTACACAGAGCTTGCCAGATCAATCCCTGTCCTCAATGGGGCTCACAATCTAATCAACCTACCAGTATGTTTTGGAGGACCCAGTGGAAACACACGCAAACACAGAGGGAACATTCTTTGCAGACGCTGACCCTGGGACTTGAACCCAGGTCTCCAGTGCTGCAAGGCTGTAATCCTAACCCTATCTACCTGTCAGACTATCCTTTCAGGATAAGTGACAGTGGATACACAACTCTTAGTCTATAACAGACTGAACTTACAATATTGGTTTAAATATTTATTTTAATTCTATTCTGCATCAGATATACTTTATTTAATCCGAATATTTGCTACATCGTTTCCTAGTACTTGTCTGGTGAAGGGAGGTTTTTGTTGTAGTATGGGATGACTGGGGGCCCCATTGTCTGATTACACATTCTTCTTGTTACGAGTAAGACTGATTGTTAACAATGTCACTAATTTGTTGCTGGATTCAGCCGTGCTGACAAAGTTGAATGACTTGGAAAAAAGCCACAAAACACGTCCTCTGGGGCTAGTAAATTCTACTTACATCACTACATTTGGCAGAAAGGGTGCTGTAATGTTATGCCTTCTCATATGTGTATTTTACTTTTTCACTTTAAACTTTCTTCTGTTATGTTATACAAACTATAAGAGTACAGGACTGAAGGGGGATCTTTTCATTATATTTGAGTGGTTTGAAGGGTTCTAACTAGAGATGAGCGAGCACTAAAATGCTTGAGTGCTCGTTATTCGAGACAAACTTTTCCAGATGCTCGAGTGCTCGTCTCGAATAACGAGCCCCATTGAAGTCAATGGGAGACTCGATCATTTTTCAAAGGGACCATGGTTCGGGAATAAAATGTGTTAATTAATTGAATTGATGTCTCCCTGCTGCCCGATGTCTCCGTGCTGCCCCATGTCTCCGTGCTGCCCCATGTCTCTGTGCTGCCCGATGTCTCTGTGCTGCCCCATGTCTCCCTGCTGCCCCATGTCTCCCTGCTGCCCGATGTCTCCCTGCTGCCCGATGTCTCCCTGCTGCCCGATGTCTCCGTGCTGTACTCCTAGTTATTCATTTTCATTACAAAGTTGCTTAGTTTCATATGTCCTGTGTATGGTTTTTACACAACATGAATTAGTTTGGCCCTTATCTTTTTTTCTAATGAGATGTATCATAACTAAAAAAAAAGTCAAGTTAATGTTCCAAGGGGCCTAATTAGAATCAGGTGAGAGCCAGAAAAGGCAACTCCGGTGATTTTAGTTGGAGCCCCTAAGAAAAGCCTTAATTAAGAAGAGTGATGGCCTTTGCTTTAAGACACCATAGAGGGAACATGATGCTGAATTTACTACATAAAGTCTGCACAGGTAGAGTGTACATTTTATGAGTGTAAAAAATAGATTTCTGGATTTCCACACTGGAAACTACTATTGTTTATTTCATGTACAATGAAAAGAAAAGGGAACAAGGTACTTACAAAGTGCATTATTTTCTTTATATGCTACAAGGGATTTTTGTATTCGTAAAGGAATGTGTTAGCATTAGAGATGAGCGAGCACTAAAATGCTCGGGTACTCCTTATTCGAGACGAACTTTTCCCGATGCTCGAGTGCTCGTCTCGAATAACGAGCCCCATTGAAGTCAATGGGAGACTCGAGCATTTTTCAAGGGGACCAAGGCTCTGCACAGGGAAGCTTGGCCAAACACCTGGGAACCTCAGAAAAGGATGGAAACACCATTGCTATGGGGACCATGTATGGAGGCAGTGAACTAGTAGTAGATTAAAGGTGCTGCAGTTAAAACTATGTTAGTTGGATCTTGGCATGGAGCTGGCGCTCCGCTGCCAGGCGAGCTGAGATAAGCTGTGACATCATCTATTGTCAGTAGTGATGTAATGATGGGTCAGTGTTATCTATATAGAGGACATTGTGCAGGGAGAAGGAGATAAGCTGTGACATCATCTATTGTCAGTAGTGATGTAATGATGTGTCAGTGTTATCTATATAGAGGTCATTGTACAGGGAGGGGAGGAGATAAGCTGTGACATCATCTATTGTCAGTAGTGATGTAATGATGGGTCAGTGTTATCTATATAGAGGACATTGTACAGGGAGGAGGAGGAGATAAGCTGTGACATCATCTATTGTCAGTAGTGATGTAATGATGGGTCAGTATTATCTATATAGAGGTCATTGTAAAGGGAGGGGAGGAGATAAGCTGTGACATCATCTATTGTCAGTAGTGATGTAATGATGGATCTGTGTTATCTATATAGAGGTCATTGTAAAGGGAGGGGAGGAGATATGCTGTAAAGTTCATAACAGCGCCAAAATACAAGGAGGCTCACTGAAGTGACAGTTGGGTGTAACTTTTATTGTTGGTAACATTTACATCATTGGGTCAGCTTAGTGGCGCAGATTATGGGCTGAAAATGTCTTCAGTATTGTTCCCATCTCTAACATCATACAGCCCTTTATAGGGATTTCCTTCTGTGAACTTTAGGGCTGGAACATTCGCACTGGACACCTGCTCTCCTCTTAGGAAGAAGAAGTACTGGAAAAATGTGGACTAAGGAGAGTTGATGGCTCTATCAGTTTTTCGGAAGACTGTTCTGTGTCACTTTCTATTTGTTAGGCGGCCCTGCCCATGCTACTCATACATTTAATCACTTTCATTACTTATGTCATTTATGTAAAATCCAGATAATGACGTTCTCCACAGGATGTATCCGAGCGAGGCGTCTTGTGCCAGGAACCACAGAATTTTGTGTTATTTTTAAACGTGTTCCACATTTACCCTTTTCCTTCTATTGCATTATTGTACAAACCACAGGACATCTTTAATTATAGGGGAAAGAAATTCCAGACATGGTTTTCAGAGATACAAATGAGAAATTAATAAATAAGACAAGTCTGGCAATACTTCAGATTACACATTCTGTGTTTCATAGGAGTGCCGGAATGTACCGTCCATTGTGGTTTGTTTTTCAGTCGTTTTTTCCCACGTCACTTCAAGTATGTTCCCCTTCTGTCTATAGGCAGAATGTGCAGACAAGAACAAAAGTGCACATGTTCTCACTGGCAACAAATGAACATAGAATAGGATCCATTAGCATGAAATAAGCAACCAACAGAGGACATGGAAGGGTTCATCCAACTCCATATCCCTATACAGGTGCCTGCCTATATATACAAGGTTACAAGAACTTAATGCTACCTGCTCTCTGGAGCTGGAGCTCCTCTCATAAACAAGAAGACTTCAGTGTTGTAATCACATATGGTAGGTACATACCTTTACCAGATCTTGCACTAGGACAGGGAGACCTCAATCTTATCTATAGCATCCACATAGCTGTAGAGGTCACAGCAATTACAACTGTGACCAACCCCATAACTCACCGCTACGTGTCGGGGAAAATGTGCGAAACGGTGCAGAAGATTTCTGAAACCTAACATGAAAAAATTCTGGTATCAGTCATTGTGCTCAATGAGGGGGTGTAGCCTAATGTGAAGGGCGGGGCTTTGTGGGGAAGCACAGTGGTTGATGATGTGCTACACATGTGTTAAGCCAAGAAGATGTTTGTTCGACCAAGCCAGCCAGGAATACAACAATGGGGGACATGTATTATCGTATCTGCGCCCAAAAAATGCCGGAATTTTAAGTTTTTTTGGGCGCAGAATTGTTGCGGATCATTTATAATGAGTTTGCACCAGAAAGAACAGATGTTTTCGACTATCCTGACACCTCCGTCTTTTTTGTGTGCAAGTGGGCATGGCCTAACGTTTCCACATTATCCTCCACATTTATGTGTATTTTGCCGGCATTTTTAGGCGCAAATTTAGGCGCACAATAGACCAGGAAAAAAATGGTCAGAGAGCAAAATTAAGGCGCAGTGTATGTAAGATTTGGGCACACACTTCATTACTGACGCCACTTTAATACAGCGGGCTGTGCTTTCCGGAGACTGATCTCCGATGCCGATAGTCGTCCTTGCGACACAATTAGTAAATCCCCCCCAATGTCTTATGATGAGCCAAATGCACCAATCAGCTTGGGCAACTGTAATAAATCTCATCTAGTTCTAAGATGCCTAATTGTCAGATGCTATTAATATCTCTTCCTGATTCTGGTTGTTCCTAATCTTGAACACTCCTGTGGATCTAAAACCAGGGCACTAAATATCATGAGGCATACAGATCCTTAGGTGAAAATGGAGGAGGGAGACAGAGGAGAAGAAGACCAGCACTGGTCAACTGGACTGCCAGTACTACAAAACCACCTGCAACAAGTAACAAGTAGGTAACACGTATCACATTGCACTCCATTCCCTGCTGCTATATGGATGGGTTAGGGTTACACAAGGATTGCTCAAACTAAAACTTTGAACAGGTTTAAAAAAAACAATTTTTTTTAAAAATGATACCAACCAAGATGTAGACAATGGGGGAGATATATGCACCAGCATATGATGTAATCTCCACCCCCAGCACCTGTTGGATTTATTGGAGGGTTCTAGGCCTCCTGATAAATCCCGGGAATCCACCACGCTGGCCTACTTAGATGCCAGGCATGTTCCTCCATGCCCACTTTATGTGGAGATGGCGTAAGTGGCTGTGTGCCAGGAATTGTGCCTATTTTAGGGCAAGTACACCAGATTTCAGTTGTACAATCCCTGATAAATCTGCCCCCAAATTCTCCAGAAGTCCCGTAATTCTTGCTCTCAAAACAGAAGTTCATGATGTATAGAAAGAGAGAAATGATTCATAATCTCTACTGCAGTGTTCATTATTTTATAGACATCAACCCCCAATTTATGTAGGGGGTGTTCATTATTAGACCTGAATCACATCTGAAGTTTTTAAAGCAGTTTTAGGCCACACCAGGGATGAAAGAATAGTCCTTTACACTTGTCAACCTTTTTGGATTGACTTCTGGTTTAGGCTCAAGATACTGGGGCACGTTTACTTACTCGGTCCTGCGGCACGTTGTCCGACGAGGATTCGGGTCTGCCGGGATTCACTAAGGTCATGCATCTGATATCCAGCAGGTGTCACTGCTGCACCGAAGTCTGCCGGAGTTCACCTTCTTTTTCCCAATGCATGTGAGTGCTGATTGTGCAACACAATTCTTTTTTTAAATTCCACGGTTTGTCCAAATCCGTTGGGTTGTCCGCCGGCCACGCCCCCCCCCCATTTCTGTCGCAGCGCCGATGTGCCACAATCTGATTGTGTGCGCCAAAACCCAGGGCAATTCAGCGCAAAACGGAAATATTTGGGAAAAGCTGATGGAATCACGGCTATCAAATACTGCAAGTGTGATGCAAGCCAATAGCTGAGTTTACAACGACAAGTTTTGCCTGGGAAAAATGGTGTATGACCCACATTTATTGGCATGATTGCAATATAGGTTTACTGACATGCTGCATATCCGGTCAGTTCAGCAGAGCTGCGTCGCAATGGTTGATGCATGGATAAACAGAACTTCTTGGCTAGAAACTCAGTGTATGGGTGTATTTATTATTGGATTTGCGACAACGTTTTTTTTTATTGCTGCCCAATAAGTTCCATATTTAGTATATGTCAACGCATCCCAACACTTTTCCTGCACTTCTAGGTTGCCAAAACCTTTTTCGGTTTGGCACATTTAGACCTACATAAAGCAAATCTACCAAGTTCTACAGTACCTTCTCAAATGTGGAGAGTCATTTCAGATACTTTCTGCCTTGCTCCAAATTATTAAGCCCTTGCAACACAATCTAAAATCACACTCTAAAAAAACACACAAAAATATTTGCCAAAAAAGCAGACCCAAATCATAAATGTGTCCATATGTGTTAACTATAGATAATCAGACAATATAGATAATGTTGATAAGACATTCAGTACAGGCAGTCCCCGATTTACGACCCCTAGTTACAGAGGGACCCCTCTGCCAGATGTGACTTCTAATTAAGTTCTCTTGATGCTTTTCATTATCAGCTGTAAGGTGTCTGTAATGAAGTTTTATTGAGAATCCTTGCTTCCATGAGAGCACAAAATTATGAAAATCCAATTGTCACAGGGGCAAAAATATATTTTTTTCTGGAGCTACAGGTATAAAATATACCTTTTCCGACTTCATACTAATTCAACTTGAGTAAAAACCTAAAGAACCTCTCCCGTACGTAACCTGGGTACTGCCCATATACCTGAATATCCCCCCTGGTTGAGGGTGAACTTTATCTGCTAGGCTGGGACCTAAAGATGATACACTTTTCAAGGGGATCCGTGGAGGGTACACTGTGGGTTCCCTGGATGTCACTCTAGTATGACACAGTGTGGCTGGCATTTTTTTATGAGGTAAGTCTTGGAAAATGTAAAGGTTGAGAAGGGGCATCTCACACCCATGCAGATGGATGAGTTATGGTGCTGTGCACTGCTGACCGATATTACTAACAGTGGTCTATAACACCTGAAGTATAGGTCATATGTGTAACCCTCCATCTTCATGTCTGATGGTGGTCTCTTAGACTAAGTGAGACTGAGTGTGACTAAATTACAACAGGAAACCCATAAAACACATTTCCAGCAGGAAAAAGCACAGGTGAGGACGGCCACTTTACACTCCCACCTTCTTGTAGTCAGTGATTGAGAAGAGGACTTAGGAGAAAGTCATGATAGAAATCAGTAAATAAAGCGTTCCTCATATGAAACTTTTTAGTGCTCCTAGAAGAATAGGCTGTTATGATGAGCATTGCAGAGGGGTGATGTGTGATTAAATTACAGCAGTTAATCCTGTGTGAAGTCATTGATCTTCATGTCTCAGATGGACCACTATTTCCATGGTGCACAGGAAGAATGTAGGACTTCTGCTGTACATCTGTTGCAGACTTTGTCAACTTTCTCACTACCTATTTATTCCAGAGTCAGCTGATGTGCAGATGGTCCGACTTGGAGAAACAGCCAACGAGCAGCTGCAAATGACAGGAAGGAACCAGAACAGAATTTTCTTTATTTTTTCTCTTGTTTATCCATCCATGCTTTCTGCCTAAGTCATTTATAAATTCTAGGAAATATTGTATCGATTTACTGGATCCCACGAAAACAAAAGGTCTAGATTCACTCTCAAAATTAAAAAAATGTTATGTTCTTCTATTTAGAAGGTTGATGATGTTTATTGACCAGCAATCAGACTCCACCAGTGGCGTAACAACAGCCATAGCAGCCGTAGCGACAGCTCCGGGGCCCGGTTGGCACAGGGGCCCGGGATGAACAGCTGAGATATTCATGTTGCCCACTCACCCAGTCACCCAGTCATGTTGCCCACTCACTTCTTCTGCGGCCGCCTGCTTCCCCTGTGGGCGCCTGTTTGGCTCACTACTCCTACGTCCGCCTGGCTGGCTCACTTCTCCTGCGGCAGGTCTTCAAGAAATGTAAGTTCCTATATGTGTATGTATAGTTAGATGTATCTATGCTGTATGTGTGTATTTGCTGTACAGTAAATGCTGTGTATTTGCTGTATGTGGGTGTATATGCTGTATATACCGTATGTATGTGTGTATATGCTGTATATAGATTCAGGATGTGTATATATACATATATATATGCATATGGTGTATGTGTGTATCTGCTGTAAATACTGTATTTATGTGTATATGTGTATATATACTGTATGTATGTATATGCATTATGTGTGTATACACTGTATATACTGTATGTATGTGTGTATATGCTGTATATAGATTCAGGATGTGTATATGGTGTTTTTATACTGCCTGCATGTATGTGTATACACAGTGGGTATATACCGTATGTAAAAGAATATGATGTATATATGCTATAAGTATGTATATAAACAGCATGTATGCAACTTTGATGCATATATACTGTATGTATATGCAGTATGAGGGTACATTAACAAGCCCATCTATGGTGACGTATATGCGGCTGTATATACGTCTCAATAGACGGCAATGGCAGTCCGGCGGCGGTACAGTGCCACACATGTGTGAGTGTCCGGCCGCGAGCCGCTGTTCTCTATGGAGGGAGGAGGTGTCACCTCCTCCTCCTCCCCAGCACAGCGTGTGAATGAACCCTGAGTTTGTATATACTGTATGTATTAATGTATAAATGTATATATGAGTACATAAATGTGTGCATATGAGTGTATATGTATGTGTGTGTACAAGTATATAAAAGTGAGTGTAGAATGTTATGTGTGTGTATTTAAGTGTAAAAACGTGTGTGTATATGTATGAATATTTTTTAAGGGGGAGGGGGGCCCCATGCAGAAATCTGCTATGGAGCCCTGCCTCTCTAGTTACGCCACTGGACAACATGTTATGTGTGGAAAGGAAGTCAGTTTTTCTAGATTTCCTCCCCTCTCAACAAATACAGGAAGTGACTCCATGTCCACATGTAAGATACTTGGGCAGATTTCTTAAAATTGGACTAGACCTTCTAATACTGCTCCAGATTGATCACACTGTCTGATGCTATTAGACTGTCTAGCTTTAACAGTCTGGCTTTATACCTCCTAATAGTTGGCTTAGTTTACACCTAAATATTACATTCTAATTGCTTTTTTGTCAACTTAGGCACATTTTTCCCAAGGTTTCACAACTTCTGTAAACCATTCACCTTTTTCATACAAATTGAAAAATTGTTTAAAAAGTATCTACAAAATGTCAGATATAAAAGTTTTTTGCCATAAACCAGGCCAAAATTCTGTAACATTTTGCTTGGGAAATTGTCTAAAAATACACCAATGGCTGATGCTCATAATGGATTGCAATTTGTGACACAACATAGCCCTCTTTCTGAGAAGCCCCATCCTTTCCCTACAAAGTTCCAAACTCTTTTGGTATCTCAATGTATCTTAAATATTGGAAATGCCAGTAGGTGGAAGGGGTGTTGGATATCTTATTGTGCTGTAGACCCAGTGGTCTAACTTGAAGCTGGTGGGCCCCAGTGCAAAGTCTGTGCCAGGCCCCCCCAACTATAATGTATGGTTCATAGTACTAGTCTTCTCATATAGGAAAGTGACACCTTATGGGCCCCCAAAGTCTCTTGGGCCCGGTTGCGACCGCATCCTCTGCACCCCTTCAATTTACGCCCCTGTGCAGACCATAATTCTGATTTTGCATCATACTCCTCAGCCAATTGTGTCAATTCCTACTTTTATTATTCTACTTCCGACTAATTTTAATTTGACCAGGCCACACTGCCTTGGGGGACAAGTCATAAATAAAAATGGTCCAAAAGCATTTCTTGCCGCAAATCCATAAATTTTTTGGCAGAGCTCCAATAATTAATTCTCCCCCCCCCCCCACCCCCAATTTGTTCAATCTGAATTGGTTATGTAGCATTTAACATTTAAGGAAGGTGTGGATTATAAATTTACATACATGAGCTTTGCCTCGTGGCTGCCTTGGCCTTTGGGCTTGAAGAGCAAACTGCCCTCAGGATGTGAAGCAGAGGAGATCTGGGCCAGTTCCCTACGGTGTACTGAAGAGACATAACCACATTGAAACAGTGCTAGCTAGAGTTGGGAATCTGTTCCTTCTGGAATAGATATGCTGGTTTGTGTTTTAACCCGCAAAATGTCATTATGTGCCCCAATGTGTAGCACTTTTTTTTTTGGTACTCAGACTATTTTCCACAAAACTATACCCCTTTTCTGGAGACCAAGCCCCTTTTCTTGTCTATAAGACTTGATACATGGGCCTCAAGGTGTATTTTTGGTGCAAATTAAGCCATAATTCTGGTCAAAGTGGCTTCATCAATTCCTCCCACTGTGTTGATAATCTTTGAACCACAAGAGATATTGCAAATTTGATTGTGGCAATCGATTTCTAAGACAATATGACCATATTTATGATAATGAAACATCACCCCTCTCCTATTTACTTAATAACTAGTATGTTATTAATGTCTGAGGTCAATATACATAATTGATTTGAGGTGGTCTTTGTTTACTAAGGTGGCAATATATATACTGTAATGGTTCATAGTGGGAGGGAACTACTCTACCTATCATTCATTATATATGATGCACTACAATATTATAACTAATTATTACTAACCATGACTTTGAAAGTCATCCACAACCTGTCTCCTCCATTTATTTCTGACTCAGCAAATACTGCCCTTCCTGTAATTTCCAATAACAAGACCTTCCAAACTTTAAACCTAACCTGAAAATTTACCTATTTAGAATTGCCTACAGTTCCCAATAACCCCACGACGATGCTCCTTCACCTAAAGTCTCCATCTCCCCTGCTGTATAGAGGGTCTTCCTTCACTTGTCCATTTCAATATACTTTTCTATATGTTGTACGTCCATTGTTCTCGTCATAATGTAATGTATGTAAACCTCTTACCGAATGTATAAAACAATAGAATTTACAGAATAAATAAATAATAATATATAAAAATTCTTAATGGGATACTAGATATAAATCAATAAGGAGGGGTCACCATATGCATAATTCATTATGGTGGGCTCTATTAATGTAATAATAATTATGGAGTGGCAATATGTATGTCATATGATACACAATGGTAAAATATAATGTGCTTGGGGGGGGGTGAAATGTGTATTTATGTCACTATTCACATCTTGTTTGCTTCCTATGATGCAGGCAGAAAGTGTATAAGGTAATGGTGTAGGCCAGTCCAGCGATACCTAGGAATAATATACCCCTTCAGATTGGACAGCCCAGGTTCACCTAGTCGTCAGCTTATTCATTGATTGTCATGGATGGAAAGCTACAGGAGCAGTTTTGGGGAAATCTGTCAAACTACAAGAACAGATAATCTATCCAGTATTTGCTCTAACAATACCAAAACTATAGTGCAACTGTATAACTTGGCAAATAAGTAAAGGTAAGGGCATGGGCACTGAAGATATGACGAATGCCGGTGGAACCTAGGGGGCCTATAAGGTGGCTTTGGCCAATGCAAAGACATTTTCTGGAAATGGTAGAGTTTTTGCATTGGGGGAGTTTTGGTTATACCTCTTAGAGAGAATAGAAAGTATGAGTCTAACACTCAGAGGTCAACACAATCCATCTTCCCTCTGCTTTCCAGTCCAACTGTCTGCAGTGATTTATGGCTGCTAATAGCTACAAATTTGTCCCACTATTTGCAACTTCTTTTGCAGTGATTGACGTTCAAGCCTGATATAGACGACAAATGAATAGAAGAAAAATTCATGCATACACATGGTAGGTGTCGTATAATCAAGTATATTTTTTCGTGATGTTTTCTTGTATTATTGTGCTTTTATTGCAATCCTGGCCCCTGCCTCCGATGTTCAAAGCTGAGAATTGACACCAAATGTTAGGGAGCCGCTACGGTTTGGTGGCCCGCAAAAAAAAAAAAAACTTCAATACTTAAGGAGGATTTACATAGTGATTAGAGATGAGTGGATCATTCAGGTTTTGCTTTGCTGAAGCTTTGCCAAATTTTTCATAAGATTTGATTAGGGTCCAAATCTATTCAGTTTGAATTCTTTTAATTGTCCTGGAAATTGGTATATAAACCCACCTATGAAACACATATTTTTTTTCCTTTAATGATTTTTAAAATTTCATTCTTTCATTATTATTTTGAAAACAATAATAATAACGGATGTGGTGCAAACGGACAATACTGGAAACAGTCAAAAATGGATGAAAAACTAAAAACATTTTAATGTATCCATTAGACTTCAATTATTATCGTATAGACAAGATTCACCGGAAGCGAACAACAACATTTTCTGATTCGATCCTTACCTGAAGATCATCAGATTTGTTCTGAATCTACAAAACAACTGATATATTTGGTCATCTTGAATTCTAGGCCTTTTTGTAGTAATGGAAGCAAAGAGCACTTAACGTCATATTTACATAACTCTTACCCTCATCTTAGGGTCTTCAGGATCTGACATCAAAATGTGATATTTTTACCAATATTCTGTAAATGGAACGTTTCTATCGCCTTCTACTATGTGTCTACTAATAACCTGCATTTGCAGATCAATGTCAAGTAGGTATTGCACAGAAACAGCCCCTCAGCTTCGTTGGGTTCCTAACGGTTAATCTCATTATCCTGCACTTTTTCTACGGTGCCCAATTAAGAACATATTTGTTATCCTTATTACAAAAACAGTATTTGTTTGCTAAATACGTTAACACAAGGCGAGTTTTATTTTAGAAAGAAAGACTATTTTACTGACACAAATTTCCCCATTGTCTCTTCCTTGACAGCCATTCGGTTTTCTCCAAACAGCTCCCGTGCCTTCTAAACTGACCATTCAGCTCGGCTGCCCAACATTCAAACACTTAGCGCTTTCCTGGACTCAGTAAAATTCCTTTTCATTTCGAGTCGGGTTGCCATGTCTTTTCAAACAGAGACAGAAAAGACGGCCCTCTGTGTCAGACAGATTTTAATTTTCCATCCTCATCCATTTGTATAATGTGGACAAAGGCAAACAAACCGGACTAAAAGCCTAGCAACCCCCAGCTTCAGCAGTCAATGCATATGATCTGCGGGATGAAGGCCGGGACCTGTTCACACATGAATAAAGAAGATTAAGATTTTCTTTCAAAGACGTGAAGCCTTTTTGACAGCCAATGTCAACAGTTCTGTCTGCTTCTCAATGTGAAACAGTCATCTATCACAGGTTCCCACAGGGAGGTCTTGCTTATTAGAATGCTTTACATTACCGCAGCTTGTCACCATTTTATGGAAGAATAAGGGAGCAAACTCTACTTGTAGACCAAGCAGAAAGGATAAATTACAGAGAATTCTCCAGCAGAGTTCAGCCTAATGGTTACATGTGGGATACCTATGGTATATTGTAGGTAAAAATTTACATGCATTATTTGTAGTGTTAGTTCAAGTTAAAGAATTGCGAGGGTTAGGGGAACATTGTCTACACATGAAATACTATCTAAATAAAGCTCATTCCTGTCACATGAGTAAGTATTAATGTATAATATTTTTATAGTGCTAATATTCTGATGTTATAAGTCTATAGTGTTTACCCAGCGCACTATAGTCGGAAAATCTGAAGGCCATGATGAAGGCAGGGGATGCAATTGCCCATGTTGCTGTCGGGGCCATAGTGCAACATAACCACACACAGCACCAGCCGGTTATGCCGTATGTCTAGAACCCGACCCTCCTGCTCGTGTCCCTTCCTTTCTGCTCATGTATGCTAAAAAAGTAAAAAACCGAGAGGACAAAAAAAGAGGATGGCGCGTCGTGTAGTATTTTGCAAGATATGTTCAGAGTACTAGATAAGTTTAATAGTTCATGTAGGGGGGCTTTCAATAAGATATCAAAAGGACATAAAAAAAGACCCCCCCCCCCGCCTAAAAAACACAATCACCTTGGTAAGCTCAGAGAGAGCATAAAAAAGGAGTATTAAAGTAGCCGCCCTTCAGCTAGGCAGCGGGATCACCTTGGATGAGCTCATCCCTGGTGGATCGAGTAGGAAGTATGGATAAAAACCGAACAGGTTTGGTACCTTTATTGGAAAATAAATTATTGTACTACACTATTCTGCATTGTTGAAAACGAGTAGTGCCATGCCAGCCCCTCTCCTTTTTTTCGTTTTCACTTTGGTTTTTAACCATACTTCCTTCTGCTCATGTAGACACTCATTGGTTGCAGGATTAGGAGCATGGAAGTAGTGGACAGCCCATATCGGAAAAACACCAAGTTATTGACATGGATTCAGCTATGTAGAATATTATGTTAGAATTGTTTTATTCAAGGGGGTATCTTCTATGGTTTGGCCAGTTGGTTGATTTACCTGGAAACTGCCACAGATAGTTTTATAGAAAAATCCTGCTAACACATGGAAATCTGACTGCATAACATGAGCGTTCCCTTTGTGTTGTACTACTTTTCTGTAGTCATAAATACAGCCTCATGCACACGGCCAGACAACAAAATGTCAGGCTGTTCTGGAACATAAAGCAACACAACAATGAAGGAATCACTAAACCTAAAAATAGATCTTTCTCTTATTAAAAACCTTCAAAGAAAATCTACCATCAAAATCAATACAGATCACCATGTCTCTGGAAATCTTCTTATATTTGTTATTCATGGCCTCCTTCCCTCTAAAATCAACTTTTACAAGAAACTAATGAGCCTGAAAGGCTCTGTGGCCATAACCAGAGCCCCTCAGTGCTGTAGATTCAAAGGCTGTTATGATGAGCAGAACATATCACCTAGAAACTCGCTATTGGTATCATATGAAAGATAAGAATCTCATCTTTTAGATTATATCATAATTGTGTTTTTGGGAGCTAAAGTATTGGAGATATAGAATGGATTTTTTATCTGCATCTCACATTTCCAACTATGTATTTAACTGTCTATAGCTCACAGCTTTCAGTAGTCACTTGCTTCGTAGCCCTTGCCTCCTAGCACTCTGCATTATCATGTTATTCAACTCTATCTGTCATAGGGGACACAGATAGAGTTGAAGTCGCAGCACAGACTTGTCCACCTGAGTAAAAGGGGATCCCATGATGGTTTTAGGGTTAGGGTTATTACAACAGAGTTCTATATGTTTAGAGATGATTAGAATTACTTGGATGTATTTGCTGTGTGTTACCTACTTGTGCCATGATAACACATTACAGCTACAAAAACATATCAAACATTGTAACCAAAAATGTGTGGATCCTCATGCAGCTGTCTTCAAAAGCGGGACTTTTGGTGATAATAGGGATTGGAAAAGTCATTGGTAAGTCTAGTCAGTTTAGTAGCTCATGAGACAGCTTTCAGTCAGATGAAGATAATGTAGATTTACATTGGCCTTATTGAGGAGAAATCTTCACATGTGAAGGCATCATGATGCGATATCTGCTGATCATGGGGGGTGTAGATGATCACCGGTGAAGGGGAAATACAGAAGAAGCAATAACCCAAATTTATCAAAACTAGTGCAGTCTGTTCTATGTGCAGTATGCCTGAGGGCAGTATTGGGACAGAACCAATAGGCATCACGGCCCACCAGTGGGCCAGTCTGAGCCTGGGAAATACAGAAGAAGCAATAACCCAAATTTATCAAAACTAGTGCAGTCTGTTCTATGTGCAGTTTGCCTGAGGGCAGTATTGGGACAAAACCAATAGGCATCACGGCCCACCAGTGGGCCAGTCTGAGCCTGGGTTCATGTATCAATTGTGTTCAGCCAGCAGTTTCATTCTGTAGCCGGACACAACAGGTGATCCTTTGCTGTGCCAAATGCAACCATCCACCACCCATGGGGTATCATAAAACAATCATAAAATGCTGTATGTGGAATTATATGATCCAGCACCTGCATCGCTTTGCAGTCTTTTAACTCAAAAACAATTGAATCTAATCAAGCAAAAGTTTCTCTTCAACAATTGTCAGCCATGGCAGAGAAAAACTGAAGCTAGGACCAGGCATGTGTGAACACACTTAGCACCCTTTTACACCTAAGCACTGTGAAGCACCATCCATGAGATCTTAGACTGGAGCAAATTCTTCGTAGACCTACTAGAAACTTTGTAGTGGGACAACCCAATGGTCAACATTATTTCTTTGCTCTGGTTAGTATGAGATCACAAACAGGTTCTCATTGCCTCATTTTTCAGACTGAGGACTCTAATGGTCCATTCCTCGTATGGATTGGAGCGTACAGTGAATCAGTGTTCACCATAGCCTAATGGTAGAGAGAATACAGCTGGTTATTGATGTAAGGAGATTCCTTTTTATTTGAGCTTCGGTATAAAAATCAAACTTTAATTGTGCTCTTAGATTCCTGTTTTCTGAAGGTTACAGTAACTATATGTGATAGATACTCCGAAATAAAACAGAAGGGGCCATTAAATTAATGACAAGCATGGAAAACAGCTGAGAGGTGCATGAGCCGTCTCATGTTTTGGATGATCTCCAAGCATATAACCCTGCTTTAATTTAAAAGCTCTATAATAGATGAAATGTTGTGTGATGTATTAACTGTTTAGTGCACATGAGATCACTTCAAGCATGGTTGCATTTTACATTGTGCTACATTTATGTTCTTCTTTAATACTATATACCATATATACATGGGTATAAGCACAATTTTTATGCTGAAAAAGCCACACTCGGGTTACACTCAAGTATATTTTTTTTAAAAATAAGCCTAATACTCACATCGGTCATCCTCTTCTCAAAACAGTAAGTCTTCAGGTCCCCATCAGCTTTGGCAGATGCATTTCTATGCCCGCACACAAACAATGACGCCAGCAGATGGCAACACTTTTTCATCGTAGTGGGTGCGTGGGCGAATAGACCTACTGCCGGGATAAGAGGGAGCTGGTGGTGAGCGCCGGAGGGTGAGTATTAATTAGGAAGCCTCTACTTTTGACATTTCATTAATAAGGGGAGCCTCTGCTATCAAAATTTCATTAATTAGGGGGACATCTTATTAAGTGGGCGGGGGGTCCCGCTGGACATTTTAATAATGAATTATTATAATTAATCCAGTAAATTATTTCTTTATTGTCGCATTTTCCCTGTGATAGCTATTACTTCAAAGTGAACACTATCACAATATTGTGACACCACTCTTTGCTTCATCCATGTTGTGTCACATCATCTTATGGATGACCTCTCTATTGTGATATCACTGTGTACATTATTTCTATATTGTGACACTGCTTGCAATATTCCTATACTGTGGCATCACTGTGTGCATTATTTATGTATTTCTGATACAAGGCTTCCTAGTGTGACCTTGGTACAACAAGTAGAAAAGATGAGAGGTGAGTGGTGAAGGAAAAATCTTAAGGCAGGCACAACCCTGTGAAGGGCTTAGATCATCTACCAGAGAAGTTACTGATCAACTGTTACCATAGACACAGAATGAAATGTGAAGCAGACAGCCCCATTCTCTGTGTAGTGGCCAGACCAGGTTACTTCTATTCGTGTCCTATTAATTTGAATGGGACCTAATCTGCAGCGACCCAATTTAACCACTATACACCAAGCAGAACTGCCTGCTTCCTGTTATATTCCAATGGCTGAAAATAGAGTATTAGACCACCAGAAGTCTGATATTGATGACCTATATTTAGGACAGGTCATCAATTTTCAATCTTTCATATAGTAGGTCTAAATTGAATTCCCCATGTCCTTTTATATAAGCCTCGGGTCAATCCCATGCTGCTAGCATATTCTCTGGTCTCTTCTAGGTCACCATCATTGGTAATCCAGGTCTACGTCCTCACTGTCCTCATAGATCATTAGGCAACGTAGCATTGATGTAATGTGCGACCTTTTCTGCGACTGTTAATACAGTCTGCTCTCAGTTATAAATATAGAACTCGGCATAGTTCCTCCACGTTGGTAAAAACAATATGAAGATCAGAACGGCCCAATTTCCATATATCTCTCATCATCAACATTCCAACACTTGCTCTTGGAGTTGCCTTAAGGCAAATAATGTGTTAGAAAAATGTCAATGTTGGAAGAAACAACGTTTATTTTCATGTTTAATTAATCAAAAGCTTCGTCAAACCACTGCATACGATTTCAGCTGAACTCTGCTTGGCCTGAGAGAAATAGCTGTACAGTTACGTTCTTCACCTTGATTTAATTTATATGTTAAAGTGATTCCACAAAGGGAGAAGGTTACATGAGCCAACACCTATCAAAATATATCTGCACTTAAATGCCTGGGACTTTATTTGGTCAAATACACAAATTCCACTAGAAGTGCACAATTCACGAGAGAATATTCATTAAAACATCACAAAATGACAGCAAAGAAGTAACTTGCCTCTAGTAAAAATGTGGTAATGATATGAAAATAAATGGAAATCATCCTTGTGTGTCCAGTCTAATGTATGGAATAACATTGTGCAAGAATCCAAACACGTAGCTCAGCACAAGTGTCTGGAGAAGGGGAGCAGAAATTTGGGTACCCCCCCACCGCCTTATGTGTTGAAACAATATTATCCCAAAATCATGAAAGGGACAAGTACTAGGAGCATTCTTATTACAGTTCAAGATGAAAAGTTTCAAACTTTTGTTGGATGAAGGCAGCCGAGCCAGCCGCCTGTGAGGTTGCATTACCTAAGTGATGATTTGCCACCTACCTTGCCTAATTTTATTGCTATTTAACAGAGTTACTTTGACTTTACTCCAAGCATTTCTTGTAAGTGCAGAGATGCGAGGTTTATAAGACGACGCTACAGCTGGATGTGTGGTTTGTTTACTTTTACCTTAAATTAAGTATAATAGCGTTGCCCCCTTTGAAAGAAATTTCTACCAAATTTTAATATTTTCACGCTTTTATTTTTTCCCATTTTAATAATTGACTTTTTAAACGTTACACTTATATGATTTGTATCATCCTGGTGTGGAAAGAAAGCAAATATTTCATTAATAGTAAAAGGAAACAAGAACACGATGGTATTAAGAAATATAACAGATTTATTTGAGATGTACAATTAGTTTTGGTTCAGGACTTGTGCTGCCGCCTGCCTTGACCTTCTGCCTTGTCCTTGACTCTGATCCCATGCCACCTGTCCAGACCGTCCGGCTGACCATGATTCTGTCTCTGCCTTATGATTCTGTACCTTGCCTTGGCGGGCTCTAGTGAAAACCGGGTGCCACACAGACTCCGTTCCCAGGTGTCGGCTTACATCATTGCTCGCGGTGGTTCAGTGGGTCCACTGCCCCTGATCCTGACGGACATATTGGGAAAGATTTACTTATCCTTATCTTAAGCAGTCTAAAGATGCATCAAATTTTCCAAGATGACAAGTATGACGCAACTGGTAACTTTGGTTACCTTACTTTTGTCTAAAATTATCAGGCAATTGTAGTGCATGTTACATTACATCAAGTCAGGTCCCCTTCCCACGATTCCATGCCCGTTTATCATTATGCCATTTCCAAAAAAAGTGCAAAAGGTACATGTTTTAGGCACACTTTGGGGCACATATACTTACCAGTCCGGAGGAGTTCACAGAAATTGCATTGTCTGACGATAATTCACTCTGCCACGATTCACTAAGATCATGCACCCGATATCCTGCATGTGTCGCTTCCCCGCTCAGGTCCGACAGAGTTCACCGTCTTTTTAGTGGTGTATGTAAGTGCTTGGTCTTGCAACACAATTTGAAAGTTAAATCCTGCACTCAGTCAGATTTATTTTTATTGTTATCAGTTTACTCCCCCAACTGCTTAAAGGATAGCAGATCCATCAGTATTTGGATCCGGTGGTTTCAACCAAAATCGGACCTAAATCCAAACACCTGCGGTCAGTGCTTACACTGATTATTAGTGCTTACCCTTTAAATGGGTCCACTAACCCACCGGTAACACCTGCTGGCACCAATTGCGGCTGTTATTCTTTCCATGTCATGCTAATTGAGGGTGTTACCAGTGAGAGGAGGGGGTGAACTAAACCCCAACTTCTGACTGAAGTCCTCTGGATCCAAATCTGCAATGTTTGGTATGAACCCTAACATTGTGGCTCAGGTCAGCCCATCGCTACTTATAACACTAGGGAACACATAGTCCTTCCAGTAAATGTTGGGTTTGATGTTCTAGTTAGTTTAATGGCATCGGCTCTTTGAACTGTTGCACACTGCTGGTGCTAGCTACCAGTATACTGTACACTAGCTTGTACTAGTTACCAGTGAACGGAGGGGTGAACTGAACCCGGACTTCTGACTGAATTCATCCGGACCCAAACCTGCAATGTTTTGTACAAATCCAAACACTGCGGTTCAGGTCGGTCCATTACTTCTTATAACATCTGAGAACACATAGTCTATCCAGTGGATATTGGGTTCCTTGTTCTAGTTGTGTAACTGGCACCAGACCTTTGAGCTATGGTGCACTGCTGGTACTAGCTATGTCTTAACAGAGTGAAGCAATATCACAGGAAGTTAAGATCAGAGGAAAACACTATATCAATCAATAAAAATGACTTAGCACCATTTGCAATACTAAATCCCTTAATGACCTCCAATACATGTTTCTATGGTGGGGTCAAAGGCTAGGCTACTCTGTTGTATGCTTTTCATGGGACCACGAGGCACTTGCTCTAACACCCTGGATGGGAGGCAGATCCGTTCCAGGCTGTATAACCACTTAGATCAGTTAAAGTTATAAATGCTTTCTATGGGAGAATCACCATCTCAGCCTCTTGAGCTCCCACATTACTATGGTCTCAGCTCACATGAAGTGTTTAATAGACTGACTGTCGGGATATAATACACCACAATATAGAAGTGTGTTATACAAGCAAGCAATGCTCACATAAAAAAATGTCAATTAAGTCTAAAAAAAATCCCTGAGATAAAAATCCCAGTTTACCCACACAAATGCATTTTTTAATGTAAAAAAATAAATGAAAAAGCATAAAACAAATATTACCAGTATCTCCACAGCAACCTGACCAAATCAGCCATTGTGTTATGTGTCACAGTGAATGATGTAAAAACTGTAAACAAAAGATGCATGATTTGCCATTCACCTCCAAAATAGCTAAATAGAAAGCTAATCAAAAAGTTGTATGTATAAAAAGGAACCAATAAAAACAACATCTCTTTCCACAGAAAACAAGCCCTCACACAACTCCATCAGTGGAAAACTAAAAATGTTATGGGTCTTGGAAAAGGATTGAGAGAAACAAATATTCGTGAAAAACATGAAAAATTGTGAAAGAAACATTAATATTCGACATTGCCGTAATCATATTTACTCAGAAAATAAAGATGTTCTTGTTAATTATTCCACATGATGAAAACTGCAACATTTATCATGTGAAACAATAACAGTATGGATAAAATTTTATCAAATACGCGAGTATAAGCCGACCCACGATAAGCCAAGGTACCTATTTTTGACACAAAAACAGAAAACTTATTGATTTGGGAAATGCAGCAACTACTTTTTAATAAAATATCCACTAGCAGCCTCCTCTCATCACTAAAATGTCCAGCAGAGTCCCCCTTTAATAAGAAATGACCAGCAGGGTCCCCGTTAAAAAAAAAAATGTCCAAAGAGAAACCCCTTTACCAAAAAATTGTCTAGCGGTGCCCCCTTTAAAATAAATGTCCACCAGAGACCCCCTTTAAAAAATGTCCAGCAGTGTCCCCCTTTATAGAAATGTCCAGCACTGCCCCTTTCTTGCTAAAATAATAAGCTCAGTACTCACCTCTGGCGCTCCCTTGGCTCATCGTCCCTGCTCAGCTACATCTTCCCGGTAATGCAGACAGCGGCACCTCTATGCTCTCTCTGCCCGAGTCACCGCTTTGTGATGTCATGCTGTGTGTGTTCATGTAGGAAGAGAGTTTGGACTTGCCTCTGCTCCGGAAGCCGGAGCTGCGAGGAGAAGACGAGCAGAAGGACAAGAAGATGCCTTGGGTCAACACTACAGGTGAGTACTAATTTTTTTTAATACTTTTATGCAGTACTTGAAAATGGTGCCAATAAAAACTAAAAAAACTGTCTCCCAAAAAAGAAGCTCTAATAATTCAATCATTAGTTGTTGTCAAATTTCATCAGATTAGAAAATCACCTATTTTTACTAATGTCTATGGCCGACGTTGAGTAGGATGTTGCTATCTTTCAAGATCTGTGATACCCATAAGACAAAGGTGATACCCATAAGGCTTTGGCTTTTTTCACCTTAATTGTATTGAGTAATTGAATAAACCTAACTACAAATACCTCATTGCACTATAATACTGCTAAATGTAGTAAAGCAGGGCTTCCTCTGGATATTTCTAATGTCATGAAGGGCATCAGCCAAATCACACACACTTTTAGACAGTAAATGAGCTAACACCTTGTGAATTAGGGAAAAATACACAATAAACTTTGGTTTCCAAAATAATTTGCCAAGCAGAGTTAAACGCTCAGAATTTCTGAGCAAAAAACAGTAACCACCTGAAGAAAGTGCCAGTAAATCTATGCCAGATATGTAAATTTACAAAGGCCAAAAATGATTTTATAAAATTGTTTCCGCCCTTAAATTTGACCTAAAATATGCAGCTCTGAACTTCCACTAATCCCTAATAAAGTGGTATTACAGGGAAGGTTTCTTGTCCGGATGCCAGATCACAAGCACAATTAAATCCTATTTCAGAAGTATGCTTTGATTATAATTAATATATCATCACAGGCTGAATGAAAAGTTAAACCACGTAGGCCTGGGCTTATCCGACTTTATTATACCGTAAGATCAGAGAGCCGAAAGGAAACACACCATGGTCGCCTCTCTCTCAACATTGTCTCTTTATCAGTGACATGTATAGGAAGAAAAGACTTATAATTAGAACTAGATTGAGTTTGGAAATTTCCTAAAAGATTGGCGGCATTTATGGTATGGTAATTTTTTTGTTAGAAAAAGATGTAGTACACAATATTTTAATGTTATCATTGTCCATAGGAAATATATTTCAATATATATTACAAAGTCTGACCTTAGGGGTGAATTTTTAAGTCCTCAAATCCTAAAAAGATTATCAATGTTTTTCAATAGTTAATACATTTTCTCATTGTAGAATGGTGGTGTAATGGGACTCAAGACTCATCAATCCCTCCCTAGGCTACTGTGCAGACATATAACAAGACAAACAGATTAAAAAACACAACAAGGGATAGTAAAAGGTCCGGGTTATTCCTGAGTGAGAATACAAGGACCAGAATCGCAATGAGAAGAGTAGTAACTAAACAAAGCCAAACAAAGCCAAGCTAAACAAACTTAACTCTACGAAGGCACAGACACAGACATAACAGGTGGACTTTTAAAATAGCCGTATGATCAATCACAAAATGATGGTTAGCAACAATTGCTTCTATAAGGTGATTATAAATCTTACTTACTGGTAGAGGAAGTCCCTGAGTTAAGTACAAGATAGGATTGTGAAGTGACCAAGGATTAGCAGTAAAGCTTCATTGCAGAAGCCTTTCATAACTATTGCAGTTGATCTTTGCAATCTGGGGCTAAAGTTCAGTAAATTACCAGCAAAGGTCCAGTGGGAAAGTAGATCTGTTTGTAACTAGGAGTCATCTGTAAGTCAGGTGTTCCTAAATCAGGGACTGCCAGTATTACTGCCAAATCTGAAAATTCCAGACCAGCAAATTGCCCAAAGATCTACTTTTATAGAGGTGGTCACACTTTCTGATGATTAATTAAGATCGATGTATCTGAAATGTTGTCTTTTATGATATGTGATTTATGTTCAACTGCTTGCATCATCGGGCTTTGTGGTGATCACACGACATAGCATCTACAATTTTAATATATTCTTGGGGCTTTATTATAACGCAATTATAATAAACTGTGAAAAGCTCACACAACTGTAGCAGCACAACAATTCTCAAAATACCAATAATTTTCTATATTATGTGACTTAGAATCATATCCTCTATTCCTAGTGTTACTGCTAGCACGTGTAAACTTAGTTCTAAGTTTAAGGATCTCTACAGAACAATAATCCAATAAATGGAAAGGACCCAACAGGAAGCCGGACAGGAAAACACCTGTCACCCCATAAGGCTGCACTATCCCTGAGGAACTTTAAAGGAAGTTCAACTACCGTAATTGAATGTGGATAGAAGTTTTAATCCTTTAAATTTCTGCACCTGCACAGCTAATGCCTGTGTGCAGCCCGGCAGTAGATGCACCAAAAAGGCCATAGAAGGACAAGACGAGAAATTTCTAGATTTTACATTTTAGGAGAACATTCAAAATGTGATAAATATTGATCAGCAGACACTGAAAAATCAGAAAATTTGGAATCGGGTTAAATATTCTAAAACATGACTGCAAGCTTACTCATGTTGGTCCAAGGTCTTTTGATTGCATGATACTAAGAGATGCTTTGTGACAGGGTCTTTAGGTTCACACTGTGTACATGTTACAGTAGGGTGGTTCATGTTACATTCATGGTTAAAAATGATTCTTCATGGTAATAAAAACTATTTTGAAGCTACATCAATCGTAATGTAGGATACATCAGTAACAACTCTTACTAGCTAATGTAGATATTGTCCTTTATGAAATCTTATGGCTGCCAAACTCATACTGCATGTCCCTGTGTTGTGGCAAAAAGTTATGTACATCACAATATACTAAGACTAAGTAATATTCATGAGCAAGCCTGTTTGGGTTGGGGTTCGCTGAATCCGACTGAAGCTCAAACAGTTGGATTCTGCAACACTTGTGAACAGTTCTGGCATCGATCGTGGGTGTAAACCCTTCATATGCCTCTGGCAGCATTTAAAGTTATGGGTCACTTTTTAACTCTTTAAATACTGCCAGGCACTGACAATCCTGGAGAAAATGGTGTCTGGCATTTAAATGCACCGACCGTGGGTGTTACCAAACATCCAACCCGTGATGTTCAGCATGTTCCCGAACATTTCCGTTCATATGCTCATCCCTAATAGGTACCTCTCCCTCACACACCTTGTAATGTTAGCTAAATTACTTTCATGTTCCCTTCATAAATGTATCAGAGCAACAAAGTGACAGTGAGATCAGTTCTTTGAAACCAATGCCAAATTATAAAATCCAATAGCCACATGGTACATAGCTAGTTGAAGGATCTAAGAGGTTTTGAGGTTAATTTTGTCTAGTGGACACTAATGTTCAATTGGGCAAAATTACTAGTGCTAAAAGTTTGATGAACCATGATAGCTAAAGAAGAATGAGGAATCTGTCCCACATCCTCAGGTTCACAACCCTCATAGTTGGCTTAGGCCTATCAGGTCAAGTTCTTCCTGTAAGGCCCCTTGCCCTCGAGCAGGTTTTCTGGAACGTCTGGCCTGACACTCAAAAACCGGAACTGAACTCGGCATGCCAATTCAGTTATGGTTTCTGAGCATCAGGCAGGACCATCCAGAAAACCCAGAGTTTGATACAAGTTTGAAGCATCAAACTCACTCATGGGCAAGGCCTTAGATGTCATCAGCTAAAAAATCATCTTCAAGGTTATACGCTAAGGCAGAGAGCTAGACAATGTGGTCAAGTTCTCCCTAGAGAATTTCAATTCTCATAAATTGATTGGGATCAATTGGCCTTAGTCTTGAGTTCTTCAGTTTTGTCCTGCATAAAACAAATATGTGTATCGCTTCAGACTTTATATTATTAGAGATGGCATTCTACTTGGCCATATTGGGCAGAAGGAAATATTACCCCTTTTATAGAGCCATAACAGAGCAAAATTGCCTGTAGGACCCCGACTTAAATATATATTGCCCCCGATTTTAAATAGAGATTTTGCCAATAGAAGATACAAAATGCATCAGATGTCATATATAGGTGATTTCTCAGCTAAGCTATTTCTACATAGTGACCAGAAGTCAGACAGAATACTTTATAGTGCATCTTCTATCTGCTTTATGTTAAGAATTTCTACGTGGCCGTGTTATTACTCGGATTCTAGGAAACACAACCATAATTAATCCTTTTGTGATACCGCAGGAAGAAAAATAACTATTTAATTGAGATTAATTAATCGCATGGGATAATTATAACCCCGCAAAGGTCTATTGTAAGGAGTCATTTACTTGGATTTATGGAAAATGAAATGATAATAGCGCGGCTATTAATGCATGGGAGAACATAGATTGCTTTGCTTGTCTTGAGCCGCTGAGTGCCGAATCAGCATGAAACATTTTGGCAAGTTCATTTTTTCACATCAGTGATAAAAAGCATTGCACCTTTAATTGGACTGGTGACTTTCCTCCACATTGTAAATCTCAATATGTGTCTTGCAGCTGCATAGAGGGAGGTGTGGGAAAGAAAAAAAAAAGTTTCCGTCACCTTCCCTGCCTGGAAATATAGATAAGTCATTAAGTGCAATGACCGTATGTAGAGCAGGGATCGGGAAGAATCGCCACCAGACACTTAAATAAGAAAAACTTCAATGTAATGTATCTTTTATTTTCTTAAGGTTACAGAACATTTGTAACACAATTATAACACTTTTACTTGGCAATATTCTGCATTAATATAGCATGTGAGGATTAACATTAAGACTTGTTGCTGCTGGCTTGTGTTTCCAACACCTCGATTCAGATATGGGAAAAAGACAAAGTTTATGTTGTGCAATGGGTGAAAAAACAGTATAGCCCAGTGAGACTGACCTATAAGAAAATATAAGAATGTTTTATGAAGCTATCCCAAGGAAAACTTCAGTCTGGGGTACAAATTAGTTTGATCTTTAAAGGAAACCTACCATGAGGAATCTGCCATCATAAGTAGATGTGGTGGTAGATTCCTCCTGCCTCTCCCCTAATCTATAATTTAATAATCCTGGAACCTAACTTGTTGAAAACTTTATTTTAGTAATATGTAAATTAAATGCAGAGGCTACTGGGGCGTGTACTATCCTGGCCCAGCACTGGGAGCTAAGGCTACTCCACACTAGAGGAGCCTCTGCAGTTAATTTACATATTACTAAAATAAAGTTTTCAACAAGTTAGGTTATGTTCCAGAATTAATCAATTACAGATTAGGGCAGAGGCAGCAGGAGGAATCTACCATCAGATCTACTACCGATAATTATTCCTTATGGTAGGTTTCCTTTAAATACATTTGTTACAATTCTTCATATTTTTTGTGGTTATACTTCTGTAATCTTATTAATGAATATTACAAAATACAACATATTAACTTACCTGTTCTTTGATGTTTTACCTTGGAGTTCTGCATCATAAGCCTGACTTAGTGGCCTTGTCAGGTGGCAGTTATGTTGATATGATTTTTAATTAGAAGTGGAGCAGATGGAAAGACACAATCAAATAGGGTAGACCATTCGGATTCCAAATTATATAATTTATTTCTCCATACTCATAAACAAGCTTTAGATATGCATATAACATATATAAAAGTATCAAAATACCCAACCCAGGATTAGCCAATGTCGGCTTCTTTCGGGGCATTTGTCTTTTCATCTAGCTTCTCCGAGCACATCTGGAATTAGTCCAATGCTGAACATTTCTCTTTTTTCTTCAATCTTCAGTGGGGTGAACGTGACTACGACTACACCCAATGGGGTTCTATATAGAGTAGAGCAGCTGTCTTATGTTTTTGATTATTGTATATATTGGGCCCTGGCAACGAATTCCTTTTCAACAGCTCCTTTAAAAGTGACTTTCTAGCACACATTTCATTGATACTATACTATCAATGACTTTTGACCAAAAAGTTGCAAATTTGGTGTAAATAGTTGTAAAGTTCTTTCCCCTACTGGGGGATGGAAGTTGATTTGCAACAAAATTAGCAACCTTTTGAAAAATTCCACTTCATAAATCTGTCTATCACATATGGGTCAAAATGTTTTTTAAATTGTTAAGTTCTGTGAGCGTGTCTAAAAATGTTAATTTCTAAGATAACAGTTCCAAACAATCTCCTGTAGCAATGAATAAGGTGTTTTATATATATTTTCATAGCAAAGTCTCTCTTTAAATCGGCCTTTAATCTGTCTGTAATTCTGAAATTTCTGCCTATTTCTGTCCTGCAGGGTGATGGGAGAGGGAGTCACAGTAGGAAGATCTCCACCCATCGGCTCAGAGAGGATTGCAAATCCACAGAGAGAGGCTACATAGAGAAGCTTCCAGAAAACAAAGACTACAAGTTGCAAAATGACCAGAAACTGTAAATCTTCATGGTCATGATTTTTGTAATGTTTGTTGAAAAGTTTATACACTTTAAAGGGAACTCTGCGATTTGGAACACTAAACCACCCACAGGTTGTAATGGGCCATGGTTTAGTGTCCCCAAAACACACAATATGGGTGTTGCTTGGGATGGACAAAAAAACAAACAATTATACTCAGGGGTGGATTAAGACTGCCATAGGTCCTGGGCTGTATGATTTTTATAGCCCCTAGAAGTTTGGAATTCACTTCCTACATATGGTACTAGAATCAAGCTTCTTGAAGAATGGAGGATGTGTCCCTTCGGCTGCTTTCATTATGCAGTCTGGAGAACCTTTAATGGTCCTGAAATGGCTCTTGTGTACGAGTGTATTGAGAGCAGCAACAGATGTACAAGGACTTCATGGGTATAAAATCAGTATAAAATTTGGTGGGTGGTTTGGGTGGCCATGATGCCTAAAAGGTTTGTCTACACTGTATATCCTGTCTTGCAAAACTGTCTATATTATAATCCATACTATAATCGATTACTGGTTATACTTACCTAGAGATGTCCAGACCAATCTCTGGGGGCCAAATTAGACTACTCTGAACCACACAGATTACAGGATCATAATTTAAGTACAAGTATTTATATAGGGTTATTTAGAACACTAAACTGGTGGACCATAAGGACCTGTGGATAATTTTTTTGCCGCAATTCTCCCTGACAGGTTCACTTTATGAATATGATTTATAACCTATCCTAAATAGATAGCTGATAACTTGTCATTGAAAAATGTGGTCGATGTATCCCAGACAAATCCTGAATATGCTCGGGGGGAGGTTTCGTCCCTTTTTGGTCTAGAAGAACCATTTATGTTTGTTAAATTTCCATTACAATTTCTGGCATGTTTGTCTATCCGTAAGGAGTTCACTGACATATAGAACATTCCCAATACAGTTCAGTCAAATGTGCTGCATAAAAGGCATAGAATTAGAGCAGTGTATTCCCATTCCATGGAGACACAAGTCTAAATGTTTAAATCTATGAGCAAAGCCAAGAAATACACTGAAGCTGTATTATACCTCATTAAAATAAATCAGGACTTGGTTCATTGCTCTCGAAATATCAACATCTGCTCTGGATGGGTAGGATGAAGTCTATGCGAGCACTTTGAAATGTCAGCTCCATTTAATGCACGTATCATTCATAGATGTTAAAGGAAGGTGAGTTTTTTTGTTAGATATTTAATATAGTATTATGAGATCAGTGAAGACCACATACACTCACCGGCCACTTTATTAGGTACACCTGTCCAACTGTTAGTTAACACTTAATTTCTAATCAGCCAATCACATGGCGGCAACTCAGTGCATTTAGGCATGTAGACATGGTCAAGACAATCTCCTGCAGTTCAAACCGAGCATCAGTATGGGGAAGAAAGGTGATTTGAGTGCCTTTGAACGTGGCATGGTTGTTGGTGCCAGAAGGGCTGGTCTGAGTATTTCAGAAACTGCTGATCTAGTGGGATTTTCACGCACAACCATCTCTAGGGTTTACAGAGAATGGTCCGAAAAAGAAAAAACATCCAGTGAGCGGCAGTTCTGTGGGCAGAAATGCCTTGTTGATGCCAGAGGTCAAAGGTGAATGGGCAGACTGAGACTCAAATCGCCACCCGTTACAACCAAGGTAGGCAGAAGAGCATCTCTGAACGCACAGTACGTCGAACTTTGAGGCAGATGGGCTACAGCAGCAGAAGACCACACCGGGTGCCACTCCTTTGAGCTAAGAACAGGAAACTGAGGCTACAATTTGCACAAGCTCATCGAAATTGGACAGTAGAAGATTGGAAAAACGTTGCCTGGTCTGAGTCTCGATTTCTGCTGCGACATACGGATGGTAGGGTCAGAATTTGGCGTCAACAACATGAAAGCATGGATCCATCCTGCCTTGTATCAACGGTTCAGGCTGGTGGTGGTGGTGTCATGGTGTGGGGAATATTTTCTTGGCACTCTTTGGGCCCCTTGGTACCAATTGAGCATCGTTGCAACGCCACAGCCTACCTGAGTATTGTTGCTGACCATGTCCATCCCTTTATGACCACAATGTACCCAACATCTGGTGGCTACTTTCAGCAGGATAATGCGCCATGTCATAAAGCTGGAATCATCTCAGACTGGTTTCTGGAACATGACAATGAGTTCACTGTACTCAAATGGCCTCCACAGTCACCAGATCTCAATCCAATAGAGAATCTTTGGGATGTGGTGGAACGGGAGATTCGCATCATGGATGTGCAGCCGACAAATCTGCGGCAACTGTGTGATGCCATCATGTCAATATGGACCAAAATCTCTGAGGAATGCTTCCAGCACCTTGTTGAATCTATGCCACGAAGAGTTGAGGCAGTTCTGAAGGCAAAAGGGGGTCCAACCCGTTACTAGCATGGTGTATCTAATAAAGTGGCCGGTGAGTGTAAAGGCCAATGAATTATGAAATAGAACACGTAACCTGAAGCCTCAATGATGAATTCTATATGTCTAATGGTCCCTATGTGGGTTAATAAAAGAATTTGCGTAAGCTCCAGGTTTTCCTCAGTTATCCTTTTATTTACCACATTACCAGAAAAGTTCATTTTATGGCTCCAATATATTTGAAATTGAAAAAAAAATTAAAAAAAGGGCAACAAAGGCAAATTTCTCAGTTAGGACAGAAATGCATGTTAAGCTTCAAGTTGGGACAGCTAAGTCATGACAATGTTCATTGACAGCACAGTGTTAGTAGCACCTCAAGTATAACACCAATTGTTACTGGCAGAAACTCATGAACCCATAGAGGACACAGCCAGTTTTGGTCTTCCAGGTGCTGTAACTTTTTTTTATTTTTGCTGGTTAAGGGCTTGTTTTTTGTAAAATAAATTGTACTTCTTGGTTATATTACAAATTTTTATAGCGCAATACAGATGACACCTATTCTTTTTAAATTGTTAAGTAAGCTAGATTTTTACACAATGTCATATTTATTTACACCATTCACTAAAAAAATGAAATACATTTTGGGGTCAATGTTATTTTTAAGAGTTTTTTTTTTTAATGTGAGGTGCTGAGGCAAACATTTACCATTGTTTTTATTTTCCACCCTGATGACTAAATAAGGTGCTAAAAAAAGGATTCATTGTGAATCGAAACGTTGCACTTTTTTCTATGCCTGTGTGAATAAACCTTTTTTCATCATATTGGATGCTGTGGCCTTTTCTCCCCTTTAAATAAGGTGCTAAACATATACCGTATATACTTGAGTATATACGCCCAGGCACCTAATTTTACCACAAAAAAACTTTGTAAAAATAATGCAGCAACTACTCTTTAGTAAAAATGTCCAGCAGCCTCCTCGCATCAAAAAAATGTCCAGCAGAGCCCCCTTTAAAATAAAATGTCTAGCAGAGCCCCCCTCATGAAAACATGTTTAGAAGAGCCCCCTTTAAAATAAAATGTCCAGCACAGCCCCACTGCATAATAAAATAATAAATTTGTACTTCCCTCCAGAGCTCACCGCCAGTGCCCCCTTCTTCCCACGGCTTGTGTTTTCCATGTATTTTTTGGCTTCCAGGGAATGGTTGAAGAAGCTTGTCTATGCTTTCTGCCTGCATGCACACACTATGAAGCGGTGTGCCGCCGCCTGATATCGTCGTGCCATATCATAGTGTGTGCGTGGCAAGACACCGGAGGTGAACGCTGGGGGTAAGTACTGCTGTTTAAGTCGAGTGGGGCTTTTTCAGCACAAACATTGTATATATACATTATTTTTATATATTTCAATACTTTTTAAAATATATTTTATACATAAGATATAGTTACATATATCTTTTTTGGGGGGTTCCATAATTATATGTACAAAAAGTCCCAGATATTATTTTTTTTTAATTCTCTGCTTTTTGTACCTACATAAAAATATTAAATAAAAACTGATACAATTTGCCAAAATGTTTTTTTTACAAACTTTTTGTTTTTATTGTGGTAGCAGAATCAAGTACATTCATTTATAATATCATACAATCAATATGTGAAAAAGCATTCATCGGTTGAAAAACGTAGTAAGCACAAATCATGCTTCACAATACACAAGAAAATAATTGTAATACTTGAGTACAAAGTCACTAAACCTCAGAGTGCTGCAGGTAGAACATATTCTCCAATCAACTTCACTCGAGTATTTTTTACCAAGGCTTCCAATGTATTGCACATTGAGTTGTACATTCTATAACAAAGCTTGTTAATATCAAAGTGACCATTTTATCATAATTCAGGAATTTATTTTGATATCAAATCAAACTCTAAAATATATCTACTGTAGGTTTTGGGACAATTTCATATGTCAGTATTTCAAAGTCAAAATGGGTCCAAATCACAGAAGATTGAAAATCCTAAATCCAGTAAAATTTCCTTATTAAATAGTAATATTTAAATCAGGCAAAACCTTCCGGAGGACAACACTTCCTACATGTTTTCAGTCCCAAAAAGAGTATTTTAGTTAGATCAAAAGCAAAAAGAATGAAAAAAAAAATACCAACGCGTTTCTGTCTCAAAAAGTGAAACTTAGACCAAAGAAAGATACAAATGTTTCCATTATTATTATTTTCACCGCTGGTTTACAAATACTGCTCTAGAGTACTGACTGTGGTGTCAAACTGGCCCTATAGCCATTTTCTGGGATCTAATGCACATAATCCACATCCAGGTTTTGAAAAAATGTGTTGATTTTATCGATTTTACCTTCACAATACACGTTATAGGTCTATAAAAGCTGAATGCATAAATATTTAATTAAAGGGATAATACAAGGTTTGATTGTTATCCATAGGATAGGGGATACTAATCTGATCATTGGAGCGGTAGGTCAAGCATACGTCCTCAGGCTACATTTAATGCCAAGGGAGTATTGGAAATTGCCAAGCACAGTGCTCAGGTATCTCTGCCACTCTCATTCACTGCCTATGAGACTGCCTGAGCGCCGTGCTTAGCAATTTTTGACACCATCATAGTATGGAATGGAATTAGTGAGAATAGACTGATTTAGCAAGCTCTGAGCAGCGCTGCGTAATGTGTATGCACTATATAAATAAAGGAATTATTATTATTAATGAAACCCCGACTGATCAGATGGTCAGTCCTTATCCTGTAAATAGGAAATAACCCTTCAATTTAATACAACCTCCTTATCCCCATTTAGGGGATTCAATGATTGATGAGATTTTATTAATTATTTCTTGGTGGGATATAAGAAAATTATTATTCATGTTTAGGGTTTTTATTTTTTTTTCTGCTAGTAGTTCACCATACCATAAAAATAATATTTATTTGAATAGGTCACCCTCCGATTACAGCGATACCCCATTTATATTTATTGTATTTATATATATATATATATATATTTTTTTATTGTTGACTTGTTTTGCTGAACATAGAACTCATTTGTGCAGTTGTGAGAGTGTTTTAGATATTTGTATTTTATATTGTATTTGTCTATTTTTCTGCAGTTGATTTGTAGATAGGCGATTGTTTTACATTTTTCATTGTATTGTACTGTTAGGCTGTAGTGACACGATAATTTCATCTATCTATCTATCTATCTATCTATCTATCTCTCTCTCATCAGTTTTTAGATTTATATTGAGATTATTATTGGACAATAAAACTGATATGTTTTTGCAAAATAGAAAAAACTATGAATGCAAAGACATGGAATACTGATGCATGCAGTTTTATACGTCCGTATTGCTGATCTGCACAGACGTACAATATAGCGCTCATCTCATCTATTTTTCAGTCCATAAGTGGCAAAGATAATTATCTAGCGTTAATGTCATGCACGAGATATATTTAAATAATCTGAATCAATGCTATATAAGAAATGAAAAGCACAAACACAAAAAAGTTACATATAATTAAGGCAAATACTAGAAATACATGTACAGGTTAGGCTGTGTTTCCATTAGTGTAAATGGGGTTCCTTAGGCACAATAGGACAGCCCATAATTCTATACTTGCCATAAAAATACCAAAAATCGCCACCAAAGCTAATGGGGTCCATTATAATTTGCTCATCAAATTATATGGCTGCTATGGCTCCATTATAAACATAAAAGGCAAGTGTGAATGGAGCCCAACGTGAATGGCAAATATTAAAAAGTAGAATTTTTAAGGACATCTACCACCAGGAAGAAGAATTGTAAACCAAGTACACTGAAATACTGGTGTGTGCCCCCTCCGGAAGGATGTGCTCTTCTTTTATCTTCTTATGCCCTGGTTTTTAAGAAAAAAGGCTTTAAAGTTATGCAAATGAGCCTTAGGGGCTCGGTAGGCTTGTTTGCATAATTTTAAAATACTTTGTTTCTTAAAAACAAGGGCATAAGAAGATAAAAGAGAGCAGATACTGCCAGAGGGGGCACACACCAGTCAGTGTGCTTGGTTTACAGTCCTTCATCCTGGTGATAGATGTTCTTTTATTAGTCTAAAAAAGTACTCAAACATGCCCCACCATTTTGCGAAACCCCGAAAGTAATTTGCATAACTACATATAACATGTGGCTCTATTTATAAACACACACACATATATTTATATATACCAATTTTCCTTAAAAACTTTTTCATGTGTTCAATTCTGGATAATAATAAATTGACACTACAAAGTGGCATAGAAACGTACAATATATCTGGTGTTGCTTGATAGGATAGAGTGAAAATGTACTAATTCATTAGAACAGTTACAACATTTTTAAAATCGTTCAAGTTAATTTAATGAATATCATGAAAATACAAAAACAGATGTGCCATGTTTTTAGGTAACTAGGTTTTTTTTAGCCATTACACATTTCTAAGTTTTGTTTGGTTGTGCAACAAATATAGAATTGTTTGGTTTTTATCAAGTTACCTTTTTTAAGTATGTAAGTGCCATTAGTGACTTATATAAAAGCAGACACCAGTTCTGTTGTAAAAGGATACAAGACAAGGACGGTCAAAAATACTAAATTTGTAACATATGGCGTATTAAATTATATACAATACTGAATGTGAAATAGATGCATATTTATAACACGGAAAGAGAATAAAATATATTGATTACTTCCTTTTAAAATCAGCTGCCTCCTTTCCAGGTGATGATGGTCATCAGGCAGCCAAATCCAAAAAATCTATTTTTATTAGTTTAGTGTATGAGCCCCAGACAGGTAATCCAGACAGGGAGATCCCTTAAAGCTGTAAAGTAGAAACCTTTTACCCAACTCTACACTAACTTAGCACTCTAGCTTATACTCATTAGCTATTTGCAGGAGTTTGCCTGCTATCAGGGGTTTTACCTTGTCGTTCTGGCTGTCCTTGTTTGGTTGGTATATATACTGTATATGTGTATGTACACATACGGTGATGTTGCCATTTGCTCATCTTTTTATTCCTATATGGGTGTTTTATAATGTCGTCGGACATGTTTTAATATATATTTTTCTTTGTGGTGTAGTAGAATATTGTATGATCATTTCTTATGCAGAGATCCAGTGCTCTGTGCTATCAGCTCTGTGTCTCCCCTGCCTTTCTCTGCACTATATCTCTGTACAAGCTGTAACACGAATTCTGTGTCCTGATTGGCTGGGCTGATTGTGCCTTCAGTGCTCCGGCCTCACTAGCTGATGTCACAACCAGAAAGTCCCGCCCACTTTAGGAAAAGCTGAAAGGATTTTACAGATAGCCTCATATATCCATTCGCTCTATATTGAAGGATAGGTGGAAGCCAGGGGCATGATACAGGTATCGTTAGAATTGTTGTCTCCAGCTGTGCTAAAACTATTTTTTTGCAGACTAGCTTTACAGATACGCTTTAAGTTAACACTAATTAATGAATAAATACCTTAAGCATTTACATTTTTGCACCAATATCCTACCATCTATTTTATGTAAATATAAAAGAACTACCTTTCATGTCAATATTATCAGAGACTTTGAGGAATAGCTGGCTTGTTGTGATAGATAAAGGGAGTTTCCAACTTCATGAAGTTATCAATATCAGATTTGAGGTGTTCTGACACTTAAAGAGTTATTCTCAAATTTAATATTTATCCACAAGATAAGTCCTAAATTCATAATAGAAGTGGGGGTCTATTCAATCACCTCCCATGGCCGGGCTGAATGGAAAGATTGTTGTGCATGCATAGCCATTCTCTATTGAGATCTATAGGAGCTCCAAAAATAGCCAGGTCCCATAACTTGATGGACTGCATGTGTCCCAGCTTTTAAAAAGGAAGTCAGAAGACCTCTAGTCTTGAGACAGGTGCAGTCCCTAGAGGTGGGACGTGCATTTATCATCTATTTATGCATTCATAAATATGTACTATGATAAGCCACTACATGAATATAAGCCCAGTGCCAATAAGCTGGTTGCAGCTGCATCCAACACTGGACTCTTCACAGAGAACAGAAGAACAATTCCATTCTGTGTTACGGTTGGCCCCAGATCCCATTGAATTGCCGAGTGTCAGACACAAACTGTAATACTTTTCTATCAGTGAAAAATATAGTCTAACTATAAGTGAAAAATAGCTCTGATAGTTTCCTTTACAAGCCCCCCATTGTTGTTCCAATCATACAGGTGCCTTAAATTTTCTTTTTAAATCCCTGATAAAATGTGGCACAAGACTTTTCAGAAAAGGTTCAGGTAAATAGCGTAGGATTTCTGATAAATGTGCCCAGTTGTATATGTTCAATAAACTTCATTTGTAGAAATGAACGGGATTGTTTTTCAGGTTCTGGTCCATGGTTTATAGTACTGGTCCTTATGTGTGGGAAGAAACAAGTAAAGTTCCCTACAAGGCACCTCTCAAGTCACCCCCCCTGACTGTACTTTATCTAATATTTGTTTTGCTGTTCTTATACCGGACAATAGATAAGAAATAGCCTTGCACTTGGATCTATAAAATAAGTATGAAGCATTGAGGGAAGGAGGACATAAAATACTGTCATTTATCATAGGCGATACCGGTGGTGCCTATAAAGATGCATGGAAGATACAGGCGACATTACATCTCATGTTATACATTACAAGTCTTGAACTATTTGCAATTAACCACAAACTAATAAAAAGCTGTAATCTGGTCTTGTGCAAGTAAGAGAGAGCTACAACATTTTGCACGAAAGGAATATTCTCCACATTCCTGTAGAAGGCAAGCAAAGGCATTGTTTACAGTCATAATTTTTCGGTTGATCTTGGTACATGCTTTGTGTGACATGTTTATTAGAACAGTTAATTCTAGATTGATGACCTTTGTGTGTAACACCTACTTATAACATTGGTGAGCATGCATCCTGCAAGAGAAGCCGCAAGCACCGGCATAATGGCTCTTCCACCATGCAGGGCTTCTCGAGACTCAAAACTAGTAGATGGTGCTTAAAGGGGTTTCCCTCTATCACTGTCGTAGCCTTCAATATCAGATTTGTGGGGGTCGAACTTTTAGAAACCCTGATAATCTACTATGGGAGAAGGCCACAACACCCATGGGAGCTCCGCAGCCTCTTCTTACTTTAGGCTATCCAGTTCACCATATTTACAGTAACTATGGTGCAGAATATTGCTAAATTGTTCTATGAAAGTATCTACTTTGTCACAGAATTGTTGCTTCATCCCATTCAGTGACAGAGTACATGTAGACGGTAGCTGATTAATGGGGTCATAGGAGTAAGAAGCTCCCCACCTCCAGGAGTGGAACAGAGGTGATCAAAAAAAGCCTTTTTAAGAAGAATGGTGGTTCTAATCCCATGGTTAAAGCCATCAGTGGAACATGTATAAAGACATCTAAAATATACTGTTTGTGGAGGGGAAAGGTTAAGCTCCTCTTGCTTTATATCATGTTACCTGCAGATTACTTAGCATTTTCAAAGTGACAGGTTCGCTTTAAGATTGGACTATCTGTATTGAGATTCAGAAAATCCAGTTAATTCACTGTCAACTGCTAAGTCAATCCGACCATGACTCTATATATGTAAGTGTAGTAGCAGGTCAGTGTATATTTCCCAAACAGATGTGACCACCCTCACTGGGGAAGAACGATCATTACTCCTGAAACCAATTCATTACAGAATTGCAACAAACTTAAAAAACCATTGATAGACTGCCATTTACAAATACAGCCGCTCTGTTGACACATATATATTTCACTATCATGTAAATATCAGAAATATAATGTTCAGAAAAGCAACTGAATTCATGGCACACAGAAGACACATCGGTATCCAAAAAAGAGTTGTACAGAGAAAAGATTAGGCCCAAGTTCACAACACATTGGGCCATATATGATGTCTCATTTATGCTTATGTCTTCCAGTTTCCCCCTAGTGGTGACTTCATGCAGCCAAAATTGTACTATTTAAATTTTACGGAGGGTGTGATACTGTTTATAGAAAATGGAGGAACAACCATTACAAAGATATATAACAATTTTTTTCATTGACAAACTGTCATTCACATGGTCAAGCAAGCGGTGAACCTTACTCTGGCAATTAATGCAATTAATATACGGACAAACAATGCATTTAAGGAATCAGTGTACAAGAAATCTTTCACTCAATTTTTTAAGGCCTACTACCAGTTGATTAGATTACAATTCTATAAGTCATATAAGTGCAACATGCAGTGAACAATTTTTGTATCTCTATAATTGTTTTCCAAAAACTTTCAAAAGGTTCCCCCACCCGCCCTAAAAAGACAGAATTTGTATTTGTATGCAATTACTATACATAGCATCCCAAATACCTCAAGGAGCGAACTTTTTAAAGAATACACATTAAAGTGTCAATTTTCTTACAATAAAACATTGAAAATTCATGTCTAAGGTAACAAAGAAACTTGGAAGGTGCATAATTGTGTCCAGTTACAGCAGAGGAAAAGTTCACCGTAACTGCAGATTGTGGAATAGGAAAGTTAGTTTTTATCATGATAATACATTAATTTTATTATTAAACACGCTACAAAAATAATCATTCTTGCAATTTATTGCAATCAAAGACATCGGAGAAAAAAATCATCTTCCGTCTTAGTAGACATTGTTCATTGGTTCACAATTTCTCTTCTGGCATCACAAACCTAAAAGAAAACAGAGGAGGTTACAGTTGTTACAGGACCTATTCTCACCCTCAGAACCATAGATTCAACAAGGTTGTGACAGTATAACGGGTCACTACATTTTATGTGTGTATGGACAGGGGTGGCCTGGCATGTTCTTATTCCAATTGGGTAGAATTAAATAAAAAAAATGTAAAAAATCATACTACTTTCAAAGATAACAAGATAATAGGGACTTACAAAGATTTTTTTTATAGTTTTCTAAATGAACAATTACACACACGACAGCACTAATTGATTCAACAGGAAGCCCTAAATGCAAAGAAGCAACATAATCAACTGATTAAATACCTCTTGCCACTAAACCACAAAAAAGGCTAAAAAAATGGGATGTCCCCCCCTTTTGGTAGCAAGTTCTTTTCTATGACTTCTAACTTCCTTCTATTAACCTGACTTCGCCAGTGGGCCAGGCAGTGTTCGGATTAGCTCATTAATTTTTCCAACACTACATACAAGTCTATAGTGATACAACCCCATATAAGGCCAATGATAGTTTTCTGCCTATGATAAAGTAGGCTAACACTTCCAAAAAAATCTGACCAAAATAAATAGTTACATCCTTATCCTTTTTTAACAAATAGGAAATGACTATATAGCCAATCATGACAAAGGAAACAGGAAGTAGGAACCATAATAGGAACCCATAAAGCTCTGACGGTAAGTTGGCACGGGGATCACTTTATTTTTCAATGCCTTTCTGGAAAAAAAAATTGGCTAGGGTGTATTTTTGTTTCATATTATATGGTAATAGGTTCGACAACTTTAATATGTAAAAATAGTATGCAAATATCAGTCGTATACATATGTTGTTTTCTTCTAGTGTTCTGAAGAGATATCTATTTCTAAATCTTTTTAGTCTACCCATGATTTTGTCGCCACAATAAGCACCTGGCAAAGCATTTTTTGGTAGGATTTCTGTTGTATCCATTGGAGGTCAATGCAGGGAAAAAGAGTTTCAAATGGCGGCCATGTTGTACCATGCCTGAAGAAGAGGCCTGAGTAGTGTTAGAAACTTGCAATTGTCATCATCTTTTTTTAGTTAGCCAATAAAAGGTATCATCAACTGAGGAATCTCAACATTCATCTTTTTAACTGACAGACGGTTCAAAGAATCTTTTAGCTTTATAAAACGGACAAAGCAGACAGTACCTTCAAAAAGGATTTCTCAACCTCAACAGCCCTCCTTGGTCATGAATTGTGTAAGTGGCCTCTAGATTACAGATGGAACTTTTATTCATTTCATGGGAACAAGATTTTAGTGGTGATTGACACTTTAAACTAGTGTGTGCACCGTCAATCATTGCATAGAACCACCTAATGCACCCCAACGGCCAAATTGAACAGAATTTTAAATAATAACCTACAAATATACAAATACCGCTATAAATTGCTCAGCTCCTCCTACTCCATAACATGTTGTAGAATAATCAACGTTTTTAATGCAACAAGTTTCATCTCGAAGGTTTACAAGTTGTTACTTTCAACTAGGGACTAGGAGGGGGAACCCTCAATGATTAGATTGTGATCCACGGGACATGTACAATAAAAATCAAGCATGATAAACCAGGGACACTTACTCACAGATTCCGGCACCATGACTGTACCTGAGAGGCTACCTTATCCGCTCTGAAATCTGGCTTTACAGAATGTGAAACTGTCTCACCCTCCTTCCTGCTTCCTTAGCAGTGAGCAATTCCTACAGTATTTTCAGTGCTGAGGGAGCCGAGGGAGGCCGAGACAGTATAACAGTCTGTAGAGCTAGAGAACCCCTAAGGCTAATTAACATAATTTTTATCGTTGATTTTAGAAGGAAGGAGACCTTGGATAACAAATATAATAAGATTACCACAGTCACGGTGCCTGGATCTATGAGTAAGTGCCCCTGGTTTATCATGATGGATGTTGATGGTAGATTTCCTTTAAGCTACTGCTGCACCAATATTCAGCTCTGCTACACCTGTACAAATTCTTTTGCTCCCCCGCATCATGATGTTCACCCTATTGTAAAAACAGAGGCTGTTTCTAATATTTTCTTAGTGTTTTTCAGATTTCAGAAAATTTGCAGAGTGTCTGTAACGGGATTAACATGTAAAAACATACTTTGTACTTCACACTTTGCTATGAAATGAGAGAATATGAAGCACAGTAGCTGTAACCACTTCCATGTGAAAAGTGTGTGGGAAAGAAAGTCCTCCAGGATTCCTGACCACAACTGAAGGGGGAACATTACGTATCTGAAACAAATGACATGTTTACTTAGTAGGTTTTCCTTTCCCATAAAGGAGCTCTAGGAGAGCCAAGCACGGACTCATTCTTCTTACATAAAGGGAAAATCAGACAGTCACTTGGACAGTCAAGAAGCATCGTGCAAAATTACATGTAAAAATCTAGTATAAACTGAGGCTGGCCCTAAGGGATTAGGCATCCCTATAGGATCTACCAGTGGGCAATGATTAGTCATGTTTAGGGGAATTTGTGATGAGTAATATAAAAGAAAATGAAATAAAAATAACCAAAACCTTGTCTATGTATTGCATTGTATAGCACAATAGTCTCTAGGGCAGCATGGTGGCTTAGTGGTTAGCATTACAGCCTTGCAGCAATGGGGACCTGGGTTCAAGACCCATGGTCAACATCTGCAAAGAGTTTGTATGTTCTCTCTGTGTTTGCATAGGTTTCCTCCGGAACATACTAGTAGGGTAATTAGATTGTGAGCACCATTGGGGACAGGGACTGATTTGGCAATCTCTGTGCAGCGCTGCTTAATCTGTGTGCGCTATATGACTAAAGGAATTATCAGATGTTGGGTGCAGTAGGAACTGCAGCTCATCTCCTATTCAAGCTTTTTATTATCTTTTCATTCCTCACCTTTCAAGAGCAATGTGTGAGAGCATGGGTCCATGTGTTCTGCCCACACACACACAAAGACTTTGTGGTCTTGTAGTCTGATGACATTATAGTGTGTGCAATGGCAGAGGCCAAGGACCCGCGTTGTTACACAGGAAACTGAGAGAGAAGGGGAGCTCCGGAGGTAAGTTTTAAGTTTATATATATTTTATATAACATGCAGAGGATGCTGGGCACTTCATTACTTGCGGAGGCTGCTGGACATTCCATCAGTGATGGTAGGCTACTGGGCATTTTATTAGTGAGGGGTGGCTGCTGGAACTTCCGTCAGTGAGGGGAGGCTGCTGTGCAGATTATTAGTGAGAGGTGGCTGCTGGACATTCCATCAGTGAGGGGTGGCTGCTGGACCTTCCATCAGTGAGGGGAGGCTGCTGTGCAGTTTATTAGTGAGAGGTGGCTGCTGGACATTCCATCAGTGAGGGGAGGCCGCTGGACCTTCCATCAGTGAGGGGAGGCCGCTGACATTCCATCAGTGAGGAGAGGTCGCTAGACATTCCATCAGTGTGGGGAGGCTACTGGGTATTTCATTAGTGAGGGGAGGCTGTTGGGAATTTTATTAGTGAGGGGAGGCTGTGACCAAGGCACTTCCCACCACAGGCTTATAATCAAGTGAATACATTTTCTGAGTTTTCTGTGGTAAAAAAATGTGCCTACACTTATATTTGGGTCAGCTTATACTCAATTATATATTAGTATAAGGTGAGATTTGAGTTACTGAACCACTGATCTAGAAGGACCTCTGGGTAGTTTATTAGTATATCATCCCATTAGAAGAATGAGGGCTTGATTTTTAGGGTAATTTTTTAAAAAGTACTTCCGTATATACTCGAGTATAAGCCGAGACCCCTAATTTTACCACCAAAAACTGGGAAAAACTATTGACTCGAGGGTGGGAAATGCATTGGTCACAGCCCCCCCCCAGTATATAGCCAGCAAGCCCCTAGTAGTATATAGTCAGCCAGCTCCCAGTAGTATACAGCCAGCCCCTGTAGTATACAACCAGCCAGCCCCCAGTAGTATACAGCCAGCCAACCCCTAGTAGTATACAGCCAGCCAGCCCCATGTAGTATATAATGAATACCATACAAATACCATACAAATACAAAGATAACCTCTACAATCTAATGTAATCCCTTTACCTATCAAGAGATGAATACCAAAAAAACGTATATTGGATCAGTTCAATTTAACACCAACAATAAGCCAATACCATATTATTATAAATTCCGTTTTTATTGTACGACAAATAGACAATCCAAGAATATATTAAAAACATGATAAAACCACAACAACAAAAACACAAGAGGTGGTGGTCAAAAGTCAACGACAGTATATTCCACAGTGGGATATCACACCTAGGCACATGAGGATAATCACATAATAAATGGTAACAAACGGGGCATAGTATGACCAGGTGTATATGGATACAAGATAGTAATATGACCAGGTGTATATGGCGGCGCACATCTCTGGCGTCGGCACCCACATCCGGCCGCGGGAACTGGAGTTCCGGAAGACGAGGGCGTGTAGTATATAGCCAGCCCCCAGTAGTATACAGCCAGCCAGCCCCTAGTAGTATACAGCCAGCCATCCCCTAGTAGTATACAGCCAGCCATCCCCTAGTATTATACAGCCACCAGCCTCCTGTAGTATACAGCCAGCCAGCCCCTAGTAGCATACAGCCAGCCCGCCCCCAGTTGTATACAGCCAGCCAGTCCTCAGTAGTATACAGCCAGCCTGCCCCCAGTAGTATACAGCCAGCCTGCAGAGGAAAAGTTCACCGTAACTGCAGATTGTGGAATAGGAAAGTTAGTTTTTATCATGATAATACATTAATTTTATTATTAAACACGCTACAAAAATAATCATTCTTGCAATTTATTGCAATCAAAGACATCGGAGAAAAAAATCATCTTCCGTCTTAGTAGACATTGTTCATTGGTTCACAATTTCTCTTCTGGCATCACAAACCTAAAAGAAAACAGAGGAGGTTACAGTTGTTACAGGACCTATTCTCACCCTCAGAACCATAGATTCAACAAGGTCGTGACAGTATAACGGGGTCACTACATTTTATGTGTGTATGGACAGGGGTGGCCTGGCATGTTCTTATTCCAATTGGGTAGAATTAAATAAAAAAAATAAAAAAAATCATACTACTTTCAAAGATAACAAGATAATAGGGACTTACAAAGCAACATAATCAAGTGATTAGATACCTCTCCCTCCTAAAAAGGGTAAAAAAATGGGAGATCCCCCCCCCCCCCCCCCCATTTACCACAAATCTGTCTAACACTCCAACTGGGGAGGGTGAACAATTTAGCCATTTCTGAAAAATTAGATCTTTCCTCCCTTTCCTTTTGGTAGTAAGTTCTTTTCTAAGATGACTTCACTCTATTAACCTGACTTCGCCAGAGGGCCCGGCTGAATACGGATTAGCTCATTAATTTTTCCAACACTACATACAAGTCTATAGTGATACAACCCCATATAAGGCCAATGATAGTTTTCTGCCTATGATAAAGTAGGCTAACACTTCCAAAAAAATCTGACCAAAATAAATAGTTACATCCTTATCCTTTTTTAACAAATAGGAAATGACTATATAGCCAATCATGACAAAGGAAACAGGAAGTAGGAACCATAATAGGAACCCATAAAGCTCTGACGGTAAGTTGGCACGGGGATCACTTTATTTTTCAATGCCTTTCTGGAAAAAAAAATTGGCTAGGGTGTATTTTTGTTTCATATTATATGGTAATAGGTTCGACAACTTTAATATGTAAAAATAGTATGCAAATATCAGTCGTATACATATGTTGTTTTCTTCTAGTGTTCTGAAGAGATATCTATTTCTAAATCTTTTTAGTCTACCCATGATTTTGTCGCCACAATAAGCACCTGGCAAAGCATTTTTTGGTAGGATTTCTGTTGTATCCATTGGAGGTCAATGCAGGGAAAAAGAGTTTCAAATGGCGGCCATGTTGTACCATGCCTGAAGAAGAGGCCTGAGTAGTGTTAGAAACTTGCAATTGTCATCATCTTTTTTTAGTTAGCCAATAAAAGGTATCATCAACTGAGGAATCTCAACGTTCATCTTTTTAACTGACAGACGGTTCAAAGAATCTTTTAGCTTTATAAAATGGACAAAGCAGACAGTAGCTTCAAAAAGGATCTCTCAACCTCAACAGCCCTCCTTGGTCATGAATTGCGTAAGTGGCCTCTAGATTACAGATGGAACTTTTATTCATTTCATGGGAACAAGATTTTAGTGGTGATTGACACTTTAAACTAGTGTGTGCACCGTCAATCATTGCATAGAACCACCTAATGCACCCCAACGTCCAAATTGAACAGAATTTTAAATAATAACCTACAAATATACAAATACCGCTATAAATTGCTCAGCTCCTCCTACTCCATAACATGTTGTAGAATAATCAATGTGTTTAATGCAACAGGTTTCCTCTCGAAGGTTTACAAGTTGTTACTTTGAACTAGGGACTAGGAGGGGGAACCTTCAATGATTAGATTGTGATCCACGGGACATGTACAATAAAAATCAAGCATGATAAACCAGTGACACTTACTCATAGATTCCGGCACCATGACTGTACCTGAGAGGCTACCTTATCCGCTCTGAAATCTGGCTTTACAGAAGGTGAAACTGTCTTACCCTCCTTCCTGCTTCCTTAGCAGTGAGCAATTCCTACAGTATTTTCAGTGCTGAGGGAGCCGAGGGAGGCCGAGACAGTATAACAGTCTGTAGAGCTAGAGAACCCCTAAGGCTAATTAACATAATTTTTATCGTTGATTTTAGAAGGAAGGAGACCTTGGATAACAAATATAATAAGATTACCACAGTCACGGTGCCTGGATCTATGAGTAAGTGCCCCTGGTTTATCATGATGGATGTTGATGGTAGATTTCCTTTAAGCTACTGCTGCACCAATATTCAGCTCTGCTACACCTGTACAAATTCTTTTGCTCCCCCGCATCATGATGTTCACCCTATTGTAAAAACAGAGGCTGTTTCTAATATTTTCTTAGTGTTTTTCAGATTTCAGAAAATTTGCAGAGTGTCTGTAACGGGATTAACATGTAAAAACATACTTTGTACTTCACACTTTGCTATGAAATGAGAGAATATGAAGCACAGTAGCTGTAACCACTTCCATGTGAAAAGTGTGTGGGAAAGAAAGTCCTCCAGGATTCCTGACCACAACTGAAGGGGGAACATTACGTATCTGAAACAAATGACATGTTTACTTAGTAGGTTTTCCTTTCCCATAAAGGAGCTCTAGGAGAGCCAAGCACAGACTCATTCTTCTTACATAAAGGGAAAATCAGACAGTCACTTGGACAGTCAAGAAGCATCGTGCAAAATTACATATAAAAATCTAGTATAAGCTGAGGCTGGCCCTAAGGGACTATAGCAGTGATGGCTAACCTATGGCACTGGTGCCAGAGGTGGCACTCAGAGCCCTTTCTGTGGGCACTCAGGCCATCACCAGAGATGACTCCAGGTAACTTCCTGCAGTCCCAGACTTGCTGAGCACTGAGCTATTTTAAAGTGACAGCTCTACCTGGGACTATTTTCTGCTTTATTGGTGTCCTCAGGTGCTGGTATCAATTAAACTGTGACAGAGAAGGAAGTATAAATCACAAATTACATTATTGTGTTGGCACTTTGCGATAAATAAGTGGGTCTTTGTTGTAGTTTGGGCACTCGGCCTCTAAAAGGTTCGCCATCACTGGACTATAGGATCTACCAGTGGGCAATAGTTAGTCATGTTTAGGGGAATTTGTGATGAGTAATATAAAAGAAAATGAAATAAAAATAACCAAAACGTTGTCTATGTATTGCATTGTATAACACAATAGCCTCTAGGGCAGCATGGTGGCTTAGTGGTTAGCATTACAGCCTTGCAGCAATGGGGACCTGGGTTCAAGACCCATGGTCAACATCTGTAAAGAGTTTGTATGTTCTCTCTGTGTTTGCATAGGTTTCCTCCGGAACATACTAGTAGGGTAATTAGATTGTGAGCACCATTGGGGACAGGGACTGATTTGGCAATCTCTGTGCAGCGCTGCGTGATCTGTGTGCGCTATATGACTAAAGGAATTATCAGATGTTGGGTGCAGTAGGAACTGCAGCTCATCTCCTACTCAAGCTTTTTATTATCTTTTCATTCCTCACCTTTCAAGAGCAATGTGTGAGAGCATGGGTCCATGTGTTCTGCCCACACACACACAAAGACTTTGTGGTCTTGTAGTCTGATGACATCATAGTGTGTGCAATGGCAGAGGCCAAGGACCCGCGTACTTACACAGGAAGCTGAGAGAGAAGGGGAGCTCCGGAGGTAAGTTTTAAGTTTATATATATTTTTATATAACATGGAGAGGATGCTGGGCACTTCATTACTTGGGGAGGCTGCTGGACATTCCAACAGTGATGGTAGGCTACTGGGCATTTTATTAATGAGGGGAGGCTGCGGGACCTTCCGTCAGAGTGAGGGGAGGCTGCTGTGCAGTTTATTAGTGAGAGGTGGCTGCTGGACATTCCATTAGTGATGGGTGGCTGCTGGACATTCCATCAGTGAGGGGAGGCTGCTGTGCAGTTTATTAGTGAGAGGTGGCTGCTGGACATTGCATCAGTGAGGGGAGGCTGCTGGACATTCCATCAGTGAGGGGAGGCCGCTGGACATTCCATCAGTGAGGAGAGGCTGCTAGACATTCCATCAGTGTGGGGAGGCTGCTGGGTATTTCATTAGTGCGGGGAGGCTGTTGGGAATTTTATTAGTGAGGGGAGGCTGTGACCAAGGCACTTCCCACCACAGGCTTATAATCAAGTGAATACATTTTCAGAGTTTTCTGTGGTAAAAAAATGTGCCTACACTTATATTTGGGTCAGCTTATACTCAATTGTATATTAGTATAAGGTGAGATTTGAGTTACTGAACCACTGATCTAGAAGGACCTCTGGGTAGTTTATTAGTATATCATCCCATTAGAAGAATGAGGGCTTGATTTTTAGGGTATTTTTTTTAAAAAGTACTTCCGTATATACTCGAGTATAAGCCGACCCGAGTATAAGCCGAGACCCCTAATTTTACCACCAAAAACTGGGAAAAACTATTGACTCGAGGGTGGGAAATGCATTGGTCACAGCCCCCCCCCAGTATATAGCCAGCAAGCCCCTAGTAGTATATAGTCAGCCAGCTCCCAGTAGTATACAGCCAGCCCCTGTAGTATACAACCAGCCAGCCCCCAGTAGTATACAGCCAGCCAATCCCTAGTAGTATACAGCCAGCCAGCTCCATGTAGTATATAGCCAGCCAGCCCCCAGTAGTATACAGCCAGCCACCCCCTAGTAGTATACAGCCAGCCATCCCCTAGGATTAACAGCACCAGCCTCATGTAGTATACAGCCAGCCCGCCCCTAGTAGATACAGCGCCGCCCCCAGTTGTATACAGCCAGCCAGTCCTCAGTAGTATACAGCCAGCCTGCCCCCCAGTAGTATACAGCCAGCTGCCCCAGTAGTAGTATAAAGCCGCCTGTGCCCAGTAGTATACAGCCTGCCAGCCCAGTAGTTACAGCCAGCCAGCCACCCCTAGTAGTATACAGTCAGCCAGCCCCTGTAGTAACAGCCGCCAGCCCCTAGTAGCATACAGGAGCCAGCCAGTAGCATACAGCCAGCCAGCCCCTGTAGTATACACGCAAAGCCTGCTCCAGAAGATACAGCCAGTCTTCCCCCAGTAGTTTACAGCCAGCCTGCCCCTAGTAGTATTCAGCCAGCCATCCCCTAGTATTATACAGCACCAGCCTCCTGTAGATACAGCCAGCCAGCCCCTAGTAGCATAAGCCAGCGCCCCCACGTTGTATACAGCAGCCAGTCCTCCGTGGAACAGCCAGCCTGCCCCCAGTAGTATACAGCCAGCCTGCCCCCAGTAGTATAAAGCCAGCCTGTGCCCAGTAGTATACAGCCTGCCAGCCCCCAGTAGTTTACAGCCAGCCAGCCACCCCCTAGTAGTATACAGTCAGCCAGCCCCTAGTAGTATACAGCCGCCAGCCCCTAGTAGCATACAGGCAGCCAGCCCCTAGTAGCATACAGCCAGCCAGCCCCTAGTAGTATACAGCCAGCCTGCTCCCAGAAGTATACAGCCAGTCTTCCCCCAGTAGTTTACAGCCAGCCTGCCCCTAGTAGTATTCAGCCAGCCATCCCCTAGTATTATACAGCCACCAGCCTCCTGTAGTATACAGCCAGCCAGCCCCTAGTAGCATACAGCCAGCCCGCCCCCAGTTGTATACAGCAGCCAGTCCTCAGTAGTAACAGCCAGCCTGCCCCAGAGTATACAGCCAGCTGCCCAGTAGTATAAAGCCAGCCTGTGCCAGTAGATACAGCTGCAGCCCCCAGTAGTTTACAGCCAGCCAGCCACCCCTAGTAGTATACAGTCAGCCAGCCCCTAGTAGTATACAAAGCCGCCAGCCCATAGTAGCATACAAGGCAGCCAGCCCCTAGTAGCATACAGCCAGCAGCCCCTAGTAGTATACCGCCAGCCTGCCCTCCCAGAAGTTACGCCAGTCTTCCCCCAGTAGTTTACAGCCAGCCTGCCCCTAGTAGTATTCAGCCAGCCCCTAGTAATATACATCCTACCCCCTCAGCGCTTAAAGAAAAGTATATACTCACCCTTCAAAGTCGGCGTGGCTCCCTGATGTCCCCGATGTCGGCGCGCCCCGTCTTCTTTCTTCCCCGCGGCTCTTCTTCTTTCTTCTGTCATGGACGCGGCCATGTTTTCTTCCTGCAGGCGCATACTATGACAGGGCCGCTGCTGACGTCATGGTATACGTCTGCTGGAAGAAAACATGGCTGCTTCCATGACAGAAGACAGAAGAAAGAAGAAGGGCTGCGGGGCAGAAAGAAGACGGGACGCACCGACATTGGCATCGGGCCTCCGGAGGGTGAGTATATAAGGTTTTTTTTTTAAAGTGCTCGTAATAGACTCGTGTATAAGCCGAGGGGACGTTTTTCAGCACATTTTTTGTGCTGAAAAACTCGGCTTATACACGAGTATATACGGTATTAATGTTATCTATTGAACCATACAATGAATATAAACACTTAAAACATTGCAAGTTTTTATTAAATGCTTTGTGCCATCATGACATCAATTGTTTTTAGATATATATACTACATTTTGACCACTTTTATATTTATTTTTTTTGCTGGGAAGCAAAGTGATCAAAAAACCCGCAACATCTGGCATTAGGTCTTAGCTTAACAGGCACAAGACAATTCATCTGACCTGATGCTGCTACTTACTACTAATTAGGGCTCATTCACCAAGATGTGTCCGTTGTCAGTATTGTATGTGAATCCATTTTATTCCTTGTCTGTATGACAAACATAGATTTTTTTTTCCATCTCTCCAAAAAAACTGGTCCCCCAGAATCATCTGAGAAAAAAACTGATGTGCGATTGAGGCCTTCAGTTTCAGGACTGTGACATTTTCAGGACGTAAAGACTTCCTATGGATCATGAAGGGATTAAAGGATGTTGCTTCATGAAACGGGGTATGGAATAGAATAAATATATAAACCACTGTTCCATTAAAAGGAAGTCTTTGTGTAATTGTGCTTTAGTAATGGATCATAGAGAGATCTTAGACATATACAGTAGTACATACATGATAAATCAAACTCAGGTTTATAAACAGACGTTCCATTAAGCAGTAAATATCTGACTATACGACCAAGGAGAAATTCTTGCAATACATCTTAAGGGAAATCTACCATTTGATTCTTACCTTATAAAGTAGCATCACTGACTGAATCCACTTTGCACTCTGGTGCATGATCAGGCCTTGTAATCGTTTTTTTGTGCATCCCTTTTCCTAAAAATTATATTTTAAAAATATTCTCAGAGTTTGTGAAAGTGTTTTTGGCCTTGTTATTGCGCATGCAACAGGAGCCTAGAGGGGGTCTGGTGATGCCCCATGGAGCACTTACAGCGTATCAGTAAATTTTTGGGTAAAGCAGACCATAAAAATGATTACAAGGCCAGATCCTGCATCAGGGTGCAAAGTGGATTCAGTCAGTGATGCTGCTTTATAAGGCAAGAATCAGACAATATATATAAAAGGGTGCTGCTTTTTCAGCAAATACAAGTTAAGGGGAATTTAACATCAAAATCCAGAATGATAAAGCAAGAAGACTAACTTATAGATCCAGGCACCTTGACTTTGGTAATCTCCTTATACTGTATATGTTATCCATGATCTCCTTCCTTCTAAAATCAACTTTTAAAAACATGCTAATGAGCCTAAAGGGCTACTGGGGTGGTTCCCAGAGCCCCTCTGTAATGCAGATTCCCAGGCAGTTACAGTACAAAATGAGCATTTCCCACTCCTACTTTATGCTGAAACTTCATGTGCTGCAGTGAGATTACATCAGGCAGAGGAAGGGGGAAGTGCTGAAGGATCAGGGAGAGGTAGAGACATTCTAACAGCCTGTGTATCTATGGGATTGCAAGGGGCTCTTGAAATCATCCCAGTAGCTCTTCTGGGTTATTAGCATAATTTTAAAGGTTGATTTTAGAAGGAAGGAGGTTGTGTGTGGGTTTCCTCCGGGTCCTCTAGATTCCTCCCACACTCCAAAACATACAGGTAGGTTGATTAGATTGTGAGCCCCATTGGGGACAGGGGGTGATTTGGCAAGTTCTGTGCAGCGCTGCGTAATCTTTATGCGCTATATAAATAAAGGAATTATTATTATTATTGTGGATAACAAATATAAGTTGAGTAAGTGTCCCTGGTTTATCATGATGGATTTCGATGATAGATTTTCTTCAAGTTGCCAATATACACTGTACTGTAACCCTTTATTTACTTGGATACTAGTCAGAGGATTTTTTTTTAATGGGGGCGGATCCCCTCCCTTGAGTTCTGCTGTCACTCTCCTTTTTTTTCTTATAAACTTATTATGCAACTTAATAAACTAATTCTTAAAAAGGCAGTTAGATCAACCAAAATTCCAGCTCTGTGTATAGATAAAACTCACCCTTAATAAAATATACTACAAAGTGTCTTATTTCAACAAGTCATATTAAACTATGAAAATAACATGAAATTTTAATAAATCTGATAAGTGACAAATTGTAAAACACTACTGTATTACATCTTCTCCCAGCTCCCCTCTGGATTCTTCCTGTAGCTCTTAACATGATTGACAGGTCTTTCCATTTTTGTGTAATGTTAGACACCTGACCCATCATAGTGAGCTGGTTAGGGGGGGGGCAACCAGATGGGTGTCACCTATCGGACGAGTTAGCACAGGTTCAGCACATATTACTGACTCAAAGTCAGTTTTACCAAAAATTCTGTAGCACTTAATAGTTGTAGAAAGGGATTTTTGTAATACAAATTGTCATTCCAACTATACAGACTCAATTGTAATGACTCACTGCCTAAAGATGATCAGGCCTGAAGAAGACTCATTAGGATACATTGACACCTCGCTTTAGCTCTCCGTTGTAAGTATAAAGTCAGGAGGATCCCCGACGTGTCCTTACAACTGATACATTGTCCTGTTCCTTCCCTTTCCCCTGAAAGTGGGAGGAGGAGTAGTCATTGGCTGCTGATTTTCAGGCTTTTTCTCCAGTGATGTCATTTCCCTTATATGTTCAGTTACATCACTGGGGATCTCCCAGAGTGTACGTTCATTGGGGGTCGGGGTGTATACAAAACATTTACATCCATCCCCCGTTAACTCCCCATTACTGGATGTCTCTGTTTTCCAGTTTTTCTGTATATATGCTGAACGTATCCCCAAAAAAGGAGTTGTTAATGTCGCCCAACAATGTTAAAATAAGTAGTCTTGTTAATTCAATCAAATCCACTGAGACACTTTTTTACACAGAAGCAGCACCACAATAACACCCAGTGGGACTGATGCTTACGAGTGTTTCACCACTACTAGCTCTACAAATTTACTAAACTTAAAAACAAAAAAGGGACCTACCACACCTCAGTCTTGCTAAACTTAACAAAAAGCTACAACCAACCCAACAATACTGATCATACATGTCATACAAATATACATGTAACAAATATAAATATAACCTTAGATGCTATTTTGTATGGCAGAAATGAATAGTGCAGGTAACAACAACATGAAGTTAAACAGCTTCTCTGTGTTTTCTTTCTGCTCCTCGCTCTCCTGTACAGAGCAGTTTATCTTAATTCCAGTGTCGAGGTAAAGAAAAGAGGCTTAAGATTAACTCTTCCCATACCAAAAGCATTTCCCATTATGATTCAACACTCTGAGGAGATTAGACTATCCAGGGGCTGTCTGTAAAGAGTCAAGTCATTGGACACTTTATCAGACTCCTTTATCTCTCAGTGGATCCAGGACAGAAGTGCATGAATAAAGAAGAAAGGCAAGGGAAAACAAAGGAACCTATAATAGAAGACGCTCTAATACACTTGTTGAACAGGTAACAGTATATTCTCACCTGAAAACCCCACGGTACGACTGACCTTCTTTGAGTTCAGTAGTGCATTTAATACTATTATTTCTGCATGGCTAAAATAAAAACTGCGGCCTATACAGGTGGAAAATGTTTAATCCTTTATTTTTAATTTATTAAAATGTACAACTGTGTTACATGTAGGTAACAAACCCTATGCGGTTTAGCTGCATTCTAAGCCTTACTCATGGTATATACAATGACTGCAATATTATTCACCATAGCTGGGGAAATTGTATCTCGAGAAGGGACAGAGAAGATTGAACAGCATACTCAGGAAAACGGCCTCAATTGTGTGTATCACTTTAGAGGAGTGGGATGGTATACTACAGCGTAGAATCCCAGAGAGAGTGTACAAAATTATTGTTAATTAAGATCACCCACTACATGAGTTAATTTGGACCCATTAAAGTGGTTTTAGAACAAGGTTTAATTCATGAGATGTCACACTTATTCCCTCCTCTCTCGTTATGACTTATGGAATTTAATGAACACGAGCAGCTCAATAAGGCTATCCTACTATGTAAGATGAATGTATCGGATGTTTTTATGTCTTTTTAAACCTGTGTGTGCTATTATCCGTTGTGTATGTAAATAAGTGTATTTAAATGTAGTGGATGTGATACTTTAATTTCCCTCTGGGGACAAATAAAGTTCTATTATTATTATTATTATTAAGTTCCGGGATCAAGACGATGAGGAGTGTAGGTGAGTATTTTTTTTTTACTTTTTCATACTTGTTGATTTCCTTTAATGAAAAAATATGTACACTTGTTGTAAAGTTCTCTCTTGTTCTTGAATAGTTCTCAATTGCATCTTTTCTGATAAAATTTTCTAAAAATGTTTAAATGCATAGAAAAAAATCCAAAAAGCAATAAGAAGGAAGAGAATGTGACCCACGTATCTAACTTTCCTTTATCAACAGTGACAGAGAACATGACATTATGTTATATTTTTCCAACACTTCGTTGAAAGATTTCCTTGGCAAGTCATTAGATCATTTTAATCTGATTTGTAATCTGAATTTCCTTTAGGATTAGTCTGAAACTTAAATCTTTGTTATGACGAAATTTTTGGAACAGATACCCACCCGGAATGAGAAGAACATTCCACCCTGTAAAGAAATTTTCTAATGATGTCAAAAATATCCTGGCATATATTAAAGGAAATCTATACAAGGAATTATTTTAATTTCTTATTTTCGTATTTGTAAATCCATTGAAAAAACAGATGGTTATTTATATGAGAAAAACTATTTCACATGCCTCATGTCTCACAAAGCGTCCAGGGCAAAAACATTATGGGGCAAATGTTTTGTGCCATCGGCCAAGAATTGCAACTTTTTGAGGGTTATCTGCCCTGCGCACCACCTTTTTGTTTTTAGAAAGTAGATGTGACGGGGAGAAGAGAGAAGGGCAGGTCAGGACGCCCTGGCGCACTGCATTTACTATAGCTACTGCCAGAAAACTGCCAGAAGTTATAGCTGAGATCTCTGCCATGTCTGCCCTAACCGTCTACAGCCATATTTGTCAAGAGGTCAAAGGCTCTTAGTAAATCTGGAGAGCATTGTACCGGCGTGGTGGTATAATGCATTTGGCCAATATCTCTTAGGCTGCCCTAAGAACCAACATAGGTTAGATGGAAAAATTCAAAGGTCACTTTAAGACCCTGGTTTATTACAGGTTTTGGTTAAAGTTTGGTAAGTTTTTTTTAAAAAAAAGCGAGATGAAAGACTTTTTCAGTCCCTCTGCAGTTCTGATGTTGTATGTCCCTACTCCCAGGCCCCTGTCACCTTACATAAAATACTACTACTTACACAAACACTGGCTGAGGTTGGGCTTCCCAGCACCCGCAATTGGTTAAATGGTGATTTTCTGTACATCGAAAACAGCAAAGCATCAGGGAAGGTTCAAAGTGGCAGCATTGGGACACTAAGTAAGGTAATAATGTTTTACATTTTTTAGCTAAAAAATGTATCCCATTGGATAACCTCTTTGATGTTTTTCACTTTTATGATCTCTAATGGTCTCATCATTTACGATGGTCCCTGCAAGGGAGTTTCCTATTATTTCACGGTATGAATTATTTGAGCAAACCTGAATGTACAATAAAAGGTCTTACCCTTGCAATGGCAAATTTAGGGTCAACTATAGTATCTCATGTTTTTATGTTGATTTTTAACTAGATGTTACTCTCAAATCAGCCGCCAGTCCTTTATAGATAACAGAGAGAGCAGAATAAATATACATGGAGAGATAGTCATGGAGGGTGTATGCCTAAGAAATCCAACGCATTGGGGCACATTTACTAAAGTCCTTGCACAATTTTTTTGGCTGACTTTGCAAGCTCTTTAATGTGCAAACTGCTTGCACATGTATTTAAGAAGTGCCTGCATGACATTTGTGTGGTGGCTGAACTATTCTTCATGCAACACACATTTTGTCACTGAAATGGGAGTTCCAATGCACAGTCGGAGCATGCACCATATTCAACATGCAAATCCATCAGAATTTTGTTGCACACCTCATGTTAAAGGTGCACCAAAAAAAGTTAGTGCACTTCAGAGTGTCAGAGCAGATCTACAGGCAAACTGCAGCACGGTAGCTCAGTGGTTAGCACTACAGCCTTGCCGCGCTGGGCCCTGGGTTCAAGTCCCATCCAGGTCAACATCTGCATAGAGATTGTATGTTCTCTCCGTGTTTGTGTGGGTTTCCTCCAGGTCTTCCAGTTTCCTCCAAAAAACATACTGATAGGTTGATTAGATTGTGAGGCCCATGGGGACTGGGAATGATTTTCCGTGCAGCGCTGTGTAATCTGTGTGTGCTATATAAATAAATAAATATTATTATAATTATTATAGCTGCAGGAGGCGGTACCCTCTCTTCAGGGGGAAGGTTTGGGGTGTATGCAGTCCCTGTGGGCAGTTCTCAATCCCCCATTCTCCAAGTGCCACATAGCACCTGTGCGGTTTATATCATACACGGTTGAATATCAATAAATACCTATGGTTTGGAGCCCAATTTTTTCACTAATTTCAGTGTATTTAACTTATATCTACTGTACTGCATGAAGAAGGTTAGAAACTGCTTTATCCGTAACAGTCAAGTTATATCCAAAGTAATTGATATTCTAAGCAGCTCTCTAAACTATAATCTTTGTCTCGATACAAAGTGGAACTGTCTGGTGGATTTATTTCTGCCTCCATAATTAGACATTATCATGCTTTGAATACCAAAGAAGTGACTCGAGGTGCTGTCATATAAATTGCATTCGCTTCCATTGTGTTGTCATTAAGCTAAAATGTTGTCTGTATATAACTACTGTCTGATCAGTTGACCCAGAATCCTCCTACACAAAAACTTGATATCTATCCATCTATGGGATTACTCTGCTTCACAGATTGTCAATGAGTGAAAAACCTATTAAACAAAAAAATCACAATGAGTCTTAGTGGTTGATGTTCTTATCCCTATCAGGAATTCAGGAGTCTCCTATAATTATCACCTTAACCATCACCGACATGGATGAAATTGGTGATTTCCATTACTAATGCCCATAAGTAACATAAATATTTACTTCGTCGTACAACTGTGGAGATGAAAAAAATTATATTGTTAACTTTATTACGGTACCTAACTTCTTATTTTATATTAAACTTCACATAAAATTTAAGAACATGCGGTTTTTGGAATGTAAAAATGTATATTTCAACCAATATTTGTAATAGATCTCCTATATACAACAGGATTGCAGTAAGTCATGTTTACTAATCTCACCCAAAGGGGCAATTTGTAAAAATCAGGGTGTTGTGCTGCCCCCTACATTCTAAAAAGAGTAGGTGGTACAGCAGGTACATTCAAGACACTGGATCTGCCTGAACATTCACTTTCGAAGCTGAAAACTAAAGTAATTTAGGGTAGTATAATCAATAAAGACTGTCAAGCCATGGACCTGGAACAGTGGCATCGAAGAGGTTATTTTTTTATTTTAAAATACACCATTTAACATTTTTAAATGAGGTCAAGGCTGCTGGGACCCCTAACAATCCATGCAATGAAGTTTCCATGTTGTTGGTAATAGGCATACATTATGGTATGGCCACCTCAGAGACCTGCACATATATGGTATATAAGGTATGTTATGGGATATGCCATAAGTGTCACAATACTATATTAAAAAGCGGTTTTACCTCACCAGACTACTAGCCACCTCAGGTAGAGGATGAAATGTCATTTCTAGAATTCCCTCATTTATGTGAAATCTCACCTCTTTACCTCGAAAACAAATCTCATCCAAAGTCAGGCAAATATGACTCCTAACATCTCATTTTCACTTCATTTTCACAAGTGTCAAGTTTAGTGGTAGCAAGAGTAGTGTCACTTCAGAAGCCCCTATCTTCTGTTCTATCCTATAATACCCTGAAACGGTTTTGTGTCATATTAAAGATAAGAATCTCATCTTTCAGGTCACATCACGTTTATCACTTTGTGAGTTACAGAACCAGGCAGCTACAAACGTACCATAAGATAAAGATCGAGTTCCTGCCTATTATTTATAAATTAGATGAGGGGCCTAGCAGTGAGGATAAACCTGGTGACAGCTTGTTATTATTATTTATAGAGCATTAATGCCACGAGTCAATCAGGGGTTCACATACATCACATTAAAACAAAAGGACAAAATTTACAGTTCCCTTTTATAAGGTAGTTCTACCTTGGACATTTATGGCATCCCATAACATACCTCCATATATGTGCTGGTCTCGGAGGTGGCCATACCCAGGGGCGGATTAATACTACTATGAGCCCTGGGCTGTATGAATATTATAGCCCCAACAGGAATGGAATTCACTTCTTATTTGGGAAATGGAGAATGTGTCCCTTCTGCCTACTACTACCTGTGGTTTCAGGACCTTCAAAGGCCCTGAAATGGCTCTTGTGTACATGTGTATTGAGAGCAGGAACAGATATATAAGGATTTCATGGGTGAAGGTCCTTCTCACTATAGGCCGTACCATAATTTATGCCTCAAAATGAAAACTTCATTGCATAGATTGTTAACAGCCTTGACCCAATCTAAAAATGAAAAATAGTATAGCTTTAAAATCATCTTTATTGATAATACTACCCCAAATTACTGCATCTTTGCCTGTACATTCCCTTTTGAAGCTCAGATTCAGGTGCATGAATGTGTCCGCTCTGCCTGTGGGACTAGAAGTTTAGTGGGGTAAAACCTGGTGACTGATTCCCTTAAAAAAACAGACTCTCCAGAAGCAAGAGAAAAGCTAAAGGACCTTATTTATCTAAAGGATTTATAAGCAGAAGAATGTGAATGAATTTCTGCTTTAAGTTGTTTAGCAAAATGTTGGTAGAAGAGTTATTATTTTTGATTTTCCGTATGTAATAGAAGCAGAGTAACGTACTGTTTTATGAAATGCATAAATTTATTCTGGGAAGGTAGGTCCACATGAGTCAAAGGCTCTGAGGAAATGTCATGGAGTAAAAAGTGAAAAAATTGCAGCATTTCCCATTGTTAAAACCCAAACAGATCAGCAAGCTCACCACTATGAAGCTTTAGTCAACGGCTTGAGAATACATTAGGTGGTCCAAAATGGCCAGTCACCAGGCCCCGCTCTATCCCTTAACTGCGCCATTTCTCTAATAAAAGATCCACGCATCGGTGAGTGCCGCCTCTTTATGTTTTTGTTTATTCAGATGCACTATGAAGCCATAGCTTTGGCATTCACTGACTACTATAAAGCCCTTTATAATTGTCCTGCTCCATCTACTGTATATCCCCAGAGTCTAACACTATAACTCTACAAATATATTCAAAATACCCTGTAGCGCTCCTCTCTGCTGAATAAGCAGAGGCAATGGAGATCGGAGATATACCGAGTCACTTTTCCCTCCGGAAAAAGTCCCGTTTTGGATGGCCACACAGCTAGCCTATATAAGATGTTACGCCTTGCATCCTAGCCGCTTTCCCTTTAACTAGCTGTCATAAAGGGAGATGCAGTATCCCTCTTATAACAATACAAAGAATATAAGGCTAATTTTTCCATTGCAAAGCACGTCTCAGAGACATCTTCGTGACTGGGCAGTTCCTGGAACAGATACTCTGATAAACGGTATAAGATGCTGAAGTTAAACCTCGGAAGGTGGATCTTGTTAGCTTTCTATAAGCAATCCCATTACGGCACTTATTTAAAATATACACTTTATAGGATGATGACATTTTTCCAGCTGGAGGTTTAGATTTTGTGGTTATTATTGAACGTTATGAAGTCTGTATTATTTCCACAGAAATCTATGGTGCGCTGAGTCAGAAAACAGGTGTTGGGTAATGTTTATTTTCTTCTGAGCTCATAAATTGTCAAGGCCTGGCACCCAGAATACCAGATAACAAAAAGAGTGTTGTATGGCAACTCCAAATACGAGCCTATAATGTATGCCAGGTGACATATTTATCAGCGAGCATGACTGGACAGACGCTGGATGGGCATCTTTGAACTCTTGCTCTGGCCACAATACACACATTCTAATTCCAGGTGGATCCTATTACCAAATAATTACATTTGATGCAGAGTAATTCCCTGTATTTACATGCCACCTGCAACAGAACTGAATCATGTTCCCCCTCTCAAGCCTCAGTACAAAAGATGATCTATCAGAAATATTTACAACCATATCTGTGGGACTGTGTAATGACAGGAGATTTCCTACTCGCCTCTACAGAGGATCCTACAAGGATAAGTCCTTTTACCTTGTGCAGAGCTAATAGGGCCGCAAATGGAAGGTAGATGGGTAGTAGAAGATCTGTCAATCTCAATGGCCTCGATGTATTATGCCTTGTTGTTTTCTGGAGTATAAGGCAAGAAAATTTGTTTATTCCCAGCACAGACCATGGATTTTGCGATTTTCAGTCCCTTTTGTACCACGAGCGAAGGAACTAACGTAGATTTTAATTCCGGTGCACAAGTCCCACGCCAGAATTACTAAGGTGTCGAAAGCAATTTTAATAAATGGGCTTCAATTGGTAAAAAATTAGTGTGGGGAGATAAACTAACATGAAACAGAATTCCTAGTATTAACTTGTGCTAAAAACTGTCTTAAATGCTTTATTCCACAATATTAGGTAAAAAAAAGTTAGGGGTGATCATTTTAAGTACATAATGTAAGATGTAGAAAAATATATGCCCAAACTTTGGTGTAAACTAAGTCAACTAGCAGGAGGCGTAACATAGACTGGTGCAGTTGAAGAGCGTCTAACTTTGCACAACATTTATGCCGATTTCCCACTACCAAGTTTGGTTTGAGAAACCAGCTTTGTGCATCGGCAGGATTTCCCAAACTGAAAGTAGCATGTCAGATCAGACCAGTGGTTTTAGGTTAAGTCTGAGAAATCCCACCAACATACGGAGCGTGTTTCTCGGACTTTACTCGCTAGTGGGCCACCGGCATTAGAGTTTATCCCCCCACACGCACACACTGTATTATTCCCTAAATGCCAGGCCTCGGGGATCAACACAAAATCTTGAGGTGTCCAAGTACATTTTGCAACATCTAAAATTTTAGTAATTACAAGAGAACGAGAATAGGGGTAATCAAGATGGATACAATAAAAACAGAGCTCTGACCTCCCACCATGATCCAACTAAATAAGATTCTTTTATAGGACATATTAAATAATTAAATCCATTTGCGATTTTAAGATAAATCTACCATCAAAATCAAACTAGGTCACATTGCAGATACCGTGTAGATTTTACTTGTTAATTTTGCTGCCGAAAATCCGCAAAATAATACAGTATCATTAAAGTAAATGTAATTTGGAAAAAGTAATGTATACAATTCTTTTTTCCCCCAAACTGAAATTGTTGCTAAGTGTGGAAAATAAAATAATATTACTTTTCACAGATAAATCCACAAGTAATCTGCATGAAAAACATGTGTATTGGATGCAGATATTCCTTTTAGATCCAGGCACCATGGTAATCTTCTTTGATTGATATTTATTATCCATGGCCACCTTCCTTCTAAAATCAACTTTTGCTAAAATTATGCCAATGAGCCAGAAGAGCTCTGGGGGTAGTCCCCATAGCCCCTCTGTGCTGCAGGTTCAAAGGCGGTGCTTCAAGTTCAGGAGAACTTCCACCCTTCCACTGTGTGCAGAAACTTCCTCTGCTGCTGTGAGATTAAGCAGAAAGAGGGAGAAGTGTTGAGGGAACAGAGGGGAAGAACGGACAGTGGAACAGCCCATAAAGCTGCAAGATGGAGGAAGCTCTGGTTACAACCCCCAGAGTCCCTCTGACTCATTAGCATATTTTAAAAGTTGATTTTAGAGGGACAGAGGCAATAGATAACAAAGCTCACGATGGAGCTTTGACAACTGTGCTGGATGTATCTGTGCTGAATCGTGACAAATCTCACTGACCTCCAATACTTCTGGGAGGTTAGAGAATTAATTTGAAAAAAAAAAGAACATTGATGGAGATTTCAATTTTTGCTGTTAAATGCTTCTGAATCTAGTAGTAAAGGCAGAAGGCTATGTATGAACAGATACATATTTAGGTGTACTTGCAAATATTTTTCTTTATGAAGTTAAAATATCTTTGCTTTTCAAAGATAAAGCAAAAAGTAGCCATAATATAAACCTATTGTATTCCTCCCCTGCTAGAGGAACACATTACTGTATCTGTCCTGTGCCCCATTAGTCTCACACCTACCTATAGTACATTTCCATTAGTCTTACATCCAATGTTCAGTCATTTCCGATCGTCCAACATCTGTGCAAAAAAGTCCCAATATAACTGGTTAAAATTGAAAAGATTTAGAAAAGTAGATGACATGTTATTTCCTGATTATAATCCTCATAGTTTCTAAATTCCTTTTCAATATCCAGGATCATGGAATATATTGCGGAGAGGATGGGCCATGAGATTATCAATCTCAATATGAAAGATGAGGTTTCAAACATGCAAATATCGAAAGCCTTACGTTTTTCCTTTTCTGTCTCCACACCTTCACTGTCTGTGTCACTTGGAAGAGTCCATGGCTGACGAGACCCTTGAAGTTGTTCATAAGATTCCTCCTTTGAAAAGAAGGAACGAGAAAATCACATGACTATGCTTCATTGTTGGGAAAAGTAATAATCTAAATTCTCAGATACTATCACATTAGTATAATGTGGAAGAGGTCTGTATTTCTTTATTAGGTTCAGTTCACACTGGGTTATTACACCCACTTCTGTGTTGTACTGCCCCTGGGATTACAGGTCTAATCCTCCAGGGTTATAAAGACCCCCCGGATTTGATTTAAACCCAGTCACAATGTGGTCTAATTAAAAAACTCCTTTGGTGATTGTACTTGTAAGCAAATCTGAACAGGTGGGTTTTCATGTAACGTTTGAATGTTTGGAAAGTGGGGGACATTCTGACACATTTTGTTATAGAGTTCCAGAGTATGGAAGATGCACAGGAGAAATCCTGGATGCGGTTGTGAGACGAGTGGATGGTAATAGAGTGAAGCTGAAGGTCCTGTGTGAAACAAAGAGTTTACGTGTGGGGCCATATTGGCGTTCAGAGATATATGGAGTGGTCAGGTTGTTGACAACTTTGTAGGTCATCGAGGAAACCGATGGATTAGCCAGGGAGCAGAGTTTAGGATGGATTAGAGAAGCATCAGAGAGTTAGCTGGGAGACCACGGAGAAGAATGTTGCAGTAGTCCAAGCGGGAGATGATAAGGGCATGGACTAGTAATTTTATAGACTCTGGGTTGAGGAAGGGTCGGATGTGAGATATGTTCTTGAGATGGAGGCCGCATGTTGTAGTAGTTGTAGTTGAACTCAGTAGTTGATCTCAAACATGAATTACACTTGCATTCATGAGTTTAACAATAACTTTTTAGCATTCTCCAACATTGACTTCTTATACTAATGTGATAGTATCTGAGAATTTAGATTATTACTTTTCCTAACAATGAAGCATAGTCATGTGATTTTCTCGTTCCTTCTTTTCAAAGGCAGTACAACACAGAAGTGGGTGTAATAACCCAGTGTGAACTGAACCAAATAAAGAAATACAGACCTCTTCCACAGTGTAAAGCACAGTTACAGTTCTGAAACCCCATGTTCGGTGTTTGTGCACACTACCAGTCCCCTTTAACTGGTCGTAGTTGATGTATGCTGCCTGGTAAATTTGATCACCTGGTTATAATGTAAATTGCTGCCCTTGCACTCTGTAAAATTTTAAAACATAATATTGGATGAAGCCTTATTCATATTTTAACAAATACTATTAAAAGTTACATTTTAGTGACCAATGGGTTCACGTGTCCCAATAGGACAATTTTCTTTGTTAGATTTGCTTACAATGCACATTAACTGCACTGGTCTGCTCCCTCTCTCTCATGTCTCCATCTTCCCCCCATATAGATTGTGAGCCATCACGGCCAGGGTCCTCCTCCCATTTGTCGTAATTTATATGAACCCCTTACAGATACAGCACCATGGAATTAATGGTGCTCTATAAGTAAATAATAATAAATAATAATTACAATGATCAAATTTTGGTGTACCATCAACTAGTTTGGCTATTATCACCATGGTGTCACTAGGCTTCCTGAGAAAGTCATGCTAGATGATAAGGGGCTTTCAAGGTACCTTTGTGGCAAAGTCTTTTTTATCCAACTGCGGAAAACATATTTGCATATTTCCTAGAATCACCAGTGGAGCATGCAGAAGAATTGTTTCTTTCCTGACCAGAATCTACAATGAAGTCACTTAAGGGAACCTATTGTGGTTGTTAGTTCAGCTAATTTGAATCTTTGTGTTACCTATGTAACCTTATATGATCATTGGACCTTATATTACTGGTCCAAATTATGTTATAAACCAATTCAGTTCACTTTATTGTGGAAAATAGATAAGATCTAAGATATCTCCCTTATACTATACACACAACCTAGTGATGTAATGGAGATATCGGGGCAGATTTATCAAGTGTTCGAAAGTCAGAATATTTCCAATTGCCCATTGCAACCAATCAGGGGCACGGATCAGACAGACCATGCTGTGAGACATTGGTAGCAATGGAGGAGGTGAGTACACGTCCGGCAACAGTGTATCGCATGGCCCATCTTGGGCCAAGGTGGTGCAGTCTGTCAGAGCAGTGCAAGGGGTTCCATATTCATGAAGAACAAATTAAATCATGAGGAAATCCTGAATCTGGCGCCCCCTGCTCACTACACAGGCAAACTGCACATAGTACAGACTGCACTGTTCTGAGTAAATGTGCCCCATTGTTTTCACTTTCAAAGCTCTACCAAGGGAATATTAGACAATATTAGACATACAGGGGCACATCCGTCCGGCAGAAGTGGCTGGCCACTCACATCCGTCCCTATCTCTCAGCATTGTAGGCGCTGACATATGGTGAAGGATGAGAGTGACCGGCTGACTGGCAGCTACCCGAGCGCAGCTTCCGTGCCCCTGTTTGCAAACAGGGCCACGGATGAGATGGACTGCGGCAAGGGACCTCCGGAGCGAGAGAGGAGGTGAGTACACAAGTACATGTTAAAAGGTGCACCAAAGAACTTTTACTAATTTATTGCTACTCTTGGATAATCCCATTAAATCTGGCTCAAAAATAGTGCAGCCATGCCACAAAAACGGTTGAGTCCCACACAAATCTGGCGTAGGCACTTCTTAAATACCTGTGCAAGCAGTTTGCACCTAACAGAATGTGCCCCCATTGTAACTGTGCCCCCATGTGAGGACCTAAGAAGTTGATCTATGTTTGCAAATCCGTATGCAATGGAGATATTAAATATCAAAATAGAGTTATATGATTATGAATGTAGTTGCCGGTAGGGTATGTATATGAGTGTGTATGCGTATAGGTACAACATATGTAGATTCCAATAATTAAACATTTTAGAATTGGAGATACAAGTACAGTTTTACCAAAGAGAGCAACTACAACTTCTGATGGACCCAATTAAATACAATATCATGTCCAGGCACATCCAAAACCAAGAACTGAAGTAAGTCATAAAGAAAAAGTACACTGCTAAAAAGATTAACCTCATATATCACATGAATGTTCCTGTGGCAATCCACCAAATATCCCAATTTGGAGGTTTAACAGGACAGGATTCTGAGCCAGGTAACATCTCACAGACGACAATTTGCATATTTTAGGGCCTTGAAACATTTGCCTGTGTGTGTTCTACCTAATCTTTAAATGAGATCTTGGCATATGCTTTAAAAAAGAATTACATTTATTTTATCTCAGCTGGAAGGCGCGGAGGAGTTGATCCAGAAATTCCACTTCTCAAATCCCAAGCTAACATGATATCTGCATTTTTATGCAAATCAAATTATAAATATAAATGTTACTGCTTCCTGTAGCTGAATGCAATCAGCTCCTAAGTGTTTTAGGATGGTCATGAAGATAAACTGTAACCAAAGTATGGAATAAGAAAGTATGACAAAACCTACGACTGTGGTTTATCAATAGGTTCTGGTTCAACGACAGGTCAGTAACTAAGCAAATTCAGGAAATTTTAGTTATTTTACCTGCTTTTTTGCCTTTTCTATAAACAATGGAATTTCAATATACTTGGAAAATTATCTGTATAATGGATAAAGTTAACATTAAAAAGAAAACTCTAGTAAAGCAAAAAGTTATCACAATGTCTAAATCTACACAGGGGTCGGTGGTCAGGTGCACCAAGTTCATGCTTTAGATAAGCCTTAACTATTATAGGAAAGATGTAACGTAATAGCTGCACAGTAAGGTTGGAAAATGATGTTGAAACCTATAATTATTCAATATTGGCCCAAAGGACGGCAAAATAAAACCATATGAGGTGACTACCAATGGTTCTCAAGTTACAACAAAACAAACTCCTTTCCGACCAAAACCTTTAATGGAACAAATCCGTGGACACACTTCAAGCAATCTGGTACAGATAGCATGAAACGCGAGAGGTCTCCAGAAAGGCAAGTTGGCCTCTTTTTTGAAGTATTTAGTGAGTCAACCATGAAAAATCTTGTGGTAAATAATTCCAAAGTCAAAAGTGCAAAAGAGTCAAAGGCAGCACCAGGTTTTTCATTTGTGCTTTATTGTGGATCAAATCTGCGAAAACAGTAACATTTCTACACAATGGCCTTTCTCAAAAGCAATTAAAGCTCAAAGGTCTGTCAAAATGTTGCTGTGCTTGCTAAATGTGCTACACAATGAAACAGGAATCAGTCATACCGTTGGTGCTTTGGTCTCTTTTGACTTTTGATTCCTTGGGCGGACACCGGCCTTTGACTTGGTGTACAGGACACCCACTGGAAAAGCTAGAAGTATCATTGCTATTCTATGTTGGAGTCAAGACCTTCTCCTAGACATCGCTGTAGTTACTTAGTTACTGTCATGTGTATGAAAAGGTCAACAATTAGATCACTAAAGGTCTAAACAATTAGATCACTAAACCCAAGGTACCAAGCACAGTAAACCCTATATGGTAGTATTTCTTGTTATTTATAATATTCATTATTTTGGTTGCATGACACTTTGAATTCTGGAATGTTTCAGTGTACATATGTGTCCTTCAAAAAACGTTAAATTAATTTAACTCAACCCTTCCATGACTGACCAACGTAAATATACATCGGTTGACCGTGAATGGAAAGGACTGGTGCTTGCACTGATCACAGCAGTTAACCTGTTGCTCCATATAGGTGTTGCGTTATTGGATGGCGTCCTCCTGTGATGTCATTGGAGGGTTATGTACGGTTACCATGACAGCTGGGGGTCTATGAAAGGCTCCCATAGCTGTTATTTTCAATATGAATTACAGTCTATCTGAGCAGTATATTCACAATATACAGCAATATTGTATATTGATGAAGTCCTCAGACTCCCTAGGATTTAAGTACCCCAAGGGTCTGAAATAACAGTAAAAAAAAGTTTTTGAAAAATTAAAAAGAAATTTAAAAAACACAAAAAAATTCAAATCACCCACTTTCCATAGAATACATATAAAAATAAACAAGTAATATAATAAACATGTTAGATATGGTATCACTGCCCGAATCACCATTTTGCCAAATTTTAATAAAAAATAATGGAAAGGTTGTATTGTTGTCAAACGTCTTCCCAACACACAAACTATGATGCCTTACACAGCTGGTAGAATTGACTCGAGTATAAACCTAGGGTGGGAAATGCATTGGTCACTGCCTCCACTAGGCAGCCAGCCCATGCCCTCTAGCATATAGCTAGTCAGCCCATACCCCTCTGTATATAGCCAGCCCATGGCCCCCTAGTGTATAGCCTGGCAGCCAATGTTCATTAGTACATAGCCTGCCAGCCCCTGCTCCCAGTATATAGCCAACAGCCCCTGCCACCTAGTATATAGCCAGCTGCCCCTTTCCCCAGTATGTAGCCAGCCAACTTCCAGTGTATAGTCTGGCAACACCCAGTATATAGCCCACCAGCCTATGTCCCCAGTATATAGTCTGCCAGCTCCATGCCTGCCCCCAGTATACAGCTTGCTTTGAACATTCTTAGTCCTCTAAGGATTCGACTGCTTCGTTTTTTTAATAGTTAAAAAAAAGTGCATGGCATTTTTTCTATCTACCACTAGGCAATTCGAATGAACCTTAATTTCTGCAGGCTGAGTATCTCAGCCTTATCACTTACTACTGTCTTCTCTTCTCTTAAAAGGTCAAAAATAGGTGGTTAATGGACAATGCTCCCACTTTTCTATTTTGTGTACAATAAGTGTCTCTATGTAAAGTCATATTTGTAGCATTGTAGCAGGCAGAGAGTGCTGATCAATATACAGAAATCCTAGTACATACATAATCCTGAAAATAACAAATGTTCTATGCAATGTCTAAATAATTTTACAACATGACAGCTGCATATAAAATTTCTGGTTACCTTTGCTTTTATGAAAAAAAGCCTTAAAAATGTCCACACACTTGAAGATATCTCGACCAATCAAACCCTTGGGACAGCATAAACATTGTTTACATTGTGGTTACCATTATTCTGAACTACACATATTAGTTGGGGGCCCTGACACAGATTTTGAAGCATAGCAGAGGAGCTTTGAGTTACAGCTCAGGACCTGCCTGGTACATTGATCATTCATGAGTAAAATCCTTGAACCTAAAGTACTAAGCAAGTTTTACTGTTTTAAAGGAGTTTTCAGCGCATAATGCTCATGATGTAATCTTAGGATAGCTCATCGTTATAAGGTTTTCGGGAGGTACTACAATCAGCCCCCCTGTGCTCAGCATTTCATAAACACATAACTGAACAGAAAGAAGCAGACAACTCAGTTTGGCCAAACTGAGCAAATGGATGGGAACTGATCTGCAGTAACCAGATTTGGCCACTACAAATAGAATTGTGCTGTGCTTTTCCATTAATCGCTGAGAGGTTGAGGGTTGCAAGTGGCGGAAGATCCATCAACCTGATACTGATGAATTCTTCTATAAAATATTGGGCATTAATATTTTTAACCTGAAAGTCCCCTTAAGGTAAGTAAATGCCAAATTTACAAACACCCTTTATTCTATTTATACAGTAGAAATACCAGATTTTTTTCAGCATTATTATTTCTCATCACCTCTTCAGATGTTTTGATGTATTTTTACTATTACAAGAAACGTAATTAAAATATAAGGGATACATATACTATAGCTGTAATCTCATTGTATTTCCAATTGGTAACTGAGACACTCGCAGCTACCAGATTTGCCACATCCAATAAGTTACCCTTTAAACTAATGACAAACATCATTTTACTCCTAGCTGGATGTCCAGGTGGAAATGCTTCAGCAATGCACTCACTATCAATAAGACAAGTGTAGCTATCCAGCTGTGATGACATGCCAGTGTGGTCATCATTCACTATGTACAGGCAAATACAAAACCCTACAGCCCAAAGCTGTATGTGTCAGCGCAGAGTGAATCCTATCGGGGTTGACATCTCCTAGTTGTTAGAGAGCAGCCCCAAGGTGAAGCGGTCCATTATGCTTTCATCTTCTGTTTATTTCCAAAGCTATTTCTAATGGATCTAGAACTAGAAAATGGTTTAATAGCAGAAAAAAAACATTTTTTTATGCACCATGTACTGGATTCTTTGAAGACCTTCTAGTCTGAATGTGTAAAAAGGAGTCAATATTATTATTGAATATTATTTAAAATAAAATCAAAATCTATGGGACTTCAGGCCCGCCTCCAGGTTTCAATAGGCCCATGGGTAGTGGAAATTAAAATAGTCTCCTGTTACATAAAATATTCCCCAGTTTATCATCCCATAGAGCCTCCACATGGGATATTTTATATAAAACCCCCACATTAGCTGCAGTGGAATGAGATTGGGTCATGTGGGCCGCTCCAGCAGCTCAGGGCCCTGGTATTTGTCCAGATATTTGTCTGCCCTGCCCAGAGCCTCTGCGTTGATTACAGTACTAAAGTATTTCTGAGATGGTGTAGAGCCTTTAATTCGTACAGACAACTTTAATTTCTGAGACTTTTCATGGTGCTTTTTGTGACTATTTTTACGCCTAAACAGGCTCCTTTCAAAGTTCGCCATTGTCTAGTTTTCTGCAGGGTTCCCTGAGTTATCACCTGAATCCGGGTGATACTTTTTTAAAAAGTCGCAAAAAAGTCACTAATGTTTGCGGAAATCTATGGCTGCCCCTGACCAGGCGTAGAAATTAGCTGCAGACTGTTTAAGACTTTTGTTTTAAAAAGTCGCAAATTCACTGCAGACCAAACTCCACATGTACCAAAAAGGAAAAAAATCCTAAAATACATCTGACCAGCAGCAAAGCCAAAAAAAGTCTAAAAAAAACCAGACAGAATGAGCCGGATTTATGATACATGTGCCCCCATGTGGTTTTGAAAATTTGCTCTCAATATTCCATTAATAAATGTTTGCAAATGTTAATAGATCTACGGATTCATAAAACGGGATCATGAGAGTACATTTTTTGGGCTTTCAATTACATTTGAGCATGAATTTCAGGTTTGATATACATATTGTTTTGATGTTGATTAAAAGTTTTTAAAAAATCTCAATAAAGAAATACTGAAACTATAAAATGCACAACAAATAGAATCTGTCTCACCCTTTTGTATATGTTTTGTGCTTGGGTCAAGAAAAGACTTTCAGTTCATATATTTCGAAGTTGTCCACCTAGCATGCCTAAAGGATGTCAACAAAGTGGCAAGTATATAGAATACATTGTCATTTCATTGTGTATTTTGATTCCATTCTTACAATAATTTAAACAACCACAATCTTGGAACAGAATATAGAATCATATAAAAGAAGTTGTACCTCTCCAACACTGTTTCGATGAGAAGCAATCCCTGAAGTGTCTCCAGGTGCTGGAGCTCCTGATAGCGTACTAGAAGTCCACCCAACTTGACTTTTAACAGTTACAGATCTACTCCTATGTATTGGAGATATTCCTTCTTTGTTTCCCTGATTACTTGGAGTAAGGGGTCGGTTCAACATGCTGTTCGGAGTTCCTGGTCTGGCCAAAGGAGTGACAGGTGTATGAAGTCTACTGGACTGTGAATTAGGAGTCTGTGGTCTACTATTTGGTGGATTAGAGCCATGAGTTCTGCTGTTACTTAGAGGAGGTGACTTATTCCCTTGAAGATGAAGCTGTAGATTTTTTGCTGTTTGGTTTGGCACTTGTGGTTTGGAGTTTTGCACATTTGAAGCTTGATAACTTCCTTGATGGTCACTTACTACTGTGCCAGCTCCTTGTTGGTTAGCTGGGCTCCGTGACATACTTGCTTCAGCCATTAGTGCCAAGTCTTTTTCAATATCTGCAACATCAAAAGGAATATGAACAGTGAAAACGGTTGGAAATGACCATTTTTATTTCGACTTCCTTTTTTTACACTTAAACTTTGCATTTTCCATAGAACTTGTCTTTGTTGTCTGTGCCACAAACCTCTGAGGTGTGGTTAAATATGAACATTCTGGTGGTTGTTGTATTTAAAATATACTACATGCAGAAATTCAGTCTATAAAAGCAGTCAATAATATAATAGACAGCACATTATGTTATACGATGCCACATTTGGATAGAAGTCTACAATCCCAGTTTCCGAATTGAAAAATATGCACCAGATAAAATGTTGCCAAACCATTAGACTACATTAGACCAGAAGTTATTGTATCTAGAACCGTGACAGAGAGTAGTTTTTTTAATAATACATTGTGGCAGGAGAATATAACAGGTTAAATATGACCAATCATGAAACAATCTTTTATTTGTGTGCAGAAATCTTATTCTGTTTCCTGGTACTGATGGGGTTGTCCGGGATCAGGGTTTTTTTTCATATGGGTTTGGAATTAAGATAACAAACACATTGCATCCATGCTAGTAACAAGGATGGGGAACAGTTGTAAAAAAGCTGATTTATATGGTATAGTGGGTCCATTAAAAAAATAAATAAATCAAGCGGCGGTGATTTTATGTCAGATTCGTGCAGTTCCAATATAACATCCTTGAAACCAACACGTTTCAGGTAGAGAACCCACCCTTGGCATGGCGAGTCACATGGAAGTGTTGCTAGAATTTTACAAAACCGAGTGTTATAAATGGACATTTATACAGAGTCCGACAGAAGTGTGTTGCATGCTCTATGTAAAAGGTGCACCAAAAAAAGTTTAAGCACCACAAATTATGAATCTGGCGCCCTCTGCACACTACACTGGCAAACTGCGCATACTGTAGTATGCCCCTGAAGTGACCGGTCAAGGGTTATTGCCAATTTAAGAACAATTTCTCTCTTCATTTTTTTCACTGTGGTACGGTTAAAAAAATATAGCAGACGAGAACATAAAAGGGTTTTGTTGGTTCCTTCTTAGACTAATTTTGGTCATTCTCCACTTTCAGTGAGTAGATGCATGATCCTAAATCAAGTTAATCCAGCTTGCCTACACCTGCCATGGAGATTACAAATGGAGCGGGAGACCCTAACCTAACATCAAAATAATGCAACACAAAAGGGCACATTTACGAAGGGTCCGTCAGACGTATTTCCGTCGGGTTTTGCTAAGTTTTCAGTTTTGCGCTGAATTGCCCCTTATTTTTGGCGTACGCAATCGGATTGTGGTGCATTGGCGCCGGCAATGCACGTGACACAAATCAGGGGGCAAGGCCGTCGGACAAACCGACTGATTCAGACAAACCGCGGAATTTAAAAACCAAATTGTGCCGCAAGACCAGCACTCACACGCACAGGGAAGAAGAAGGTGAACTACAGCGGGGAAGCGACGCATGCAGGAAATTGGACGCATGATCTTAGTGAATCGCTGCAGCTCTGAATCCTCGTCGGACATTCTGGATCGGCGGCGTCAACGGGACGGGTAAGTAAATGTGCCCCAAAAGGCTTTTCTGATGAAGACAACTATACTATTGCTACCTTAGCTCCATTTCCAGGCTCCATCAATGCCAATCTCTGTTTCTATAGAGAGGCTCAGCAGTTATGTCATGTCAACAGCGCACACCTTGTACACCCTGCCTGTATGGAGCTGCAGTAAGTACACACTGTTGACACAGCATCACCACTGCGTCTGTATACAAACATATGCGAGTAGTGATGATAGGTGGATTAGAGGCCCGGTGAGAGAGGCAGGTATAGGTTATTGTGATTTTTACACCTCAAGGGCCAAAATAAAAAAAAGTCTGATCCAGGATAATCCAAGGCAGGTCCTGGAGTCCACAAGTAATAATTCCTTTATTTATATAGTGCACACAGATTACGCAGTGCTGGACAGAGTTTACCAAATAAGTCCCTGTCCCCAATGGGGCTCACAATCACCCTACCAGAATGTTTTGGAGTGTGGGAGGAAACCAAAACAAGTAAATCCACCTGGAATGGATTGTCCATTAACACCTAAGCTATGAATGAATGGGGTGAACATCATATCAACAGGGAAACCATAAGCATTAACCAAAGTAGTAGAAGGTCAGTACTGAGCAGCAGTTTGAGAAATACTCCAGAGTACAGTAGGGAGAAATGCAGGCTCCAATGGGCCAACAGGGTCAAGTAGTATCTCACGACTGATGTAGGCGACATGGATTGGTTACTTATAAATGTGAAATTTTGTAGAATGGGAGTGGTGAGAAACACTGTATTGTGTAGTATGGCATGTCCATGACCTTGTATATGTAGAACATTTCATACTTTGTGTGCTATAAACAGAGATTACCGAATTGCCTCAAATGTTCTTCCTCATCCCAGCCCAACTGTGTTCAATACGTTTTTGACGAACGCTACAATTATAGAGATAAGGAATCCCCAAAATGATTTTCAAGCTTGTGTGATGAATTTGCAGACAGATGAAACAGATTTCCAATAGTCTAAAGCAATTACTGTAGAAACAAAGATTACTGCTAATCTGTTCTACTTGTGGTTAGATAGGTTAATCTAACTTCAAATGCATGGACTATAGAACGGCATCTATAATAAGGCATGAAGGACGGGAAATGCAGAAAAGAATGCACTAAATGTAATCACAATTGTGTTCCAATGGTATCTTATTACTTCATATGATACAGTATGTAAGAGTTATGGGAAAATATGGGTTTCAGGTATCTAATATCCGATAAGGATGCATCACAGATCCAGAAAATGTGGCAACATTTAGCTTACTTTTCTTGTATTTGGAAAATTCTACAGTAAGTTCTTTTATACTATGCAACAAACTAATGACAAACTAAAATATAAAAACTTGGTGGAACTCTTCCACTTTTGGTATATCACCTGGTCACAATGAGAATGATCCATTTCACCAATCCCATGTGGCCGTTACAGGGAGTGTTTTCTGGTCTCATCTCAAAAGAAATTAAAAAATTCATCCAGTCATTGGCTGAGCCACCGTTTCCAGGTATTTTCAGTGCTTTTGTATAGTTGGTAGCAAAAGGTGTCTCCTTTTATAGAAATTGTGTTATGTAATAAAGGGTCTGTCCCCTTTTAGCTGATAATATATATATTTTATGTAATGAAAATGTTTACAATCCCTCATGGCTTTCTAGATCTCTGCTTGCTGTCATTCTACAGAAAGTTTAATTGTGTACCGACTATGGATAAAACTGAGCCACGGTCATGTGATGTCACATAGGTTCATGGCTTATTATAACACACAATTATGATTACCCTTTGTGATATACAGAGCCATGCACCTGTGTGACATCACATGACCATGGTCTGGTTTTATCCATAGAAAAAAAACAATGATGATTCCCATAGATTGAGAGCAAGCAGAGACCGAGAAAACCGTAAGGAATTAATACCAAAAGTATATTGCAAAAATGTGTAACTTTTCACTACACAAAAAGTATCAGTTACTTGCTGATAGTAGACAACCCCTTTAATTCTTAACATTTTTAGTAAAAACGAACCAACGCATTGTGATCAGTTGGTGCTATTGAATATCTCACAAGGAATTATTCCTGAAAACAATGGGGCAGATTTACTTACCCGGCCCATTCGCGATCCAGCGGCTGCGCTGAAGTTCCCCGAGGCCCGCTGGAATGCCCTGAAATTCACCGGCCTATACCTGGTGAAGGTAAGTGCAAGTTTCGCAACACATTTTTTTTTTAAATGCAACGGTTTTTCCGAATCCGTCGGGTTTTCGTTCGGCCACGCCCCCCGATTTTCGTCGTGTGCATGCCGGCACCGATGTGCCAAAATCCGATCGCATGCGCCAAAATCCCAGGGCAATACAGGGAAAATCAGCGCAAATCAGAAATATTCGGGTAACACGTCAGGAAAACGCGTATTGGGCCCTTAGTAAATGACCCCCAATGTGAACAAAAAACTGTGAAAAATTCGGGACATTTCTATACTGAACCGAGGGGCATAGCTAAAACTCCCAAGTCTTTATGTGCGCTCATTTCTTGTAGCGTTATGGTTCTCTAGGGCACAGGACTAGACATAAATCTCTAGCAGGAAGTTATAGCAGTCAAGTCAAATGGAAAGGAGTACACAGTGTTCTGTCCATGGAGAGAATGATGATTCATTTGATGTAACCCTTAGAAAACCATCAGCTATTCATGAAACCGACAAACTGTTTAGTCTCGTCCCTCAGCACAATCATTCAGGAAGTAATTAAAGGGGTGAAAAATGATTGATGATATTTAGGGAATTTGATGGTGCTATATTAAGATTATTATTATTACATTTAGTTGTTAAGAAATGTTATATTTCCTTTCAAAACTATTATTGAATTATTACTTATTTGACGCAATAAGAATAAAAAAAAATAATTTTCATTATTTGGGGCGAAATATTCACAAGGAATATATGATATAATGCATTAAGATATTGAGACAAATAAGGCTGGGTTCACATGGAGTTTTTATCATACATTGTAAGGATGTCTGGTGATACATTGCTGGAACAGTGGGATCCGTGCCCTGATCCCTCCTCCTCAGCCCTGATTGCCGATGTCAGCTGGTTCCAAATGTTCATTATCCTTATATGGACAGATACATCACTGGGGAAACACCCACAGTGTACGCTCAGTGGAGGCTGGAGGAGAATGCATTACTGCTGAATCCGATCCCTATAGACTTCGATGACCTCTGCTGAGCATATATGTTCCTAAGCAGAAAGGTACAGGATGGAAAAACACATCTTGCTCCATCTTTCCATCCTGTTTTCTTCACCTGATGCATATGTTATGACTTACAGGTGGGTCCTTACAAATACTTTAGTGCCCTTTTAGGAGCCTACATCCCCTTTATTGATGTGTTCAGCCATCCTGATGAGTCATAGGCTGCCCCCTACTGTCCTGAGTGGGAAAAAAATCTCTCCACGTGTTTCTCACACAGGGTTAATGTTTTTACTGACATTAATGTATCTCTTGTGATTTTGCCTGAGGTAATGCAGATTACTGATTGGCTGGTTTTCCTAGAACAATCCAGAGGCTTAGGCTAGGTTCGCACCTCATTTTTTGCCATACGTTGTAAGGACATGTCAGGGGTATTCCAACTTTTCCTTACAATGTATGGCGCAGATGTATCACACTATATGCCTATTGAGTGGGATATGTCGCCCAGGGACCCCTCTTCAACCTGATTGCGGGGGGAGGAGTGGCTGATTGGCTGCCGCCAATGAATAGGGTGTTCCCCAAGTGTTGTCACTGTCCTAATATGGACAGTGACATCACTGGGTCCGCACTCCAGCCAAGCTATGTATGCGCTCGGCGGGGCTGTGGGGAGAGATGCTATGTGCTGCATCCGCTCCCCAGAGCCGTCCATTGCCTCTGCTGAGCGCATACGTCAATCAGGCGAAGGCTACAAGGTGAAAAGGCATAACTTGCTACTTCTTTTCATCCTGCATTTTTGGAGGTAAAGGATGTTTAGTGTCTAGACGGAGGGAGGAACTATGTCTCAGTCTGCCACTATTTGTCAATGTATAACTTCAGCGTATACATTGGGTGCTTTCCCCACGTATGCGCTTAGCTTATGCAAACAGCGTGATGTGAACCTAGCCTTAGCCCTGGGTTCTGTGTCTATTGCTAGAGATTTCTCATGGAAAGACATCTGATATTATGCTGCTGATGTAGCAGAGCTGACCAGGCTCCCTGGAGATTATTGCTAGCTTAGCTGAACACTAGTCCAGGCTGAGGTACGGATTCCTCTTCCTACAAGCAGAGGACTACTATCTTGCCACACCACCCAACTAACAGCCCTGCCAGCCCTCTGAGGATGGCATTTGTTACCAGCTTGTTATCAGCTTCTGTTGAAGTTCCCCTAATAAAGGAACTGTGGGGATACAATATCTCTATTTACTGTGCAACATCCCCCACCGGGGCCTAGCCTTTTCTTGGGGCCTGGAGACAGCCGGGTCCCAGAATACCTGAGTGGCTGGTGGTTGTGGCCTAGGCACACTGTGGTCACGGTGCTTGGTATGGGGACTGTCCTACAGCCTGGCTGGTCTCCAGCGGGTGGTGTGTGCAAGAAATATGGAGGGAGAGTCTGATGTACTGGTTCTCCCTGAGGCAACCCCTGAGTGTCCATAATATATGTCCCTGGGTGATGGATGGCCCTTGGTGGAACGGCCCTTGGTGGAACAGCCTTATCCAGGGAACAGTTGGAGGCAACGTAGTGCAAAAATAACTCACGGTTCTTTATTGGAACAACTGCAGGCAACGGGCCAAACGATCTTGTAACAGATTCCGGATTACAGAATATTCCGGATTACTGGAGTGGTCATGAAGAGTGATCCTCAGGAGTAGTTCACCAGCCTGGTAGTAGATGCAGGCTTTGGAAGCTGCAGCTCGTGTCCTGCGTTTAGCGGAGTGTCAGTGTCACTCAGTGTGTTCTGGAAGGTGTGCTCTGCAAGAGAGCTAGATCCTAAGAGCATGTGCTCTTGTGGTAAAGCTTCGACCTAAGACAGACTCTCTGCTCTGAGCAAGGGCCTTGGGCGTAAGAGGACTAGCCCCTCCCTGTCAGGTGGTGGCTACTCTCCAATCACACTCCAGCTTACATAGGGGAATGACAATTCACATATACTTAAGGCAGTATCTACCACTGCCCAGTGAGAGAACCTTCTAGAGGGTTCATGACTCCCTCAGACAGCTCCTAACCTGGAGAGGGCGCTGTTCGCAAGTACTCCCTTGCCATTATATTGGCAGGGGTGTTGCAACAGTGTGCGTCCCTGGTCTCCCTTTTACCATCTTTCAAGGATTTTCTCACTTACACCAAAAGTGCCCAAGGGGGAACTTTCCCTGTTTGGCGGCTCCCACTCTCCTTGCTTCATCTTATCTGCTTTGATGGGTGTTGGTGAGGCTTAGCCTAGGACAAGGCTACTATGGCACCTGCAGCCCAGATGTCATCAAGCTGACCACTCCACTCTTAGTAACCAACTGCCCTTCATACACTGCCCCCCGCAAGCAGAACACAAACAAGCATGACGCCTCCGTCATCCAAAAAAAATGCACAGTAACTGAAATAGGCAAATGCAGTCCTACAATGACTTTCTGATGAACCAGTTGTTTATAGACTCACCGACCACTTTATTAGGTACACCATGCTAGTAACGGGTTGGACCCCCTTTTGCCTTCAGAACAGCCTCAATTCTTCGTGGCATAGATTCAACAAGTGCTGGAACATTCCTCAGAGATTTTGGTCCATATTGACATGATGCATCAAACAATCTGCCGCGATTTGACGGTGCACATCCGATGCGAATCTCCCGTTCCACCACATCCCAAAGATCCTCTATTGGATTGATCTGGTGACTGCGGAGGCCATTTGAGTACAGTGAACTCATTGTCATGTTCAAAAAACCAGCTGAGATTCCAGCTTTATGACATGGCACATTATCCTGCTAAAGTAGCCATCGATGTTGGGTACATTGTGGCCTAAAGGGATGGACATGGTCCACAACATACTCAGTAGGCTGTGGCGTTGCAACGATGCTCATTGGTACCAAGGGCCCAAAGAGTGCCAAGAAAATATTCCCCACACCATGACACCACCCACCACCAGCCTGACCGTTATACAGGCAGGATGGATTATGCTTTCATGTTGTTGACACCAAATTCTGACCCTACCATCGTGTCGCAGCAGAAGTCGAGACCATCAGACCAGTGCAACGTTTTTCCAATCTTCTACTGTCCAATTTCGATGAGCTTGGTCAAATTGTAGCTCTCATTTCCTGTTCTTATGAAGAGATGGCACCCGTGTGTCTTTTCTGCTGCTGTAGCCCATCTGCCTCAAAGTTCGACGTACTGTGCGTTCAGAAGCTCTTTCTTCGCCTACTTGTTGTAATGGTGTCGATTTGAGTCACTGTTGCCTTTCTATCAGCTCAAACCAGTCTGCCCTTCTCCTCTGGCATCAACAAGGCATTTCTTCCGCCCACGAACTGCCGCTCACTGGATGTTTTTTTTTTCCGGACCATTCTCTGTAAACCCTAGAGATGGTTGTGCGTGAAAATCCCAGTAGATCAGCATACGGCTGTATCACCACCACGGGCTTCCCATCCATTACCCAGGGACATATATTACTCTTAGGGGTTGCCCCAGGGAGAACCAGTACCTCAGCCTCTCCCTCACACACTAGAATTTAGTGGACGACCAGGTTCACAGATCTATCTTCTGTGTCTTTGACATATGACATACCAGAAGATCATCCGCAGGTGGAATGGTCACCGGGCACATGGGATGGCACTCAGTGGAGATTTAGTATATGAAGGGACACAAATACTCAGACCAGCCCTTCTGGCACCAACAACCATGCCACGTTCAAAGGCACTCAAATCACCTTTCTTCCCCATACTGATGCTCGGTTTGAACTGCAGGAGATTGTCTTGACCATGTCTACATGCCTAAATGCACTGAGTTGCCGCCATGTGATTGGCTGATTAGAAATTAAGTGTTAACGAGCAGTTGGACAGGTGTACCTAATAAAGAGGCCGGTGAGTGTAGTTATACATAAAAAGCCTTTGAGGATGGAAATGAGTCTTTTTGAGGGCACCAAGCTTTACAAATGATTTTTTATTGTATATTTCTTTTTTTTTTACATAAAGGGGTAATGAGATGTAAAGTAGACTGATAATATATTTTTTATTGTATTTTCTACTAATTATAATATAAATGCAAGAAACTTAATATACAAAGCCTATTGTCTCATGTTTTTGTTTTTCATCTTCAAATTTTAAGCAAAAAGAAATTTTGTTTTCTATTTGTAAATAGCTCCATTTGACCCTAAAGGTACTGTCCGTTTGCACAGACACATTGGGCTGTTTCACACACAGCGTGATCAGAACTGTGCAGGGTCATATCAATCTATGATGCAAGGAATCCCGTTCCAGCAGTGGGGTCAGCCCATGCATGGTCCGTTATCATGGGACGATCTTGCTGTGTGTGAAACAGCCATTAGGTGAAGATTACGATTGGTAGACAAAGCCCAGGGACTATTCCCAACAAAGTAACATAGCTGTACCAACCGTTAATCGGGTACAGAGACTTGATCATGATTGTTCATACAATTTTACTTTTTTTTTTACTATGGTCACTCACATTTCCTGGAAATTACATCAATTATTTCTATGTTTTCAATAGAATTTGATTAATATCAGCCTTATTGTTACTATCTAGACTTGTCTCTTATTGTAAATATTAACCATAATAATTCGTAAGGCTATTTTCAATGTCCAATTTTGAATAAGTTGACAACTGGGCGTCACCCTTTTCCCTGTCAAAGGGGTGTGTCTGTACTATTTCAACACTGATCTGACAGTGTGAGGATGTCTTGGAACACACTGAAACAGTGTCGGCATTTTACTGTATGTGATTGCTCCACAGACAAATGGTGGCTAAGAAAGTGCAAGAGATTTTATAATGATCTCGGCACAGTCAGTGAGAAGGATTCTGGATCCTGCTGTAAGATTTACAGGTATCACAACTTATGTAATGAATCTATTACGGATCCCTGATAAAAAGCAGCTGGAGGTGTTGCTGAGCGCCCACCACAATTCCAGATGTGTGATCGCTCCCATCCACCTCGCACACAGTAAAGAGCAGTTTTCAGCACATACCAGCGAGATGCTTTTCCATGCTCTGCAGTTCCTTTGCGGTTAAAGCTTCTTTCAAGAGTTTTTGGTTCGGTGAACCCCCACTTCTGGCAGACAAGACATCCAAGTCCCAGACTGGTTGACGCTAAAGAAGTTCAAAAAGTGAGAGAATGTACTTTTACAAACAAGTTGAAAATGGAAATAGGAAAAGCAATAATTATATGTTCCTTGCACACTGAGATTTTTGGAAACAAGTTGTTTCCTATTAGAAGTGTCTGGTGTCCTGAGCACTTTCAGGAATAGGATGTTAACTCTGTACAGCATCAAAAATACATCTTCATCCAGCTTCTATGTAGATTTATCACACATCAAGAGCCAGGAATAAGTTACACAACATCCATGACAGATGATCTCCATCACCATGCCGTACACCGGAATAGATTTTATATTAAACCTATCAATGCAGAGTTCAGTCTAGCACAGTTTTCCTCTAGTATCTTTGCATAAAAATGATATATATTTATATATATAGATACTTGTAGAAATTACAAACAGCACACTTTGGAGATAAAAAAGAAGAGAAGAAGGTGGGTGCAGGCTCACTGAGATCGGGCAACAGATCCTCCAGATACAAATGATGCAAAAAAATGTAAGCAGCACTCCAAGGGGGTCCAACCCGTTACTAGCATGGTGTACCTAATAAAGTGGCCGGTGAGTGTATATATCATGCACTTGCTATGTTGTTGACCTTAGCTGACAACTTTAGATAGGTGGCGTAGATGTCACAACACGGAAAGTCTAACAAATTCCTATCATCTACCAGTATTCTAGCTCAAAAACACACTATACGCTACTAACACTTGGCTGTACTCTCTGAAGATGCTAATTACTAAAGTTCACACACAACAATTGAGCCATCTCTGCCAATTAAAATTCAACACTGAAGCCCCCCGACATGTTTCCCCGAGATTTTGGCTTCATCAGCTTGCGTGCGGCGTCCAAAGCGTACTATATATAGTGTGTGGGAGTGTCATGTACACAGTAGATATGCCCAATCAGAGTCCAACTAGAAGTCACTGTTATTGGCCTATCCCTTTGCCCTTTATCATATGATGCGGTCATGTGTATGCCGCATCACACAAGATCATGTGTGTAAACTAATTCACATAGGATATTTATCAATTCACAATCATGTGTGTAAACTAATCCACATCGGCGCCCAAGTCGGGCATTTATCAATTCACAATCATGTGTGTAAACTAATCCACATCGGCGCCCAAGTCGGGCATCCACAGCGCCTGACAGGATCTGGATAATATGATATGATCATGTGGGCGGGGCGTCATCGGGGGTCAAATGACCTATTACATGGCTAATGCATCCCACACAAGCAAAGGGTAACGGGCATATTCAGTCCATTATGGCGCATGTGTTGGGCCATTGTTGATGTGGGCAGCACTGCATAGACATTAATGGGATTTATCTCCAGTCGGCAGTGCATGCCTAACATTTACTCCATCATAGGATATTTATCAATTCACAGTATACAAATATAGAACACCGGAAGAGAGGGGTAAGCATACTGATGGTACAAATATATATTAGTGAAATTTGTCCCTGAAAACAATAATTAAGTGGATGAATATCCAAAATTTTCAGTTGGCTATTTGAAAAGAAAAAAGCATGCAAAAATTAAATCTATAAAATGAATAAATTCTTCACAAAATTGCTGAGTAGTCATCTTATTTCATAATGTTCATTAGTGGTCACATCTGAAATATATTAGTGCCTATCCTGGACACTAGATTAAATTGAGGTTTACATAGAAAGACAATTAAAGTACCCAAGCTAGGAAGTATTTACAGAAATGGAGTGAAAGTGAAACCTTCATTAAGGCCTATAGGGCTCAGGCTTTTTAAACGGTGAGTCCATCTGGCCTCAATTTGTAAAAGTTTTTGATTTTGATCACCCTGTCTTGGGCCCTATTTAATGCGGTCTACCCCCCCAAAATATCAAAGTTGTGGGATCACCTCCATGGGGACTCCAGATGTGTTGTGAAATAGATGTATCCGTTTTCGTATTAATAGAGCTGAGTTGGCCCAAAATTCTTCCCCATAGCTCCTGAATGGTTTTCCCTACATATAGTTTGGGAAAAGAGCACAATACCACGTAATTACATTCATGCTGTTACAGTTATAGAAATCTTTAATCACAAAAAAGTCTTGATTGAGGGGATTGTTGAAATTCTTCAATCGGGGTGACAGAAGGTACACAAACCACAGGAAAATGAGCCAGTTGTAGTATTTCTCAACCAGTTGTTAGATTCCTCTGGTGGAGCAAAATGGCTGTGTACAAGATGATCACATAGATTTCTTTTAAGATATGTAATTGAGGGTTAGTCAGGTAATTGATCAGATAAATCAGGGTCAGCTTTGAGAACAGCCCAGTAACATCTCATGATTTTTAACATTCCTAAGTAATGGAAAGTAGTAAATAAAAGTCCGTCTGTATGTTTGGCTCTTGAATAGGCCCTGTAAAGATTTTTTGGGGGTATTCCCGATCACTAAAGCATTTAAATAGCACATCACATTCCTCTTTAAAACTCTGTTCCTCTGAGCAATTTCTCTTTGCTCTAAGATACTGACCTATGGGGATTCTTCTCTTATGTGCTGGGGGATGCCAGCTATTCCAATGTAGGAGGTTATTTGTTGACGTTGGTTTGCGATATATCTTCGTATGCAATCATCTCCAATGCTGATGGTCAAATCCAAAAAGGATTCAAATGATGCAAAAGAATGTAAGCAGCACTCCAGGACGTCAGGTGTCAAAGGTGAAGTAGATGAAGTTTATTCCATGTTTAAAGGTACAGCATAGTACAGCAGCGACGTTTCGGCTCAGAAGAGCCTTTATCAAGCTAAGTGACATAGGTGAATGGCGGTATATATATATCAAACACAGGTGATCACATGATCAAATTGTTCCCACCCCCTTGCATCAACATATTGCATCACATTGCATAAATTAGTGTTTAAACATTGAAAAATACATAATAATACATGAAAATACTGAAATACATACATAGGTATCTAAAGTGCTAGTGCAGCAATCCTTTTCATTATAATACAGTGGATCGTATTGAATGTGTTCTGTGTCAATAAAGTGACAGGTGCATAAAGTGCTGACACAGTGAATAAATCACAATTAAACAAGTTTAAAAACAGAGGGTGTCTCACCACCTGGATCCTCCGATACCCTGGGCAATAATATCAAGCGCTATGTTGCATGAAAAGGTATGGACCGCAGGTGGAACGCACGCCAAAGTGGCGCATCTGCCCCTAATATCAGTGATTTGTGGCGCTCCTGCGCATGTCCAGGACAGTGCTTAGGCAATCTTAGTTAACAAGCGGAGTGGCCGCGTTACCAGGGAAACCAATCACATCATATGTATACAAAGAGTTGGTACGGCTCAGTATTAAAGAACAATCCATTAGAGTAAAAAAATGAGGTGATCAATGGCACAGCGGAGGGCACTTAAGTTAGAAATACAAATCAGAGGAGTTTTTATGTGGGTTAACCCCAGTGTAGAACGGGGAAAAGCAGTAGCCCACTAGATAGTATTTATATCCCTGTGACCAAGTAGTGGTCCATACGGGATTATGTAAAGAAATTATAGACCCATGTGGGGGTCATACGTAATGAGTACATAGCCACTCCCATGGCCCAAATTATGATCAACTCAAGGTAAGATACTGTATTAGAATATTAGAAGGATGTTAAAAAGCAGGAGAAAAAACGTATCACTGAAAAAAAGCGCTGAAAAAATAGAAGGAGGGTTTCTTTGGATGCCAAGATGGTGAGAGTAATCCCAAAGATTTTTTCTTTTTTTGTCTTGATGAGATCTAGGAGAAATAAAGAGGAGAGTATGAGTAACGTGATATCAGACAAATATGTTGAACAAGTTATGTCACTACGTGCCTACAATAATGGAGGTATAGGGAGATCCTCCCCATGGACGAGGACTATGCATTACATCAGATATTGTGTAGCTTAAAATCGACATTAAGGCCTTTCGGTCTTAAGGTATCCAGGGTATGTATCCATTGCAATTCCTTGCGTTTTAGGATGCGTTCCCTGTCCCCTCCTCTACGTAGTGGGGGGACATGATCTATCAGTTGGAACCGCAAATCCTTTTCAGAGTGACCCTTCTCTACAAAGTGTTTGGGCACAGGTAGGTCCCGTCTCCCACTACGGATTGTGTAGCGATGCTGGTTTAATCTGATCTTGAATTCTAGAGTGGTTTCTCCAATATATATCAACCCACAGGGACAATTCAGCATATAGATTACAAAATTGCTGCTGCAATTGAGATAGTGTTTCACACGATATTGTACATTGTTGTGATGGAAGACAGCCCCTTTGTTCATTTGTTTACAATTGATACAATTGCGGCAGGGAAATGAGCCCTTGTTCATTTGACCAAAAATGCCCATCTGTCTGCTCATGCTGGATGGACCTGCATCGGACTTAACCAGCCGATCCCTAATTGATTGGGACCTACGGTATGAGAAGAGGGGTGGATTTTTTTTCAGTGATACGTTTTTTCTCCTGCTTTTTAACATCCTTCTAATACAGTATCTTACCTTGAGTTGATGATAATTTGTGCCATGGGAGTGGCTATGTACTCATTACGTATGACCCCCTCATGGGTCTATAATCTCTTTATATAATCCCGTATGGACCACTACTTGGTCACAGGGATATAAATACTATCTAGTGGGTCACTGCTTTTCCCCGTTTTGCACTGGGGTTAACCCACATAAAACTCCTGTGATTTGTATTTCTATCTGAAGTTCCCTCCGCTGTGCCAGTGATCACCTCATCTTTATACTCTAATGGACTGCGCTGTAATACTGAGCCGTACCGACTCTTTGTATACACATCATGTAATTGGTTTCCCTGGTAACGCGGCCACTCCGCTTGTCAGTCAGATTGCCTAAGCACTGTCCTGGACATGTGCAGGAGCGCCACATATCGCTTGTATTATGCGCAGATGCGCCACTTTTTGACACAGGTGCGCCACATTTGGCGTGCGTTCCACCTGCGGTCCATACCTTTTCATGCAGCATAGCGCTTGATATTATTGCCCAGGGTATCGGAGGATCCACGTGGTGAGACACCCTCTGTTTTTACACTTGTTAGATTGTGATTTATTCGCTGTGTCAGCACTTTATGCACCTGTCACTTTATTGACACAGAACACATTCAATACGATCCACTGTACTAGCACTTTAGATCCCTATGTATGTATTTCAGTATTTTCATGTATTATTATGTATTTTTTAATGTTTAAACACTAATTTATGCAATGTGATGCAATATGTTGATGCAAGGGGGTGGGAACGATTTGATCATGTGATCACCTGTGTTTGATATATATATATACCGCCATTCACCTATGTCACTTAGCTTGATAAAGGCTCCTCTGAGCCGAAACGTCGCTGCTGTACTATGCTGTACCTCTAAACATGGAATAAACTTCATCTACTTCACTTTTGACACCTGACGTCCTGGAGTGCTGCTTACATTTTTTTGCATCATATATATATATATATATATATATATATATATATATATATATAATTTACATGTTGTGTATATATATATATATATATATATATATATATTATATCAAATTATTATATATATATGTTCAAAAATTTTAAAGCAAATTAAAAACAAACATCTCCTGCTTCAGTTTTGTCTATAACACAAGAGGGAGAAATCAATATTAATAGGATGTCCCTGACTCAATGGTTATCCCCTATTTCCCATTAACATTTTAGGAAAGAATATTCAGCTTTACTGCCCCGATCATAAAAAATGGCTCCTGCAGTTCCATTCAATGTCTATGAGAGTTCCAGAGATAGAAGTGCTATCCTGACATCCAATAGCAGAGCAAAATCTACCACTTTGTAGCTTAAAGGGGCTGTCCACTTTCCAATGTATTTGCTGGATTGCCTGTTCTGCCTGCAATATGTCAGGGTCAGATGGCCGAACCCGAACTTGAAACAGACATCAAGTCCACTCATCTCTAATTGCAGGGTATTATCACTGTTAACCTATACACTCACTATGCACAGCCTTGGGGTCCTAGATCAGACCTCAGGTTTGCCATAGCAAAGTTTGGAATCTGTCAAGAATGGTGTGGAGCGGGGTAGGAAACGTGGGGGGCGAACTGCCGCATAGGCAGTTTAAATACTGTGGTCATGCAGACAGCAGCATTTAATAGTTTAACATCCACTTTCCTGTGATTGCCGATTTGCGATTCAACTGGAACATGTAAATGAGGCGTCAGACAGCTCTTTGGTCTTGGCCATGGTGGAGAGGTTAGAGTAGGAGTGATTGAGTGTGTGGACAGGTGTTTTTAAAAATGTATACTGTTAATAAAGATAATGACAGCATATGAAGAATTTCCTTGCCCCTGTGACAATTTGATTCTTAAAATCTTGGGTTGTCATATGAACAAGGATTAATAATAGAATGCAATAGCAGGCACCTCTAATAGCTCTTAAAGTTGATCATAGCAGCCTGGGGGTATAGTGCAGTAAATTATCAGCTTCTGGAGGTCCGTCTGTCTGTATGTTGGCTGTCCTTAAGTCGGATACTGCATTTACATATATATACGGTATGTGTAAATTAACTTTCAAAACAATTCAATGGATTAATCTTTCTGTGAAACCAACAAAAACCACACAGGGTGAGTGCATACAGTTAAGGGAAGCGCAGTTCATATTATTGAACGAGGAATGACCCTAAATTCTGCAGCCTTTGGCGAGCTATAGAATGCTGCCCCCTCTGCCTCTTCCATTAGTAATATATTATTTTCTTACACCAATGCTGACATCAGGTATGAGGAGACACTATCTTAAAGTGTCGGGTCCTGCTTTGTAGTAGATAATTGTGTCCCTGATGCTGCCCCCATCTTGCTTCAAATAGTGCTGTCTGTGGCAGGAGGCTCAACTTGTTCACCCTTGTATTGAACATTAATAAATCAGTGGTATATTATAGAGCAGTGATGGCAAACCTTTTAGAGACCGAGTGCCCAAACTACAACAAAGACCCGCTTATTTATCGCAAAGTGCCAACACAGAAATTTAATTTATGATTTATACTCCCTTCTCTGTCACAGCTTTTATTGATACCGGCACCTGGGGAACACCAATAAAGCAGAAAATAGTCCCAGGTAGCGCTGTCACTTTAATATAGCTCTGTGCACAGCAAGTCCTGGGCTGTCTGGGACTGCAGGAAGATACCTGGAGTCCTCTCTGGTGATGGCCTGAGTGCCCACAGAAAGGGCTTTGAGTGCCACCTCTGGCACCAGTGCCATAGGTTAGCCATCACTGTTATAGAGTATTTTGATAATATACCAGCAGCAATTACTAGGACCACCCCATCATACCATATTATTGCTGGTTAGTAGAATAAACTAGTGTGATTCACAGCATTTGGATTCTCGGAAAGAACAATGTTTTCTTTTATTATGAATCCCACAGATTTGGGGCGTTTAGACGTGTAACACCATGTATCACATAATGTGGTAAACATAAGGCTTTGGTAATGGAGTCACTGGAATTGTAGAGGGAATGTAATGATAGTCTCTGTATTTATTTTCGAGTCGTATAATTGCATTTTCTCTAAAGTCTGGCTAAAGCTTATCATGAGATAAAACACTGGCAAATCTTCCCGTAGAGCGTTCTCATGGGAGCAGACAGGAGAGACAGACGTTTGACAACATTTAATATTTTTATTGTTTTGTTCCTATTGCAACAAGTGTAGAAAAAGCTTTATACAAATGTATCAAGATGTAACTATAAACAAATGATAAATACATGATGATAAATACAATGATAATATACATGATACATGATGATAAATAAATGATGATAAATACATGCCTGATAGTGGTAGATTCCTTCATACAGAGTCAAATCTATAAGTTGTGGTAGATTTATGAAACGTGTAAGACTAGACAGTTTTATGCTGCACAAGATTCACATAAGACTCTGATGCCGGATTATAAATTTGGTGCATTATAAGACTGTATAGTTATTTTTTGCGGATCCTATTAATTGGATCATTTTATTGCAGAAAACTGGGAGAGAATTCTGTTAGCTCACCATTATTTTTGGCGCACTGACTTTTTAGTGTGAAGCCACACCCCCTTTCATAGACCATACCCCGTTTGCTGTACTAGTTGTAAAAGTGCCTAAAAAACTGTCTAAAACCCTTTTTAAATGTGGTTTTCTTTGTGCAAATTAAGAACCTTAAGGGGGTTGTACCACAATTATACCACATACTGTTGGGACCTACACTTCTAGAGAATGGGGTCCCATTCTCACTAATAGGTGGAGTGGCAGCACTCTGCTCCAGCATTTCTACTCACTGTCTAAGTGAGAGCTGGAGATATCTAAGAAACTTGCTCTGCAATCTCTGACGCTTCCATACTAATTGTGGAAAGCAGAGGGACACAAGCTGCTCCATCCATTAGTGAGAACCTACCCTTTAAGATAGGGGATCATTTACAAACTCAGTGCAACACCTGCTCCCCAAGGACTCAAATTACTCATGAAACCCATAAAATACAAAATGATAGCAAACTAAGGAAATCCTTGGCTACAATTTACCACAAAGGCATATGTGGTTATACATGGACACATACAAGAATTCACTCATAGTTGTCTATTTTTTCCCATGAAAACAAGTTTCGTTAATGTACTCAGTATAACAAAATAACTCAATCTCTAATTCACTGTTATTAACAAAAATGCAGCATTTCACAGATATAAGTCCAACCTGTCTCTATCAGTCCTGGTGCATACAATTTCACTTGCCTCTAGACACGACTCTGTTACTTCTGACTTAGGGTCGGAGAAGACATCTTGTATTTCTGTGTGACAGCCGTGGAGCTGAGATTTCAGTCTTTTTTTTTTTCTCTACTCCCTGCAGTCTAGCCCCTCCCCCCTGCAGTCTAGGACGGAACGCAGAGACACTGAATTCCTGCCGGCAACAGCGTGAGGAGTGTAAAGCTACAGAAAGATAAGTTCTTTATCTGGGGAGGGGGAGGAAGGCACAACAGTGTGTTGTGGAATATCAGAGATGTAGGAGAGCTGACAGTCATTGTGTGTTAAAGCATCTCATGGGTCTCATCTTTGGATCCGTCATATCTTTCTTTCTATGTGTCAGATACTAGTGAATGTTCAGAAGCTAAATGAAAGTCTATATAAACCTGTACCATGATAATCTTAGCACATTTTCGGCTCACAGAACTAGATGGATCATAATGTGTCTCCTTAGAGTCCCCGCCTACACTCTGGAATTTTAAACTGAGCCGCCCAGGGAGTTTGAGAATTTTCTTTCATGGGAAACCCCATTTAAACAATTTATTTTGGACCTTTTTATACATTTTCTTATGATAAGGATTTTTCTTCTTTTTTCCTTTCTTATTTATGGTGGAAACAATCACCTTTAGATTGATGAACTCTCTATAACACTGTATCTAAAACTATACTCTACCTGCTACAGATGGAAAACTAGAATCCTGTAGTGCTTCAACACTAGATGCCAATTTCAAAGCGAGAGAATTTAACATTGGCAGATACGCTTGGACTGACTGCTCAAACAAAAAAGTCAATTTGTGAATCAATTTGTTACAACAGCTCTGTTTTTGTAGGGATTTTATTATCTTTAAATAAAAAAAATACCTAAACTTTCAGAAACTCTCTGGAAAATGTATCAGCCTACAAAAGTTTCTTGGGAAGGAAAGATACTTTAACGCATCACTGACAATGACATAAGCAAAATCATAGTTTAAGCTAACCTTATTTTATATTGTTTCTTGGTTAATATGGGGGCTTCTGGCTTGTTAAGTTACAAATAAGCCAATAGTTCAGCCTGTGGCCTCAGGTTACGTGGCCCACATGAAAGGCTTCATCATATTGGCCCTCTCTTGCCCACCTGGGATGCTCACGTGCTTGCTGGTGGCATCTTTCCTTTTGGGTACCTCAACACAATGTTGCATATTAGGGGTGTAAAAGGGAGATGATGTACAGTATGTGCCTCCTCAACCTGGAGGATGTGGTGATAGATATGGGTTGGGATAGATTATTTGTGGTGGTAGTAGATAAGGTGACTGTCCTTGAGGGTTTGGGTTGGTGGTGGTGCACTAAGAAGTTTCCAGCGAAGGGGATGTACAATAAGGGGATGATCGCTGCCTTACAGTGTCATGAGAATATTATTAAATCTAGAGGGATATGGTGCAATAAGGAGAGGGTCTCTACTGGGAATACAACATTGTGATAAGGAGTATGTCCATTCAAGACCTTAGCCTTATGAAGGAAAACATAAAGCTGATGTTACCAAGACGCACCATCCCAGAGGCGAGTTTAGCCTCTTGCCTCAAGCAGCGACTGCAGCAAGATGGGGGTCAGCATCAGGTGTGCAGGACCTGACAAATAAAATATAGCCTCTTCACATCAGATGTCAGCATGGGTGCCGGGGAACCATTCTATAGCACGCCTCAGACAGCAGAGAGTTTAGATGTATTCATGGATGTGACCCTAGGTGATAATGAACCTGACATTACTGGTTTTAAACATCACATTGAACAATGCATAACATATATACAAATGTAAGAATAGGGCACAAAGATGATTGTGGGGCACAATCACATAGCTCCCAACTGTCCTGGAATCAGCAGGACCGTCCAGGTTTTTTTACCTCTGTCCCTACATCTCAGACGGTAGGGAGATTGTCCCAGATATAGTATGTCTCGACTTAGCTAGCTGCTACAGGAGATGGGTACATCATTAAGTAATTCAAAAACAGGATGTGAATGCAGCAACTAGGCAACTTGCCCTACAAAAAAATATCCCTAAGGGATATTCACATTGGTGTATGTGTTGCATGTCTGCAGCGCATCAATTGTATTTTGTCTCTGTGTCTGCAAAAAAACCCTGTAGGTTTAAGGCCCCATGCACACGAAGATATGTGCACCGGTGGTGCAGCAGCATCACAGCCCCCTTGCAGGTCTATGGCACCCAGTCATGGTCTGGTGAGCACAAGTTGTCTCACCGCACCGTGAGCAAGCCGTGCGGCCACGGCAATAGAGCTCCTGGTTTGCCAGCGTCATCCTTAAAAAAATTAATCTATCGTTAATTTTTTTTGCGGATCCATAGACTTCTATTGCCATCCATGATCTGCATCCGTGAAAAAATAGGACAGGTCTCAAATTTTTTTTCCACAGACAATGGATCAGTGAAAAAAGGCAACATCCATAGAAAACAATAGCTCAGTAAAGCATCTGTGAAAATCACTGAACCACGGATACGCTGGCTCATGGTGCCCCAGTGTATAATGTAATCCCCAATCCCCCTGCACATGCCGTGTATATCCACTTCACGTCGAGATGGTGGGAGATAGTAAATAGTCACAATTGCTGGAGCGTTCCTGCCACATGACTGCATAATTTTGGAACTTTAATTTACAGGTTTTTACGCAAAATTACGACAGGTTGGACCTGGCACAATTTTTTCCAGTAGTTGTGCCGCCCACTGGATACATCCACTTGATCACGGGGTGGCGTGGCCGCTAACATACTCCGCGGCTCACATGATAAATCTCCACCAAAATATGGATCTTTCACTGCAGTCCATGAAAACATACAAACCACATTGAAACTAACTAAAACATGAAACTAAAAGGTTAGGAAAGGAGATGACAGGGGTAGGATGCAAGCTTTGTTCTTTCCCTATTATTTGGAAAAGTAGAGGAAAATAAAGTAAAGGGAGGAAGGGGGAAAATGTGTTGGGTATTTACTTCTGTTTTCATTGTAAATGTAAATGATGTCTATTGTCTCTTATCTATTCAACTATAATCTGTAACCCAATATATTTTGAGACACTAAAACACTAGATTCCAAATTGAATGATAATATTTTAGATGAAAGTATTGAGATGGAAACATTAAAGCATGGACAAGATTAAAGGTGCAGACCTGTGATAAACGTATTATTAAGGTAAATGTCATGTATTGATTCCAAACATTACGCCAGCGCTTTTGACATTTCTATCAGTTGTCAGGTTACGCTTCTCTAAATTTAACTTTAGATTCAGAAATCCACTATGAAATATAAACGCCCTCTGACATTTTCGTTATTTCTTAAATTTCATTTTGAACATTTTCAGCAGTATAAGTAACTTTTCATCTCCCACACTCGTTGGATTCTCTCCAATCTGGCTTGGAGCTCACATTCCCTCCCTAGATTTGCACTGTCCGTACTAGCAACCATCTTTACAAAGCACAAGGTTTCCACATGGAGGACTAGAAATGTGGGAAACACCACCCAGAACAAAAACCTTTTTGATTTTACATTTTTGTAAAGTGAAATGAAGACAATGCCACTCGCCCACACAGGATCTCAATCTGTAAAAACCTTGCACTGAGGGGTGGTTATGTGCTCTACAAGTTCCTTTATTCCTAAATAAATTGTACCATCTTTGTTCCTTTGTGCATACAATAAGTGTTACTTTAGATATTTTGTTACATCATTACTGATGAAGGGACCTTAGCAGTCTCAAAAGCCTGAATGTAAAATTATTTTATTTGGCCTCCTAAAAGCTACAGGAATTTTTTTCAATGGGATGACACTGTAGACAAACCTTTTTTCTGGTACATATTCCTTTTAAAGGTTAGAAAGAGATGGAGTTTAAAATCCATCATGATAAACCAGGGACACTTACTCATAGATCCAGGCACCGTGACTCTGGTAATCATCTTATAATTGTTATCCATGGTCTCCTTTCCTTTTAAAATCAATGTTTCAAATTGTGCTAATGAGTTTTAATGACTCTGGAGGTGTTTCGGAAACCCCTCAGTGCTATTGCTACTGCTGCTAGATTACACAGGCAGAGGAAGCTCATTGTAACAGTCTATGAATGTGCAGTACTAAAGGGCTCTGGTAATGCCCCCAGTGCCCTTCAGGCTCATTAACATAAATTTAAAAGTTGATTTTAGATGGAAGGAGGCCATGGGTAACAAATATAAGAAAATTACCACAGTCACAGTGCCTGGATCTATGAGTTAATATCCCTTATTTAGCATGCTTGATTTTAATTGTAGATTTTTCACTATTGTATATGTAAGTGTATTAATTTATTATTTATTTATTTTTACCTTTTTATTTTTAACTTATTGACTTGTCCTACTATGGGACATGAACAAGCAATCCGTTTGATTGCTTGTTCATTACAATACTCTGCAATACTTATGCATAGGCTGACACTATGCCTGTAAGGTACTGTATGGAACAAGACCTTACAGGCATTTACTATGGACAGCCCTGGAGCCCTCAGACCCCGGGGTTGTCATAGGAATGATCGGCGTTGCAGGGGTGCTGATCGAGCAGGGAATATCCCTGCACCCATTTAAATGCCGCGGTTGTGCTAACTGCGGCTTTTAAAAGCTAAACACCCGCAATCAGTGCCCACTACGGCCGCGGATGTTACTCAGGGATGTCAGCGGTAGATTACTGCTGACACCCCGCGATTTCCGATGCCGGCTCAGCTCCAATGCAGAGCTGAATCGGCTATGGCGCTGAGCGTTAGTACTAGTACAGCGCGGAGCACTAAGGTGTTAAATGCGGTCTTCTGAAGATCCCTCAACTGCATGAAGTTAAGATGTATTCCAGTCGCTTGTCACAAGAGTGGTTGGGACCCACATGGATCATGAGAACCCGGTTTATTGTAGCCCCAACTGAACAGAACAGCAGGTAGCACATATGACCAATTGCTCTATTCTCTGCTATACCTCTATGGCACTGATTACTTCCATCAGTGCCTAAGACAAAGAATGGTCATCATCCTGCCACTCCATTAACATCCAAACCCTGTTATCGTGATTCGTGGGGGCCTGTACACTGGAACCCCCACCAATAAACAAGTACCACAGAACAAGGCATGACTTTTACGATGTTTATGATTGGGCAACCCCTTTTAAGGTGTTTTAATAAGAAGCTGTGACACATAGGGGAAGATTTACTTATCCGGTCCTGTTGCGATCCCGCAGTGCGTTGTCCGTGTGATTCACGGGTCTGGTGTGATTCACTAAGATCGTGCGCCCGAGTTCCTGCATCCGTTGCTACTGTGCAGAGGTCCGCCGGAGTTCACCTGCTTCTTCCCGATGCATGTAAGTGCTTGATCTTGCGACACAATTCCTTTTTTAAATTCTGTGGTTTGACCAAATCCGTCGGCCACGCCCCCTGATTTCTGTCACATGAAAGCCGGAAATAATCGCGAAACCTGACGAAAGTGCGGTGTTTGGACCTTTAGTAAATGAGCCCTATAATCTTACCAGGTCACAGAGAGCTTCTCTTAACTTATTATATCATTAGAACCATCTGACAATCAGTCTACATTAGTCTCATAGCATCTGCTTATAATGGAACCCATGACATTCTACTAGATAATGGGTTCTAACAAACCTTTTTGGAATTTTGACAGGAAGAATTCTGCTGTACCATCTGTACCATCAGTAGTGATGACTTCCATAATGGAATCCCCAACAGCACCACTATGAGCAGAGTCTCAGCAAAACTCTATTATTTGACCGAAAAGAGTTGGTGCTATCTTTTCAAAGTTTCCCATTAAAACTACTTACTGTAGTATTCACACCCACTCGTTTTTCATTGTGAATTATTTTTTCTATTTTCTCTTACGGTGAAAGAAAAATAAAGTATATTGCAAGTAATATGCAGCTGCCAAAACATGCCCTGAAGTTGCGATTTCTGAGATTCGGCCAGTAAAGACGACAGGCAGCTAATAAAAGTGGTACAACCAAAACACTTCACATGCATTAAAACACTAACAGAGACTCCTCTAAATTATGGCAGAGGCTTTGAACGACACTGGTGGTGTGAAGACGTGAGACTGCTAGTGAAAACAGCTACATGTAACATATATGACCGTTACTTTTTAATTGGCGCCGGGATTTAATGAGCTACTTGCCGACATATTCAAAAATAAAGAAAACACATTTCTATAAACCGTGCCAGCCAATTGTCTGTAAGCTCTGCCAATCATAAAGGGGAAAGTTCAGGAATTTACAACCCTCTTTGATTCCATATTAGAAGAATGTATTAGTACAGCTGGAGCGCAGATGACACGTCTTATTTTCTATTGCTTTTGAACACCATTTCAATGTGCTTTGTGCTCTCTCCAAACCACCAATTTGAAGATAAAGCATATACAACCCTCTAGACAACTATTACATGCAGTCAGTGGAAAGTGAGTTTCTTTAAGTCCCGTTTTGTTGTTTTATACCCACATTTATTGGCTTGCTTCGATAAATCAAATTACAAAAAGGGATTTCAAAGTGAAAAAAAAACCAAAACAAGCAAGAAAAATCGGTATGAGAAGACTATAAGTGATGTAAGGGGGCTGTCAAGTTCACGAGTAAAGTTTTTTTTTCTTTCCTAAGAATTAGAATGGGAATTACCCTAATACTGTCCAGGTCTTACGCTGGTTTCTCTCATTTTGGGTCCTCCTCAACACACAAAAAACGGCAACTAAGCCAGTCGTTGAGCCTTGTTGCTGAGAGACAATTTTTGTGTATGGAGAAGGACCAGAAAGAAAAGGCCAGCCGAGAAAGAATCAAAACAATAGCAGAAATTATTAAGATGAGTATTACTTCTCTTAGGGCACCTTTCCCTTATAGAGGGTGCCTGAGTATTTAAAGGTAACCTGTCACCAGCTACAAAGCTCTTAAACCCACAAATATACCTTATAGGGGCTTATTCTCGAGGCGGTCCAAAGCTATATACTAAAAAATAAAGTTATATGCACGGTGAGGTACCAGTCGGGGTGTGAGAATCAGGGTACAGGAGTCAAGCGCTCACCCACCCTCAAAGTCGCTTTGTCATGTAAACCCCACCTCCTTCCTTCCGTAGAGCTGATACGGCTGGCTGGCTATATATTACAGGGGGCTGGCTATATACTACAGGGGGCTTGCTGGCTATATACTACAGGGGTTGGTAGGCTATATACTACAGGGGCTGGCAGGGTATATACTATAAGGGCTGGCTATATACTACAGGGGGCTGGCTATATACTACAGGGGCTGGATATATACTACAGGGAGCTGGCTATATACTACAGGGAGCTGGCTGGCTATATACTACAGGGTGCTGGCAATATACTACAGGGGCTGGCAGGCTATATAGTACAGGGTGCTAGCTATAAACTACAGGGGGCTTGCTGGCTTCAGGTTGGCTGGCTTAATAGACTACCAGCGGGCTCGCATGGCTATGATACAGGGTGCTAGTATCATATATATACAGGGGATCCCTGGAGCTTATTATACGTACACAGGGATGCTGCATATTAATAAAGGGGGCTTGTGGCCATGGATATTAATACTACAGGGGGCTATGCGAATACACTACAGGGGGCTAAGCTGATATACAACAGGGGCTGCATTACAACGGCTTCTTATGCATAGAAGGCTAGCTGGCTATATACTACAGGGGCTACCTATAAACTACGGGCTGGGAATGCTTGATCCTCATACTGCAGGGGGATGGCTTGGCTAGTACTATAGCGGGGCTGCTGGCTATCATACTACGGGAGCTGGCTGATTATATCACTACAGGGTGCTGGCACATTATAGACTACGGAGGGCCTAGTAACAGAGGGTGCTAGCTATAAACTACAGGGCGCTTGCTGGCTATATACTTACATGCGCCGGAAACTATTATACTACAGGGGGACTGGCAATTAGACTACTGGGGGGCTTCCCTATCCTATATAGTTACCAGGGATGGCTATTATACTACAGGGGCTAGCTACGAATCTACAGGGGTGATAACTCCATAAACTACAGGGGGCTTAGCCTATACCAACCTCTCAGGGGGATTTCTGGCTATATTACTAACATGGGGTGATACATTTATAATACATTGGGGGTTGGCTTATACTACATGGGCTAGTATATACCTACAGGGCGGCTACCGCATCATATAAATCTAAATGGGGCTGGCTCTATACTTACACGGGGGATAGCTTGTATAATACACTGGGGGCTTGGCTATAACTACAGGAGGCTAGATATATACTAAAGGGCTAGATATACTTACAAGGGGCTACTGATATATACTACAGGGACTAGCTATATGCTAAGGTCTGTGCCCACTACATGAATATTTTTTTGCCTCAAGGTCAGGATTAGAGATGAGCGAACATACTCGTCCGAGCTTGATGCTCGTTCGAGCATTAGCGTACTCGAAACTGCTCGTTGCTCCGACGAATACTTCGCCCGCTCGAGAAAATGGCAGCTCCCGCCGTTTTGCTTTTTGGCGGCCAGAAACAGAGCCAATCACAAGCCAGGAGACTCTGCACTCCACCCAGCATGACGTGGTACCCTTACACGTCGATAGCAGTGGTTGGCTGGCCAGATCAGGTGACCCTGGGATAGACTAGCCGCTGCCCGCGCTGCTCGGATCATTCTGTGTCTGGATGCCGCTAGGGAGAGAGCTGCTGCTGGTCAGGGAAAGCGTTAGGGTGTTCTATTAGAATAGTGTTAGGCAGGAGTGATTCAACAAGAACCCAACAGCCCTTCTTAGGGCTACAATAACGTTATACTTTTTTTTTTTTTGTTTGCTTGGCTGTGTTATCCACAAAATATACTGGCAAACTTTTATCATTTACCAATATTATTTCAGCGCCTCTTGCGCTTCTGTTTACATTCCCCTCACCCGCCATATCCTAAACTTATAAGAACGCTACTACACTTGATCTTATACAAAAGGTTCTTAGAAGTGCTGTTTGGGGAGTAGCCTAGAGACAGGGGCTTGGATTGGCGAAAGCTCGCCTGGAAGCGGAGCGCCAGCTCCATTCCAAGATACAACTAACATAGTTTTAAGTGCAGCACCTTTAATCTACTACTAGTTCACTGCTTCCATAATAATAATAATCTTTATTTATATAGCGCCATCATATTCCGTAGCGCTTTACAAATCATAGGAAACAAATACAAATGTAATGTAACAGAGCACAACACTTGTAGGAACCAACGGAAAGTGAAGGGTCCCTGCTGCCAGAGCTCCGGTTTATGAAGATGATGGGGGTAACACGGGTACACGAATTTTAAGGCAAGCACTCCTTCTTAGGGAAAGAACAAATATAATAAATGGAATGCTGTCGCGTTGTGAACCACCTCAGCCGTCACCAGGTCAGGTGCAATGGGACTGCATAGAAGTCTGTGCCTGTTGGTTGCTGGATACAGATGAGGAAGACGACTCGACGGGTTAGTAAAGAGTTAAAAACTTCATGCAGTTAATGAGTGTTATAGGTCTGCCTAAGAAAGTGGGTTTTAGACACGGTTGAAACTTTGGAGGCTAGCTGTATTAGTCTGATGCCGGGGCAGAGCATTCCATAGAATTGGTGAGCTCAGAGAAGTCTGGGAACGCGAGTGGGAGGTCGAACTGAGGCGTAGAGGTTGATCTACTCACTGGCGTATCTAAGAGCACGGTTGCGGTATAGACTGAGATAAGAGAGGAGAGTAGGGGGGTGCAGCATACTTAACAGAGCTTTATGGTGAGGGGTTCAATATTTTAAGTATCGAAAGGAGACTGCAGCCATAGCAGCGCCTGGCATGATACTGTAGGCTACATGGTCCCCTTATCAAACGACTTGTTCAGGCATTTTTGGGTTGTTTTATCGGCTTCCACAAACAAACTTGTTAACTTGTTGCCCCCCCTGCTGTGTAATCCACAAATATACTCGGCAACTGTATCATTACCAATATTATCAGCGCTTCTTGCTCATCTTTTCCCTTCCCCACACCCGCATATCCCAAACTTTAGGAACGCTAATTACACTGTGATTTTATAAAAGGTTTTATGACGTGCGTTGGGGAGTAGCCTAGAGACAGGGGCTTTGGATTGGAAGCTCGCTGGGCAGGCGCGCCAGGCTCCATGGCCAAGATCCAACTAACGGTACAATAACATCCGCTATTGGTTACCAACCCCCTCATCTGCTAGGCCAATAGCTACGCGGCTACTCAGGTATCAGACCCCCACTCCCTCCAGCCACCGAAAAGAAGTAGGCCCCATGGGGATTGTTGCACATAAATGCATAAACAGATAGATACGTATGACCACAGTCAATCATCTCGTGTCCGTAAGGTACAGGTAAGGATAGAAATTCGGGACTGAAGGGGGGCCTGCTTGCAACCATAGGGTTGGTTGTAGCTGCTTCCTGTCTGGACTCTTTTCTTCTCGCTTCCGCGGCCAGTGACCCAGACATTGCTGGATGGCTCTGAACAGTAACCCCAGTTAAATTTTTAATTAACAGGGACAGTTTAAAACTCCAATACTCCAAACTCTTTATGTCATTGTAGGGCCTAACTGTGTCTCTCTATTTTTCAAGCTTTAAATGTATCACTAAGGGGTAAAAATACTAAAAAAAGACCATAGTTCACTCATAAACGACAGTGTTCTAGCTAACCAAAACCCCCCACAGAAAAAACATATACAAAAAAACAGCGGAACTGTCCCAATCACTTTGTCTAGGAAAGTGTTTGTGCTTTTTGACAACTTAATAAGGATTTAACACGCCCTCCCAATAATGCTTCATAGGCATTTGGTAATAAAAATCTTTTTAACCATGTTAATTTTTCAACTTATCTCAGATGCTACATTTCCTATTGATTCTTATTCTATATGCTATCACCCATTTAAAGTAGGCAATGGAGTTCAGGAGAAAATTTTGAGCTGTCATGCACATCATTTGACAGCGTCAGTGCTTAGAAACTTGGAAGGAAGCAGAATAAAAAAACATCACAACAGCTCCTGATAAGATATGTACGGTACATGTCCTCAATACGGCATTCCATAGTAAACGTGATATTTTTACAAACTACCTATCGGAGGTTGTCTCTAATTATACATCAAAGCCTATTGGAATGAGAAGTAGATATTCAATAACAATCTACCTGCTGATTTGTAGCACATGAGAGGAGTTTATGACTACTGGTAAGACCTGTTTGTTTTACTCTTCTCTAGCGCTTGGCTAGGTGTCATCCCACATGAGTAGGAGAATTGGACACTCCTGTAAGTCTGTAGCTAACTATGTAGATTATTGTTTTGTCTCAGAGCCAGTTGGAGATAAGTATGCTAATCTCGTGGGTGGAAGTCTCATGTTCTACGATTGTGATAATGGGAGCAAGAACAGGGCTGTGTTGCAAGGAGGAAAGCGCAGTGGACCCATGACAGATAAACGATGAGCAATGCCACCCAAGTGGGAATAGTCGGAAAATGTGAGAAAGTTTCAAAGCGCAGAAAAATGTGGAATTTATCCAGGTTGGTAGAGCATACAGAACTTTTCAGTGTCATGCCACAGTTATTCCATATTTCAGAATGTCACTTGTGAATATGGGAACATGTAGGAGGTTTGAATATTTCCATAGATAAGTAACCATATGTTGCTAATGCATGTCAGTTTTGCTACTTGTGCTATCCATAGTTGCATGAATAAGCCAATGGAGCAGATTTATTACCTTGTCCAGTTGCGGATCCCGAGATACGACGGTCTGCCGAGGATGAGTGTGCGCGATTCAAGAAGATCGTGCGCCTGGTTGCTACATCTGTCGTTCCCCCGTCCGAGTCGCGGGTTCATCTCTTTTTCCCGGTGCTTGTAAGATGCTTGTCTTTCCACACAATTTAAATGTTAATCGGTTCCCAGGGCAGTTCGGCGCAAACGGAAATGCGACAGAATAACCTGACGAAAATGCGTCCGCGGACCATTAGCTACGTATTCAATATTCTATTGACAAATATTTCAATCCACAATTAAACTTACAGGCACTGCATGATATCACAAGCCATGGCTTGTCCGTCTGTTTTTATTTTTCTGGGCTTTCTGATGGTGCAGATGTATCGTAACGTTTTTCCTTAATTGATACCTGTGGTGTTTGATCTTTTAATCAAAGTTTGTTATTTGCAAAGAAAAGTTGCAACATAACCCCAGTCTCATCAATTCAGCTAATTTTCTATACTGGTAAGGGGCAGCCGTAATTGCGCCCAAAACTTTTTCCAGTGATCATGTGGTTTTGTTCTTTTCACCTTTTAAAGAGAAAGATAAATTTTGGGGCCAGTTAAGTCCAAGCAGAAGGTCCAGAGCAGGAGAGAAGATCAGAAATCTAAAAACTGGGAAGTGTGAATCAATTTGGTATAAAGGATAAAGGGAAGTTGGGGAAAGGAAATAAGTTCCTTCCGAAAACGTTTTATCTACCGTTGATACAATAGCTTTAAAGAGAACATATATTATGCACAGATCCACAATCCCTATTGTTTCAATTACATTCTCTACTCCATTATCACCATGCATCAACGGAAAGGACAATCAAATCAACTATCAACAACGTATCTAGTTGAGAGTATCACCAGTACGGGATTTATTATCCCACTGATCTGTTTTCTGGTACACACAAGCGTTCCCTTGAGTATTGTTTCCACTTTTTTTCTTCTAGATGTTTTAATCCTTTAAAGGGTATATTCCCATCGGTGGCATTCAAACTCATTTTTTCTTTGCCATATGTTTCTTTCAATTGGAGATTATGAAAAAAAATGTTCACTGTGTGAAATAATTTCTCATAATGTAGGCCATGTTGTCCCTAGAACGCGAATATTCCTCGTATACTACCCCCCACCCCGTCACTCCTGGCAGGCATGGGTTTATTGATGCTGCCTGACCACCTGGATCTCAGCGATTTTTACCCTGGACGCTGATAGGATTGCATAACCTGATATTACATTTAAAAGCTTGTTTGTTTCTTGTTTTGCACCATCCAGCAGAGGCTGGTTGTATCCAAGTCAATCAGTATTGTTTCTAAGGGATAAACGATTCACATTTATGAGAAATTTCTTCCCAAGTAACAAAATGTTAACACATATTATTGAAGAAATTTTTATGTCATGGCATTTTACTAAAATGAATGCGAAATTCCTAGATGAGCTAGACCTTTAACACGCTATGGACTTACAGTAATAAGAGGGCTAATGTCACTTCCTGTGATAACGTGGTGGGATTTTTGCTGCACTATGGCTGTAACATGTAACTGCTACCACCAAGCCACGCATAGAGCCACACGTTTTAATCGAAGGGATGTTTGAGTCGTCGCAACAATCGTATATATTGAGTTTCAAACATGTTTTACTTTTTTGTGAGAACATAACTAATAATAAGAATAATCTATAGATGAACTATAATTCTGAGTGGTAATGAGAAACTCATGGTAAACAAAGTGATTGTATATACTCAGGATCGTATAATCAGTAGTAATAATAGTAGTAAAATCGTCATTATATGCAGCAGCCAAACTCTCATAATACAGAGCATGTTGGAAATTTCAATGGCTTTACCTCTAATTCAGTAACACACTTTAAAATTTTGTCGTATTTCAATGCTGAAACATAGTTGTACCAATTTAACACGCAGAACTTTTTACGTAGCATCAGATCACGACAAGTTGTGCCCAGTGCATACTAGTTTATATGACATAGTAGCCAGTACGTTTGAAGCAGTATCAATGTTCTGTTTGTAATAAGGCGCTAAATTCTTTTGAAGTTGGGTGATCGCTGCTTTACCACTCTCCTAGGCAGGCAATGCCGGAATCACAGTCGTTAGTGATAGAAGCCTTGTATGCCACTGGAAATAATGCAGATTTTAACTTAAAGGTGACACCTTCAGAGCTGATCTTGTGATAGGATCTGTCAATCAAAGTAAAAGAGCTACTGCCATGTTGTGTACGGATACACGATAACTTTCGGCCATGGAAACAAGAAGTTTCTTCCCAAACCTCTTAATGGGATCCAGGTTTTTAGGCTTTCTATTCTTAAACCCACTCCCTGGGTCTGCTTTTATTGACGTGTTTTTCAGGATCATTGCCTGAAGAGAGTAGGTACTTTGAGTTAATTGGTGTTCAACTGTGGATTGAGTGATGGGACAATCGTGCCCAGTCTGCTGCTGGAACGCATCCAGAAACCCTTTATATCTCTTCCAGTCGCTTAGATTCAGCTGGTAATTCATTCCTCTGACCACTTGTTTGTCTGTGTCCTTTCCTTTTTTCTATGCCAATATGCTTAACGGGTTTGTTCTGACTTCACTGTACCTATATATGTGGTGTTTTGTCCCTCTTTGTGTAGTTATTTTCCGGAGCAGGGGACTGTTGTCTAGAAAGTCCTTGACCCTGGGTTTGCAGGGCTTGTTAGGCGTACACGGTGTTCCTGCGACCCATATCTGCGGGTCGCTTGGCTCACCCAGTCCGGTGCCCTCGGAGGCAGCATGGGTGACACTACCTGTCCCCGTTCCGTATTTCCCGGCCAGGTGGCCCGCCTACCTACGGCAAGGTCATACCGGGGCCCTCGAAAATTTAAAGCACCAGTGCACAGAATTTGGCAATGGCACTTTTCCAGAAGCTAGTAAACATGCCCTTCAGTCACCCCTACCGGTTCTAGGGGAATAGGGTTTGGGTGAGTGTAGGGCGCAGGACCCCCTCTCTATTGGTACATTCTGCTCTTGGAAGAGAGTATGTAGATGACCATAAACCCAAATATCACAGTTGATTTAAGAACAGGTAATGTACATCAATGAAATAAAAAATACTGCCCTGAGAATATTATGACCCTTATGGCCTTTTAAATAGTTGCAACTTTTTGTCATATAAGGCTTAGTTCAAACATGTGCTTTTATTTATGGACAGTTCAATTGGGGTAGCATCATGACCCTATTGGCTAGTTGATTATGTCTGTTGGGCCATCCAGCCCAACAGTCTGGAATAAACTGTAAGGTTAAGATGCCCTGCAAAAGTACTCTCACATCCCTATTTCTTTCATGGCCCAACTCAATGGTCTTTCACCTAGCCAAAACTGCCACCTCCACAGTATTGATTCTATTGTCTTGAAGATATGCAATGATGTAGACCAGCGCTGTCCACACTGGGAGTCTATTCCTTTGGAAAAAGACTTCCTAGTTTCACCTTCAGACAACATATTTCTCAACATAGAACTTAGCCGCATTGAGGTCGGTCTTGCAGGTTTCTTGAAGGCAAAGGGTTGACAGATGGAGCCGTGCTTCGTCCTCTGTACATCTGGAATCCAGGACATTTTCTGACCCCATTGCCTGCCCTGAACTGGACTGCTAAGGAATGAAGAGAGAGGAAGCCGGTTGGGTGCCGTGAAGGCTGAGCTGGAACTCTCACCATTTAGAGCCACAATCGCGAGACCCCGTCTGATACGATAATCGCCCGGGTTCCACAATCCTTTTAAATATTGAATAACTTTTATACCACATACAGAGTATTACAGCAGTGATGTAAAAACAGTGCAGAGAATGAGCATAGTATGGTTTGGAATGGCCTCTCAAATCCCCAGGGTTAGGGGTAGACCTCTGCGCGGCTGTTGTTATTAATTTGAATATCCTTTTATTCCTCTGTGATTCATTTTACTGTGTATGTGTTTTGATGTCAGCAATATCAAATCTAGGAACTTTTACCTGCTCACAGGTTTTTTTATCTTAAAAATTCCTGTTCCCTAGAGTCTCTGGCATCAGTGTGTAGGAGTATACAAGCCGTACCACCATAAATTTAAAGATTTGGGAGGAAAAAAATTTTGATTCCTGGGAATAAAATGTTATTCTGTATGTCTTCCATTGTAAACACTGCTGCTGACCAGTGAAGCAAATGGTCTTCTATACAAGCAAGAGATCAAAGAAATGCTTTCCCAAGCCGGCTATAATAGACTTGGATTAAGTAATGAATCTGTAATTCAGTACCAGAGAATGATTTTAACTAGTGCGAGAGCAAACACTTTCCGTCGCAAGGATCAGACAACTATAACTCAGCCTGCTCACTCCCCACTGATAAATAGCAGGACCGGAGGGAATTCTTCTTGAGAAAAATATTCAGTGCTATAAAAAGCAACAACACATCTGTTTGTTTGTATATTCCAATAAAATACCTTGTCACTTCTAACATAATTACATTTGTGAATGTCATCTAAATGTTTATAATTCAGCCCAACTAGTTTTTGCATGTGTAGCTACCGCAAACAATACGGAGACATGTGTAACTTTGCACAATTAGTCACTTAAATGGGTATTCTCGGTCTGGGCTTCACATTCAGTTCATATACTCAACATTTCTTCATTAGATGTATTAAAAAAGCTTTTCGTGTGAAGATAATTTCTTGATACATGTATCATCATGGTCCCGTTAGAAACTAAGGATAGGTCCCTGATACCGCCATCTCCTGAATGGATTGAGTGCACAGAAACAAAAGGTTATTGTATTAAAAATGTCCTGGAGTACTACATGCGCACACCTCCTGTGGTCTATGTATGATTGTGTAATACTAGTGGCCCGGCAGGATCGTTATAGTGCAAAGTCCTGGCCACCGCGGCCAGAGTGGGACGTGGTCTATCCGAGGAAGGAACCCATCTGTTTTCTAAGGGAGTAACATGCACCATTTATGAGTAAATTATCTTCACACAGAAACATTTTTTAATTAAACATCCAATTGAAGAAATGTTTACATAACGGCAATTAATTTACATTAATGTAAATCCCAGATGGGAAAACCCCTTTAAGCATGTAGGATTTTTAGACGGATGAGAGTTTGAGGTTATAATTATCACAGGAAAGAAGCTGTTATTAACCTTTTGTAGGGAATCGTCAGACGGAGTTCATCCCTATACTAATCAGTACTGACGTAAGGATATTATGAATATCCGCCAATACATTTTTAACAAATGTTTCAATTCTGAAACAGAAAGGCATTTTTCTTGTAGAGCATTTAAAGGGGGGTTTTTTACTGAACTACCAGCTGATAGGGGATAAGAGCTAATCATGAGTCCTCCGACTGCTGAGAACCCCACATCACACAGAGCAAAACCACAAGAAATGGAGTGGACGCAAAGAGGACAACCCCAAGAGTGCCTCGGAGCAACCAGTGGGGGTGCGGTGCTTGGCACATCTCCACCACTATTATACAATGATTGAAGTGTGAGACTCATGCTTGTCCTGCTGCTCCCACCATAGTGAGAACTGGAACCCTCACTCTTTGGATGTGGGAGTGGGAATGATCACTTCTTATCCCTATCTGTGGACTTTCCTCATTGCTGTTATCTGCTCCAAGGAGCCATCAGTCACATTCCCCCCTGTTGTCGTTTTTTGAGACTTTTCTTGCTTTCGCTGGTTCAGATGTATGTGTTTTTTCATTATTGTTACATGTGGTGGTTTTGGATCTTTAGTAAATTTGGGCTATCTGGCTATATACTACAGGTGGCTAGCTATATACTACAGGGGACTAGCTATAAATTATAGGCGGCTTTCTAGCTTTATACCACATGCGGCTTGCTGGCTATATATTGCCGGGTGGCTTTACTGGCTGGAGGCTGTGAACAATGTGTATTTCCCCCCCTACCCAGCTATAAACTACAGGGGGCTTGCTGGCTATATACTACATGGGGATATGTTTGGGGAGTAGCCTAGAGACACGGGCTTGGATTGGCGAAAGCTCTCCTGGCAGCGGAGCGCCAGCTCCATCCATTTGGGTATGTCGCCATGCCACTCTCTCTAGCCTGCCGCTGCTGCCGCTGCCTCTGCATGAAGTCCCCTATAGTGTCAGGGTCAATTATTGGATGTTTTAGATGCTATCTAGCTTCATTCTGTCACTCTGTCATGGCCATGCTGTGCCCATAATTTTGGCATAATGGTTGCATTTAAGCAGCCTAGAGGCATCCATGCATGCTGCCCCGCTGTTCCTGTCCATTTCCGTGGTGTTCCATCCTTTTCTGAGGTTCCCAGGTGTTGGCCAAGCTTCCCTGTGCAGAGCCTTGGTCCCCTTGCTCGAGTCTCCCATTGACTCAATGGGGCTCGTTATTCGAGACGAGCACTCGAGCATCGGGAAAAGTTCGTCTCGAATAACGAGTACCCGAGCATTTTAGTGCTCGCTCATCTCTATTTATTATTAATTTATTTCTACCTTTTTATTTTTAACTTATTGACTTGTCCTACTATGGGACATGAACAAGCAATTCGTTTCATTGCTTGTTCATTACAATACTCTGCAATACTGATGCATAGGCTGACACTATGCCTGTAAGGTACTGTATGGAACAAGACCTTACAGGCATTTACTATGGACAGCCCTGGAGCCCTCAGACCCCGGGGTTGTAATAGGAATGATCGGCGTTGAAGAGGTTCTGATCGAGCAGGGAATATCCCTGCAGCCATTTAAATGCCGCGGTTGTGCTAACTGCGGCTTTTAAAAGCTAAACACCCGCAATCAGTGCCCACTACGGCCGCGGATGTTACTCGGGGATGTCAGCGGTAGATTATGCTGACACCCGCGTTTTCCGATGTCGGCTCAGCTCCAAGCAGAGCTGATCGGCTATGGGCTGCGCGTTAGTACTGTACAGCGCGAGCACTAAGGTGTTTTAATGTGGTCTTCTGAAGATTCCCAACTGCATGAAGTTAAGAGTAGTCCAGTCGCTTGTACAAGAGTGGTTGGGACCCAGGATCATGAGAACCCGGTTTATTGTAGCCCCAATGAAAGAAGCGCAGGAGCACACATATGACCATGGCTCTATTCTCGCTAACCTCATGCACTATTTCATCAGTGCTAAGACAAGAATGGTCATATCCTGCCACCATACTATCAACCCTGTATCGTGATTGTGGGGGCCTGTACCGGGAACCCCACCATAACAGTACAAGAATAGGATGACTTTACGATGTTTATGATTGGGCAACCCCTTTAAGAGTGTTTTAACAGAAGCGGGACACATATACAGATTTACTTAACCGGTCCTGTTGCGACCCGCGGTGCGTCGATGAGGATTGGGTGCTGGTGTGATTCACTAAGACCGTGCGCCACAGTACTGCAGTAGTGCCTGCGACTTTACGAGTACCGAGAAGTTCACCTGCTTCTTCCGATTGATGTAAGTGCTTGATATTGACGACACCAATTCCTTTTTTAAATTCGTTGGCGTTTGATCACGAACCGATTCACCGCTGGCCACGCACCCGTTTTATAGCACATTCAAGCCGTGGATAGTCTCTCGCTGTATAAGCGAGCGAATAATACGCCTGACAAAAATGCGGGGCTGTGTTTTGGACCTTTTGTAAATGAGCCCTATATCTACCAGGTCACAGAGACTTTTCTTAACTTTTATATCATTAGAACCATTGACAATCAGTCTACATTAGTCTCATGCATCTGCTTATAATGGAACCCATGACATTTACTAGATAATGGGTTTCTAACAAACCTTTTGGAATTTTGACAGGAAGAATTCTGCTGTACCATCAGTAGTGATGACTTCCATAATGGAATCCTCAACAGCACCACCACTATGAGCAGAGTCTCAGCAAAACTCTATTATTGACCGAAAGAGTTGGTGCTATCTTTCAAAGTTCCATTAAAACTACTTACGTAGTATTCACACCCACTCGTTTTTCATTGTGAATTATTTTTTCTATTTTCTCTTACGGTGAAAGAAAAATAAAGTATATTGCAAGTAATATGCAGCTGCCAAAACATGCCTGAAGTTGCGATTTTGAGATTCGGCCAGTAAAGACGACAGGCAGCTAATAAAAGTGGTACAACCAAAACACTTCACATGCATATTAAAACACTAACAGAGACTCCTCTAAATTATGGCAGAGGTTGCTTTGAACGACACTGGTGGTGTGAAGACGTGAGGACTGCTGTGAAAACAGCTACATGTAACATTATTGACCGTTATTTTTAATTGGCGCCGGGATTTAATGAGCTACTTGCCGAAATATTCAAAAATAAGAAAACACATTTCTAAAACCGTGCCAGCCAATTGTCTGTAGCTCTGCCAATCATAAAGGGGAAAGTTCAGGAATTTACAACCCTCTTTGATTCATATTAGAAGAAGTATTAGTAACGCTGGAGAGCGCAGATGACACGTCTTATTTTCTATTGCTTTGAACACCATTTCAATGTGCTTTGTGCTCTCTCCAAACCACCAATTTGAAGATAAAGCATATACAACCCTCTAGACAACTATTACATGCAGTCAGTGGAAAGTGAGTTTCTTTAAGTCCCGTTTTGTTGTTTTATACCCACATTATTGGCTTGCTTCGATAAATCAATTACAAAAAGGGATTTCAAAGTGAAAAAAAAAAACAAAAACAGCAAGAAGAAAAATCGGTATGGAGGAGACTATAAGTGATGTAAGGGGGCTGTCAAGTTCACGAGTAAAGTCTTTTTTTCTTTCCTAAGAATTAGAATGGGAATTACCCTAATACTGTCCAGGTTTTACGCTGGTTTCTCTCATTTTGGGTCCTCCTCAACACACAAAAAACGGCAACTAAGCTTATAGGGGCTTATTCTCTAGGCGGTCCAAAGCTATATACTAAAAAATAAAGTTATCTGCACGGTGAGGTACCAGTCGGGGTTGTGTGAGAATCAGGAGGACGGCGGTCAAGCGCTCACCCACCCTCAAAGTCGCTTTTGTCAGTAACCCTGGCACACTGCCTTTCCATTACGCGATAGGAGGGCTGATATACTGGCTGGGCTGGCTTATGACGCTGATTACAGGGGGCTGGCAATATACTACAATGGGGACTGTGGCATGGCTAGTATATACTACAGGGTTGGTAGGCTATATACTACAGGGGGTGGCAGGTTATATCAAAGTGGCTGGCTAATACTAAGGGGCTGGATACTAAGGGAGCTGCGATATATACTACAGGGAGGCGGGCTATATCAGGGGAGTGGCTATATACACAGGGAGCTGGTGGACTAATACAGGGGCGGCAATATACTACAGGGGCTGGCCAGGCTATATATACAGGTGCTAGCTATAAACTACAGGGGGCTTGCTGGCTATATACTACATGGGGGTAGTATTAATAACTACAGGGGGCTGGCATATAACTACAGGGGCTAGCTACTTAAAACGGGGTAGCTATAGACTAACAGGGGGCTAGCTATACAATACAAGGCTAGCTGGACTATACTACAGGGGGCTAGCTTAAACATACGGGGGAATGGCTATCATATACTACAGGGGGATGGCTGGCTATGACTAAGGGGGCTGGCTATTACTACAGGGAGCTGCTGATATATACACAGGGGACTGGCAATATACTACAGGGGCTGGTAGGATATAATATACAGGTGTGCGCTATAAACTACAGGGGCTTGTGGCTATATACTACATGGGGATAGCTATACTACAGGGGCTGGCAATATACTAGGGGGGCATCTAGTTTACAGGGGCTGGCTATATACACAGGGGCTGAGCTATAATCTACAGGGTGCTAACTTAACTACGGCTAGCTATACTACAGGGATCTGCTATAAATACAGGGGATACATTTATATACGGGGGCTAGCAACTACACATGGGCCTAGCTATACTACAGGGGGCTGCTATTAATAATGGGGCTGTGGCTTCTACAGGGGGATAGCTTTATACTACGGGGGCTGGCTATACTACAGGAGGGTAGCTAATATACAAGGGGCTAGCTATATCAAGCAGCATACTACAGGGGCTAGCTATAGCTACAGGGGCTGATGGCTAAATATACAGGGGGCTAGCTGGCTATATACTACAGGTGGTAGCTATATTACTACAGGGGACAGCTATATTATACGGCGGCTTTCTAGCTTTATACCAATGCGGCTTGGCTGGCATATATATGCCGGGGTGGCTTTATGGCTGGAGGCTGAACAATTGTATTTCCCCCTACCCAGCATAAACGACAGGGGGCTGCTGGATATATACTAGGGGGAGCTTATACTAAGGGGGCTGGCCAATATACTACAGGGGGCTAGCTATATACAACAGGGGGCTAGCTATATACTACATGAGACTAGCTGGCTATATACTACAGGGGGATAGCTGGCTATATACTACAGGGGGCTAGCTATAAACTACAGGGGGAATGCTTGCTATATACTACAGGGGGATGTGGCTAGTAGTATAGGGGGCTGGCTATATACTACAGGGAGCTGGCTGACTATATACTACAGGGGGCTGGCAATATACTACAGGGGCTGGTAGGCTATATAGTACAGGGTGTAGCTATAAATACAGGGGGCTTGCTGACTATATACTACATGGGGATAGCTTTATACTACAGGGGGCTTGCAATATACTATGGGGTGTGCTAGCTATATATTACAGGGGCTAGCTATATACTACAGGGGGCTAGCTATATACTACAGAAGGCTGGCTGGGTATATACTACAGGGGCTAGCTATAATCTACAGCGTGCTAGCTATAAACTACAGGGGGCTAGCTATAAACTACAGGGGGCTTTCTGGCTATATACTACATGGGGATACATTTATACTACAGGGGGCTGGCTATAAACTACATGGGCCTAGCTATATACCACAGGGGGCTAGCTATAAACTACATGGGGCTTTCTGGCTATATACTACAGGGGATAGCTTTTTATACTACTGGGGGCTGGCTATTACTACAGGGGGCTAGCTATATATCTACAGGGGGATAGCTATATGCTACAGGAGGCTGGCTAAATACTACAGGGGGCTAGCTGGCTATATACTACAGGTGGCTAGCTATATACTACAGGGGCTGGTAGGCTATATAGTACAGGGTGCTAGCTATAAACTACAGGGAGCTTGCTGACTATATACTACATGGGGATAGCTTTATACTACAGGGGGCTTGCACAATATACTATGGGGTGCTAGCTACATATTACTGGGGGCTAGCTATATACTACAGGGGGCTAGCTAATATCTCAGAAGGCTGGCTGGGTATATACTACAGGGGCTAGCTATAATCTACAGCGTGCTAGCTATAAACTACAGGGGGCTAGCTATAAACTACAGGGGGCTTTCTGGCTATATACTACATGGGGATACATTTATACTACAGGGGGCTGGCTAAAACTACATGGCCAGCCTATATACCACAGGGGGGGTAGCTATAAACTACATGGGGTCTTTGCTATATACTACAGGGGATAGCTTTATTACTGGGGGCTGGCCTATGCTTACTACGGGGCTAGCTATATACTACAGGGGGAGGGGATAGCTATATTGCTACAGGAGGCTGGCTAAATACTACAGGGGGCTAGCTGCTATATATACAGGTGGTAGCTATATATACAGGGGCTGGTAGCCATATAGTACAGGTGCTAGCCTTAGAACTACCGGGGGCTGCTGACTATAACTTACATGTGGGATAGCTTTTATACCTACAAGGGTGGTTGAAGAACTATGGGGTGCTAGCTATATATTACTGGGGGCTAGCTATATACTACAGGGGGCTAGCTATATACTACAGAAGGCTGGCTGGCTATATACTACAGGGGCTAGCTATAATCTACAGGGTGCTAGCTATAAACCACAGGGGGCTAGCTATAAACTACAGGGGGCTTTCTGGCTATATACTACATGGTGATACATTTATACTACAGGGGGCTGGCTATAAACTACATGGGCCTAGCTATATACCACAGGGGGCTAGCTATAAACTACATGGGGCTTTCTGGCTATATACTACAGGGGGATAGCTTTATACTACTGGGGGCTGGCTATATACTATAGGGGGCTAGCTATATACTACAGGGGGCTAGCTATATGCTACAGGAGGCTGGCTGGCTAAATACTACAGGGGGCTAGCTGGCTATATACTACAGGTGGCTAGCTATATACTACAGGGGACTAGCTATAAATTATAGGTGGCTTTATAGCTTTATACCACATGCGACTTGCTGGCTATATATTACCGGGTGGCTTTACTGGCTGGAGGCTGTGAACAATGTGTATTTCCAACCCTAGGCTTATACTCAAGTCAATAGGTTTTCCCAGTTTTTGGTGGTAAAATTAGGTGCCTCGGCTTATACTTGACTATATGTGGTAGATTATTTTCTTTAATCCACATACTTTATAGTCCTTCTTAATGAAACATTTAACTTACAACTATCTCACATGCCTACATTTTGGGCTCTGTTTTACATGAGTCATATTAAGAAGAAATAGAGGTAAATGTGACCTTTCTGTACTGCTTTATGTCTTAAATCTCATTTGTAATTTGAAAAATCATTCTTAAAACCCAAATTGTTAAAGAAAATGTAGTAAAATAAGATTTTTTATAACATTTAAGCAACACTGCGAGTCAGTGCGGAGTGTCATCAGTATTTCCACTTTTAGAGAGGTCACCTAAAAACAAACCTGATTTATTTCCAGAATAAGATCAAGTTTCAAAAAGTCATAAAATTACGATACCGACATTACGTTCCAGGTCAGCTTGTAAAAATATTGTCCTTATCTAAATACTGCTGTTTCCTTTAGCGGAGTCTTTAATGAACTGTGACAAATGCCAACTCTGCTTTATTCAATTCTACACTTAAATCTGAACGTTCCGAGTTTATTTCACGTTTTGATCGGCATTTAGATTCAAATGAACACCTGCGCTTCATATTTCTTTCCATTTAAGAACTGGCATTTTCCACCTCAACCTTAAAATGTATCCAATCCAATGCCCCTGTCTATACAGTGTCAGGTCAATTTATTCATTTTCTTACTCGAAATATGCCAGCTTCTAAGGTCAGCCATGAGTCAGTCATTGAGATGATTATTTTTGGTTTTCATTAATTTTGCCATTCAGTTTCAATGATTGAGTAAGATTTGCAGTACAGGCAGAACACCTGACTTACAGACAACCCCTAGTTACAAACAGCCCCCTGAATGTTGGTAATTTACTTTATTTCAGCCCAAGGCTAAAATAAACAGATATAACAGTTATTAAAGGTGTCTGCAATTAAGCTTTATTGCTAATCCTGGTTCTGATGACAACCCAACATTTTTAAAATCCAATTGTCACAAAGACCAAAAACATTTTGTCAGGGGTTACAATTATAAAATATACAGTTCTGACTTACATACAAATTCAACTTAGGAACAAACTTACAGAACCTATCTTGTACGTAACCCGGGGAATGTCTGTACTTGAAAAGTACAGTTCCATTATTATGATAGATGAAGTGTTAATTAGGTTCCATATCATTTTTCCAAAATGTCTAAATTCACCTAAATTCTTAGCAGTGAGAAACTGGTGTTTCTTAGAGACTAGGACCAAAGGTTTGCATTGTGTAATAGGGAACTGACCTCCACGCAGCTCTGCTACATCCATTTACATAATGATCTGCTAAATGCATTACTCACATGAAAACACTCCGCACTGCTAAACATACACACACATACAAACACACTTAGCACTGCTATATACACACAGCAACACACCCAGCACTGCTATATACACACAGCAACACAATCAGTGCTACTATACACAGAAACACACCCAACACTGCTATACACACAGCATCTTACCTAGCACTGCTATAAACACAGCAACACACCCAGCACTACTATACACACAGCAACACGCCCGGCGCTGCCATACACACACAGAGAAACACACCCAGCACAGCTATATACACACAGCAACACACCCAGTACTGCTATATACACACAGCAACACACCCAGCACGTCTATACATACAGCAACACACCCAGTGCTGCTATACATACACAGAAACACACCCAGCACTGCTATATACTCACCGCAACACACCTAGTGCTACTATACACACATAGAAACACACCCAGCACTGCTATACGCACAGCAACACACCTAACACTGCTACATACACAGCAACACACACACAGGTGGGGTAGTAATAATAATAATAATAATCTTTATTTATATAGCGCCATCAAATTCTGTAGCGCTTTACAAATCATAGAGAACATATACATTTACAAATATAATATTACATTACTGAGTACAAACATTCCTTTGGGACAATAGGAGTGAGGCAGCCAGGGGGTAGGGGGAGAAAATGTCAGAGAAAAAGTCAAAATTCCTGCTGGTGCACCAGGAATTGCTAAATCCCATGGTGTGTATGCCAGAAAACTTGCCCCTTATGATTATGAAATAATACTGTCTGCAAGCATGAAAAGATAGCAACTATGAGCATGCAAAGATATTGCCTGTGAATATATACAGACTATGGGGGAGATTTATAGGGTCTTTTATGCCAGTTTTCCCCCTTACACCAAGGGGCTGTGCCGGGTGGCACTCTAGCTGGGGCCATGCTGGGCACTGTGAACTAGTTATACCCTGCACCCGGAGCCCTCTGATATACAATGCAGTGGGATGGGTTAAATCATATGCTGACATACCCCCTATGAGTAAAAATCGATACAGACAATGGGCCACATTTATCAAGGCTTGTGTGCTAGAATTCTAGAGTACAAACCCTGAAATAGATGCAATTCCCAGCATATGGCCAGAAACTGCCCTTATTTCCTCCCTTATGCCACTTGGTGTGGAGGGGCTGCCCGACAAGATATTTCAGGTGGGCCGGAGCCTTCTGAGACATGCAGCGGATGCAAGGGGGGCACTTAGCACCAGTGTATGATAAATGTGCTCCTCCTATAACTATTAAAAGCTATGTATGATTTTGAAAAGACACAAGCATGGGGGAGATTTTTTTAGAAGTGCTTGAGAGGAGAACTGTTCTAGTTGCCCATGACAACCAGTCAGAGCTCAACTTTCATTTTCCCACAGCTGTTTATAAATTTAAAGCGGCGCTCTGATTGGTTTCCATGGGCAACTAGAACAGTTTTACCTCAGACACTTCTGATAAATCTCCCCCTAGGTGTATAAAAAGATACTGGCTACGATTATGAAAAGATGCAGACTATGAGGGAGATTTATCAGGTCATAACTGACATACAAGATCTGAAATAATGGCAATTTCTAGCGCACTGCAAGGAATTGCAATTATTTTTCCTCAGATGCCCTCTCCACGCCAAGCAAAAACATATTGGCTAGTGACTGGTTTATGTAGCATTATTTGTTTTGATGTTATTTTAGCTAAATGATGTGAAATTTTATGGCGCTATTTAAGTGAATATGTATTATTACTTTTTAAAGCTGGAAGCCATCACATTCCTTTTCTGAGTTGAAGTGAAAAAAAGGGAAAAATTCAAATCATCCCCTTTCCCTAAAAAGCATATATAAATAAATAAACAAATAAAATTATAAACTTGTTGGGTATCCCTGTGTCCCAAAACGTCTAACCTATCAAAATATTAAAATTACTACTCCATAGGTTAAAAGTCTTAAAGAATAAAAACACCAAACATGCACCTTGTGTCACAAACCTGTCCCGCAAACAGCACAACCACAACCAGACTGGGAAAGTGGTGGCGAACTAACCCTGCAACGTCCCTGTGGGCTCAGGCCCTGCCTACAGCACATAAACCACCCTGATAAAGGCAAACCCCCTATCAGAAACCTGCTAACAGACCCTGAGAGACCCTGCAAGGTAAGAGGGGGGAGTTAGTTTGTTTGGCAGCTGCTAGATGGTGGAGCGGACAGGTAACAGGAAGTCAGAGAAAGCCCAGTGTTCACACAAGGACACAAAATACGTCATGCCAATAAACAAACACAAGTCTCAGTCAGGGAAAGCAGGTTCACACCAGGAGAGACATAGAAGGACAAACAGCAGATAATAGACTTACAAGCGAAACCAGGAAGAATTGGGTTAAATCCAAGATTGAATCACGAGAGAAAGGTCATATGAATGTAGCTGAACTCGGATACACAGAATAGCAAGCAATAGCAAAAGGGGCACATTTACATACCCGGTCCAGTCGCGATCCCGCGGCACGTTGTCCGACTGATTCGGGTCTGCCGGGATTCACTAAGGTCGTGTGCCCAATATCCAGCAGGTGTTTCTGCTGCGCCAAAGTCTACCTCCTTCTTCCTCGTGCATGTGAGTGCCTGATCTTGCGACGGCCACGCCCCCGATTTCTGTCACATGAAAGCCGGCGCCGATGCGACACAATCCGGTCGCATGCGCCAAAATCCTGGGGCAATTCTGCGCAAATCGGAAATATTTGGGCAACCCGATGAAAGTGTGGTGTTCGGACCCTTAGTAAATGAGCCCCAAAGAGTAGGGAAAGCAAGCAACCTCTGATAGAACTGAGGAGAATATAAAGTGAATAATAGACGCCGCCCCCAGCAACTGACTGGTTCAGCTGTCCATCACTGAAGCCACGGCTGCACACAAAAAAAAATTTAAAACTCACACGCAGCTTTCCCTAAGGAAAAGATCATTAATGGGATCTGTAGATTAAGGCAGCCCTGGAACCTGATCCCATTTCAGAGCAATTCAGTGAGTTCTGACACCTTTCAACATTGTGCCAACCGCTAAGGTTTTTTAAAAAGCGATCAAAAGGTTGTCAAAGAGTAGTCAAAATTTTACCAATGAAAAGGTCATTACACTTTGTGAGAGATGAGCCCTAACCCAGCTGTGTACACCCAAATATTGAAAAGTTACGTCTGACGGAATATCGCAATGCATACAATTACAATGTAGCCTAATTAGTGGTCATGCACGGTCAACACTGTCCTTTTTTAAGGTGTTATAAAAGGCGGCATTTACCAGTACTGTCCTTAAAACCTGAATTATAATAGACACAGGATGACTTTGTGAGGCTGCTCAGGGACTATAAATGTCTCCTCCTTAGAGTAACTGCAGATTAATTAAATAGCAAGGTCATTAATGTAATGTAGGAGCATGCAACAGTAACTTCCTGACATATTAGGGGAACGCACAATATCTTGGTCGGACATAAAAGTCATCTGATGGCCACCTGCTCCTGCAGCTGCTTTGCTGTGAGGTGCTGCCAGCTTTATCTGACTGTAACTATCATTTTATCATGAGAAGGGCATCATTTTCCATGGAGCTTGGAGTTAGGGCTGAATAATGAGACCCCCACCCACAAAACACTCAAGACCTTAGCACAAGTAGTGCACTACAGCTGATGGGGAACAGAGTGGATTTATCTCCTTCTTCTATGAAATCTTTCTCATGTTATTTGTTTGCTTTTAACCACTTCAACATGTTTTATGGCTGTCGTTAGAAGAATTCACACGTGTCCTTACCTTGATGGTTAGCTTGCCATATCCAGCGGACCTATTTTGTATAAATCTTAGGATACTGTGTTATTGCTATTTGTTATATTTGATTGTATGAACTCAGTTGTTATGATTAGTGATGAGTGGATCTGAACCGCAATGTTGGGTCCGCACTGAACATTGCAGGTCATGTCCCCGAACCCAAACTTCAACCAGATGTTTGAGTTTGGGCTCACTTGGAAAAGCTGGTTAATCGGCTGATAAGCCTATCCATCTTATAAACTGGAAGAGGATGTGTAACCAGAATTTTATTCCAGTAATACCTGTTGGTAAAGGGTTAAAGTTTGTCCCCATATCACCTAAAATTATCTACCACTGAGGAACTGTATCTTAATTACAGAATCAAGTTTTCTCCCAGGCTGACAGGAAACCATATCTGCTTTTTTGATTGACAGCTGAGTGTCTCTGCAAATTGTGACCTGAGTAGACAGGAAGTCCTTTTTCCTGTCCACTTCTTGTCCTTACCAGAATTCTGTCCCTTTCACTTGCATGGTGAACTTAGCAGTCAGCACTGTTTTGTAAACTGCAAATCTTATCAAGATTACATGCATCCATATGCTATGTGGAGCCAAGTGGTGGAGGACTTCCGCTGGACTTTATAGTACAGTAGGGGGCAATGAGTTCGGTTTATTGTGCATGTTCTTGATGACAGGTTCCCTTTAAGTTGAGGATGTTAGAAGAGCACTTGTGGTCTTATTTCTTTTTTAAACACCCATCAGTAACAACCGCGATGTGAGCGGGTACCATTCATCATGAGAGAGAAGGTCCCACTAATTGATAGAGTGGAAGGTAGAGTATATGCCTTGTCGCTCTATTTCATAATAAGGGGGTTTTAGAAATTGTTGATTTCAGACACTCCCATAGTACTGAATGGAGTAGGATGACATAAATTCAACATTCCTGCCACTCTATTAGTAAGTGAGAATGGGAACCCCATTCTTGTGATCGGTAGGGTTCCAGCAGTCTGACCCCTACCAATCACATTGTCCTCCTCTATCCTATTGATAGGAGATAACAGTCAAACTTGTCACAACCCTTTAAAAAATTTAGGCACAGAGGAAAAATATCTGCTCTCTGGGGATCCAACCACTGGGAGCACAAACAATTACGAGAAAAGGGCACTTCCGAATGAACAAATCTTCTAATTAAAATAAATGTTGTACTCTGTTTTGGTCAAAATAAAAATGAATCCACAAATGTTATTTTAATATAGTTACATATCCTGGGACACAACATAAAAATTTGGTTAAAAAGCCATATTTCTAAGAGCTGGTAGATTGTACTTTCTGTATTCCCAGGCTTGGGCTGTGACACTTAAGTGGGCTCGTATGTCACACCTCATGCATCTACATTCCTGAGATTAAAATGTCACATTTCATTATGTCAACCAGCAGCATTATATCTTAACCTACAGACTGCAAAAGCAACACAAGATGAAATGTCATCCCGCAGTCACTTCAAAGTCAGTATTTAATGCACAAACCATTACAGAGCTTGAATGCGGTTCTTTACTATGCAAATCACGTACTAGCATTTCCCATTAGTAGTATACAGGACTATCACAGCAGTAATATACATTAGATAGTTCACTGAAAGTCTAATGTAGTTGACAAAACTCAAATGTGGGTCAAGTAAACAAATAAATAACTTTCTTACTATTTAACTATTTAAAGGGGATGGACAATCTCTCCTGCCGTGTCTGTTTTGGTCGCATTCCACTTGAACGTATAGTTCTGGAACATCTATTCCTACTATGGATTGTGTTATTCCTCGGTTATTCCTCCTAGAGGTTTTTCAAAACATTGACAACTGGGCGTGACCACTACTGCTATCTAAACAGTGTGACACTGGCCAATCAGTGCGGACAGTGTCACAGTATATAGGGAGCCCTTTGATGATAATAATGATAATAATAATAACAATAATAATAATAATCGTAACACCAAATTGATAGTTGAGAAAATATGACAAAACTCTGTTTTGCACAATACACTGGATATGGTAAAACAAGGTGATCTGTGAGGGTCTAACTCCACAATCATTAGAAAAGGACCAGCAATTTTTAGAACAGGGTCGGGAGGAGCGTGAGCTGGGCATGTGTCCTGCCACATCGTTCAATAGTATAGAATAGTATAGTATAGTGTGTCCAAAATTCACACTGCATGCTGATTGATTTACTACACAATCTCTGACCGCTCCCATAATATTGAATGGACCAGTAGGATACATTCTCCACGTCCCCCTATACTTATTAGTGAGAATGGGACCCCACACTCCGGATTGTGGGGTATTTACCAGCTGGACCCTCACAGATCACCTTGTTATACCATATCCAGGGGATGGTGATCTTATACCTCAGATATACAAGGTGCATTGACACATGGTACAATGATAAACTATAAGATAATCTTAATTAAAACTAAATTTCATTTGCTGCAAGATAAAGTGGGAGGTTTCCTTTAGAGCAAATTCTTTTTTCTTAACATTCATGCAAATGAGCTTCTAATTGCACCAGGTTTCTTCTTTCTACACTTTTTTTTTAAAGGGAATGTCAATCTTTTGTAAGGGAGTGTTGCTGGGACTGGTTAATATCGAATTAAGAAAATTGGTGCACTAGGTGTCAATTTTTGGTGTCAATGCCCCTGGAGAACAAATGTAATTTACTGCTTTTCTTTTCCCCTTCTAAGGAAATCGAAAAAGAAACTAAAAAAAGAAGGTGTTGTCTGTTCATCTTCGGTTCCCCATAGACTTAAAGAGTACATTTCACCACCTCATTCAGTATATACCATACTGTAGCTGCTCTTACACAAATTCAGGGCCACTTTTAACATTTTTTCTAGCCCTCAAAGTTACTGAGTTATTAGTCCCGGTATCTGACAATTGTAATCCTCTCCACTGTCAGTGAGGAGGGGATGGAGCAGAGGAGGCAGTGTGTGTTATAATAACCTTCTCTTAAACTGAGACACTAAGAAGATTTTCAAAACACACTCCACCTACTCTGCTTCAGCACTGTCTCACAGACAATGTAGAGGATTACAATAGTCAGATATTGGGACTGATATTTCAGCAACTGTGGGGCTAGAAAAAAAGCCAAATTGCCTCTGAATCTGTGTATGTTAATATCCACATGTATGAGGTGATGAGTGGTTCACTTTAAATGGAACTTCCATTATGCAACTCTTATTAATGGCAGAAAAAAATTGTGTGGGCTACTGCAATAGTTATTTCACTAATAATAACGGAATGTGTAACAAAATGTACTGAATGTAGGTTTTTACTTGTAGAGCGTTTTATTACTTTGGAGACACCCTTTAACTTTAGGAGAAGACCATCAACAAACACTACTTCTAATACAGGGGGAGTTTTAAAGCTTCTCTTAACATTAAACCTTTTAGGAAAGTATTGCCAAAACAAACAATGTGGAATAGGTCCATAAAAGATCCCATCGATGGAATGTTACCTACCAATTGGTTCTAATCTGAATACACTTGAAACGCAGTGATGTATCAAGTAGTCAATGCATTGTGCACGCTTCTAATTGGATAATTACAGAAATAAGCTATAATAATGTATAACAATAACATCAAGGCGCTGGATGTTCTACTTGCTTATGCAGGTTCTAGGACAATGTTTAATTGCAGGAGGCACAACGGAAGGAAAGTGAGTTGTTGAAGGTCACAAAGTGCCATGAGAAAATCCCCGGAGATCTAATCACCGATTCTTGTTCTGGCATTAACCTGCTCACCCCGCTGAACTATTCAACTAAACACTTTCTTATAAGTGGTCGTTCCCACAATCAAGTGTCTTCTTTACGTAAAATCCATGTCCAGCACAAGACAAATGTCTCCATCCAATTACATAGTGTAGGCCCCTATGAGGGATATGATTAGCACATTATACCAGGTCACTTGTCATCTAATGCTACATGAGCTCAGATTTCTTTTACGCACATCAAAAGGTATCAGAAGCTTAAAGAAGATTGATGACAATAATTACACAGAGATAATTGTACATCGGTTTTCCAATAATAAGGACTTTCACATTGATCACGTTTAGTGCAAGAGAAGAAAAAAAAATCCCTTCCCGACCGATCAAAACTACTGAAAAAAGGTCAAATGGACCCAGAATTTACTGATGTTGCGTTTTTAACGAGTTATACTAAGTTTGATTATTTTCCCCTATGCACTGGATATGGGATAACAATCTAATCAGTGATGGTGCGACTGCTGCGACCCCAACGGACCACGAGAACGGACTCCTGCGGATCACATGGATGAAGGCTACTTTCCCACTTATTCATAAAGCAGCAGATTGAGCATTTGGTCATTCTGGGGTGACTTTCTCATAAAAGTTCCTCTGAGGATATCACCCCCTGAGTGATGAAACACGTGGGATCAGCCTTTCCCCATTCTGCCCTCATCTACCTACAACCAATTGTTTATGCTGGCATCGTATGGTAGGCTTTTCTTGGTTGATTTTTGCTTGAATATTTTGCGCATAGTTTTATGTATATGTACCTTGTATTAAGTTTTGTTACTCACATCATACTCTAATTAGATTGGACAGGACAAAGGGGACACTTTGGGATTCTGCTCTGCACTTTATGTGTACATTGGGGCTTATTTACTAAACACACTTTTGTCAGATTTTGGAAATTTTCGGGATTTGAGCTGCTGTGACAGCTATTTAGAATGGGATTGTGACGCACGTGATCGATTTGGGCCATTGGATGATACGACGGATTCGGACTGAGCGAGGGATTTAACTTTAAAATGATGTTGCAAGGCAATGCACTTACATGCATCAGAAAGAAGAAGGTGAACTCCGGTGGACCTGAGCGGGGAAGCGCCACATGCAGGATATCGGGGCGCACAATCTAAGTGAATCGCGGCAGAGTGCATTCTAGTCGGGAAATTCCGGATCAGAGAGCGCGCCAGGGACTGGTATGTAAATGTGCCCCATTATGTGCATTCAGTGGAGTTCTGTACCTGTTTCTTGTGTGCGCTTTGTTTTTTAGTGTATTGATTAATAAAGTTTTAGTATTTTTTGTAGAGATTACAAAGCGCTTTTAGCTATTTACTGCATCCTCTGTTTTGTCTTTATAGACAATTTATTCAATTGGGAATTATTATGACTTCTCATTTGTCCATTAAAGTATGTAGTTGGCACAGACAGCTTTGCAGTTATGCCACACACCCAGCAGATGATGTTTTAACAATTTGATTGATTGATTTATTTATTAACTACGTGTGTAAAATGTATCCAAGAATAAATCCTGATTAACACAATAAGCGCTGCACTGCTCTGCCATCCTGAGTTCCAAATGTAGTTCCAAATGTAAATTGATGTTAATTTAAAGTGAACCTGAAGTTATCCAACATTACAATATTATGGTTATAATTTTTCATAGGTCCCTAAGATCAGATTGGTGGGGATCCAACACCCAGTACCCCCACATGACAGTTGTTCTCAGAAATTAAAGTGGCATTCTCATTTTTTACTCCTCACCTTCAAAAATCTATAACTTTTTTAGTTTTCCATGTACAGAACTGTGTGATGGCTTATTTTCTGCGTAACAAATTACACTTCAAAATGGTGGTATTAAATATTCCATGCTGTGTACTGGGAAGCAGGAAAAATATTCCAAATGAAGTGAAATTGGTGAAAAAACACAATTGCGCCGTATTCTTGTGGGCTTGGATTTTACGGATTTCACTGTACACCCCAAATGACATGTGTGCTTTATTCTTTGGTTCGGTACAATTAGGGGAATACCTAATTTGTATAGGTTTTATAATGTTTTCATACATTTACAAAAATTATAACCTCCTGTACAAAATTTTTTTTGGATTTTGCCATCTTCTGCCGCTAATAACTTTTTTATACTTTGGTGTACGGAGCTTTGGGAGGTGTTGTTTTTTGCTACTTTTGATGACATTTTAATGTTATCATTTTTAGGACTGTGCATTCTTTTGATCACTTTTTATAGAATTTTTTATATTTTTTAAAATGGCAAAAAAGTGCCATTTTCGACTTTGGGCGCTATTTTCTGTTACAGGGTTAAATGCAGTGAAAAACCGCTATTATATTTTGATAGATCAGGCATTTTCGGATGCGGCGATACCTAATGTGTTTATGATTTTTACTGTTTATTTATATTTATATCAGTTCTAGGGAAATGGGGGTGATTTGAATTTTTTTAAAACTTTTTTTAATTTATATTTTTACTATTTTTTAGACTCCCTAGGTTAACTCCCTAGGTTGTTTGTACGATCCTACCATATACTGTCATACTACTGTATGGCAGTATATGGTGATTTTCCTCCTTATTCATTACAATGTGCTGATAGCACTTTGTAATGAATGGGTTAACACGAAGCAGCCTCGGGTCTTCGGAAGACCCGAGGCTGTCATGGCGACGGATCACCACTCCCCGGTGACGTCACGGGGAGGGGGGGGCCACGATCATTGGTAAGATGGGGGGCGTCCATTCGCCACCATCTTATTGAAGCCACTGGCGCCAATCAGCGGAAAACACACATTGGCCGGCACCAATCACATTGGCCATCCCCAATCACATTGGATGGCGCCGATCAGCGGGAAAACATCTGCGATCAATGCTGGCACCGATTGCAGGTGTTACCAGTAAGCCTTTGCTGCAATATGCAGCAAGGGCTCACCGGCTATGGAGAGGGCTCAGCACTCGCACCCGGCAAGTGACGTAGTATTATGTGACGTAGTGACGTAGTATTATTACATGTCGGTAAGGGGTTAATTAATCTGCCATATACATACATTTCCTCAATTGGATGTTGTTAAATAAAATGTCCCTATGTAAAGATAATGTCATACAACCACCACAGGATTCTTCCAGTGGAGGTCACATATCTTTATTGGGAACAGACCAATCATCTGGATTCAGCAATCATTATTACAGGATAGCTGTGGGACATACAGTACCATCTGGATATTTCTATGCAAAAATAATTAGTTTCTTTGTTCAATAACTCCAGCAGTGATGGTTGTATCCAAGGACAACAAGCTAATTTTTAAAGGACCGTTTGGCTAAAAACATGGAAAATTCTCTTCACACAGGAACATTTTTTAATAACAACCAATAGAAGAAATGTTTCTACATGGCATATGAATTGAATTAAGTGTGAATGTAGAGGCTGACCACGACACCACAATTTATTTCCTATTCAGTCAAAGTTAACTGCAGTATCCTGGTCTCTCCACTGTATAGAGAAAAGCTGATATTTGGGCTGTCAGACCCAGTGGGTGTTGAGCCCAAATGCCAAACCTGAACGTGTGGATGAAGTCCGGGTTTACGGACCCAAACCCACAATGTTCAGTATTTGTAATGTACAAAATGCAGCTCCAAGGGCAAATCTTTAAAAAAAAAATGCTGAATTCTAAAATCCATCCTAAGCATATATCTAGCATAGAAAGAGAAAGACAGACAAGGGCAAGCAAAGCCTACGTGTTTCTATTAACAATCTTATTGATGACGGTAAGAACACAAGGTTGGCAATTCTTGTCCGCTCAGCCCTAATAAGAAATGTTATTAAGAATTAAACCAATATTTGCACCCCTGTCTGCCACAACTAGGAATGTGGGATTGATTTACTGTAAAAGATATAGGGTAGGAAAACACAAAGGATATTTCAGCACTCGTAAAAAGCCACCAGGGTAACTATGAAAAAACTTTTCCTCTTTATTCACATCTGCGGAAGGAAATAACAACCTAAGCCTTTAAAAGATCTGTGCGTTTTGACGCTCTTGTGTCTTAGTCACGATAGATATAGGGTAGGTATAGTTAGTTCTTTGACTTAAGCATTCTCTCCTTTTCCAAAAACATACCACGGTCTACTAGTAAGAACAGTCTGGTGCCAGTATATTACAGAAATTACATTTTTACTACTATTTTACAGTCATTAGCAGCATTATAGTTGTCAATATCAACCACATTTTCAATGCCATTGTCTTAGCCTTATACTTGTCCATAACAATGTCGTTCACTTACAGGTCCTGTCACTTGAGATGCACTTTCAAATTCTTCATCATCCTCCATTAATGTTTCTGCTCCGGGCAATGAATCTGTTCCAGCGAGACAAAAAAAAAATTGCTTCATGTTCATGTAATTACTTTGGAATAATTAATCTCTTGAAATATGTAAACCTCTAGGTTTCATGCCAAGACTATATAAATAGGTTTAAGAGTAGGTTTAGAATTACACGGGTGATATGTTTTATATCTTGCCTGCCGCAGTGCATATTTCGATGAGTGATGTCTTAATGGATTGAAGAAGTCTACTTTATTTGATCATGATGAAAACAAAAAGGCTGCAGCGCCAAGAAGTACCCGTGGTTAAGCCCAAATATTGTGATACAATAATTGATGCCTGCAGGATATTTAAGGTAGCAGAAGAGCAGCCTTCACTTTTAATGACAGCCTATCATCGTCTTCTTGTATGATGAGTACAAGTATTCCGTCTACAAATAGAGGCTCAATGTATCCCATTTATTTAATCACTACATAACACAGATCTAAACACGCCTGTAATGTAATCATCGTGTTTACCTACTATAAAGGAATTGATGAACCAAGAAAAACTCATCTATTATGTGGACATTAAAAGGACATCTACTGGTTGACTGGTAGACAGGTTCTTCTCACGTGCTATTCAAGACGACGTCTGGAACAATTTTTTTAAAATCCAAAACGGCAAGATTTTGCAGAAAAAGAGTTTAAAAAATGATACAAATTAATCTGAAAAGCACCGGGCTTATGTCACCAGAGCACTTAGCTTACAATTTATTCACTACCCCTAACTCGCCCAGTCCCACCGGGTCCCTGACATCAATGGCTCCCTGCAATCTGAATGTGCAAGAGCAGGAGAGACCAGGTGGGACGGGCGAGGGGAATGAATAAATTATAACACAGTGTAAAAAGAACAGAAAACAGCGGCACTCACCCAGAAAAGCGTTGTCTTCTTTATTTCATGCAAGATAAAAGTACATTCGGCATATGTGCCAACATGGGGTAGAGAGGGGGGCAGGGGTACATGCAAAGGCGACCGCCGTCCGGCGCTTTCTCTAGCCTCTGGGGAAGTGGCGTTCCCACCTGGCTATTAATTGAGCCGGTGGGGCGTCACTTCTCCAGTAGCCTAGCAACCGTAGACGCTATGTTTCATAGCGGAAATGACGTATATATATATTGTTCGTCGTCAGAGTGATACATACAAAAGTGATTATTTACACATGTGCAAGTTTAAAAACAATACATAATTAAAAAGGGACTGCTCATATAGCTCATATTAGGTAATAGCTTGTCAGTGGACAACGGGAGTCAGGAGGAAAAAATCGGAGCAAAACTACTAGCTTCATTAATCTTACTTTAGAAGGTTTAAACAAGAAGATAACCCATCTATTAAGAATGTTAGCCACTGCACATACTTCATACTTTACAGAAAAACCCCCATATCGTTCCTATCATTGAGTCCTAGCGGGCCCATCACGTTGGTCTTAATGATCCAGCGCGCTTCTTTTCTCAACAGTATTCTATGGCGATCACCGCCATTAGGAGGCATTGGAACATGTTCAATGCCTCCAAAACGGAGGACCCGTGTATCTCCTCCATGAAAATTGTTAACATGTTCGATTAGCCTTGGTGCACCTTTTCCACTTTTTATCGAATAACAGTGTTCACTGAATCTCACATACAGGGGTCTGATCGTCTTCCCTATATAGAAGTGGCCGCACGGGCAAAGGATGACATAAACAACAAATTGTGACTTACATGAGAAAAATTGGTGTATCGGAACATTAACTCCTCCCATACGCAAAAGTTTACTTTTAACATTTTGCTGGCAGTGCTTGCATTGCCCGCAGCAGAAATTTCCTACAGGGATCATTCTATTGAGCCAATTATTCTCTATTGGGGATAGACGGCTCCGCACTATGAGATCTTTTACACTTTTACTCCTTCTAAAAGATACTAAAGGTGGTGCAGTAGTTAAATCTTTGAGGAGGGGATCTTCTGCCAACATGTACCATCACATTGTTAATTTTTTGAGCCATCGGACTATAATCGAAGGTGAAGGTGAAACGTTTTTCTCTTTTGTGTTCCCTGTTACCCTTTCGTCTAGAGTGGAAAAGATCACTTCTCTTTTGTGCGGAGGCTTTTTGATAGGCTTTATCGATCAGTTGAGGGGAATAACCTCTTTTTAATAATCTTTGTTTTAGTTCCTCAGCTTGTCTATAAAACGTCTCCTCCTCACTGTTGACTCGTTTTAGACGGATGAATTGTCCGTATGGTACTGCTAGCTTCGTATGTGCTGGGTGATAACTGTTGTAGTGCAACAAGCTATTAGTAGCTGTACTCTTTCTGTAAACTGAAGTGATAAGAGATGAGTTCTCTATTTGCACCAATACATCGAGAAATTTGCATTGTGTTTCTGAAATGTTTGATGTAAAGAACATATTCATAGAATTAGTATTTATATAGGACATAAAATCTTGGAATTGTTCTGTGGTACCTGACCAAATGACAAAAATGTCATCCACATACCTTAAAAACGAATGTATATGCTTGGCGAACCGATTCCTTTCTGTAAAAATATATTTGTCCTCAAATACAGCTAAAAATATATTCGCATATGTGCAGGCCATCGGGGTACCCATGGCTGTACCATCTAGCTGTTTATACCATGAATTTTCGAACTTAAAGGTGTTATTGGTGAGAATAAATTGAACTGCATTACAAATGAATTCAACAAGGGTGTTGTCTCTGTTAGAATTATGAAGTACTTTCTTAACAGCCTCGAGACCTAACCTATGAGGGATTCTGGTGTAAAGGCTTTCGACATCGATGGTGGCCATTTTAAAGCCATCTTGCCAGGGAGCATTCTTTAAATTGCGAAGGAAGTCATTAGTGTCCTTCAAGTATGTGGGGATCTCTTGCAAAACTGGGCGCAAGATCCAATCAACATACTTGGACAGGGACTCGGTTACAGAACCGACACCTGCCACTATCGGACGTCCGGGGGCGGGGACTGTAGTGTTTTGTGTATTTTCGGCAGGAAATACCAGCCTAGTTTTTGAAGGTGGGGAGGTAACAATTTTTTCGGCTAGTGTCTTGCTCAGTATATCATGCCTGTTCTAAGGAGGGAGCAGAGTTGGCTCTTAATTTTGGGAGTGGGGTCTGCAGGTAGTCTCTGATAAATTTTAGGGTTGTCTAGTTGTCTGTAAGCTTCTGCTCCAGTGACGTGAGCCGAAACTTCTCGGACTAATTTGCATGATTCTTAAAACTCTTTTTCTGCAAATTCATGCCGTTCTGGATTAGAATAAAAGAAGTTCGTTGCGGACACTGACCTTAGGAGCACATGAGGAGGACTAGTCTACCATCAGTCACTCTGATGCTAGTCAACATGCAAAATGCTTGGGCAAAGACTTGTGTATACTACTGTTTTAGCCAAATATATAGAGGATATAGTACAATAACATATTAGAGTAAAGCCCCTCATACACATTAGACTATAATGGCCAAGTCCACCCATTTTGGTGGATTTAGCTGACAGTCTGGTGTTGTATGGGGTCTCCTGGTTTTCTACCAACTCTCCCCATGTGTCAAATATAAGGACTGAATAAGTTGGAGTTCAAACCCTGGCAGAGATACCTGGTAGTATTGTACCAATGGACACCCATACAAGCATGAGTGGTAGAGGAGGCATATTATGTGGGAAATAAACTTTCCTTGACCGATTGTGGCTCAACTAAATTAGACGATTCTACAGCCTCAAATACTGTATATATGGCATCACAACATGACAGTAGAGCGATTTACAAGCAGGAACCCATGATGCAGTAAGTTCACTTTACAAGAACTGCTGTAGGTTCGGGAAATGTAGCCATCCTGAAAACTGTGTTTCACTAAACCACTAAGGGAACATCTTAATTAGTCCCACATGGCCTTTTATATGACACAATCAATGATTGGCCATCAAAATGTTCATAGGAACATATATTCCTGATCAGTGCCCTGTGTGACCATCTCTACCAATCAATCTTATGATGCCAAGGAGCAAACATGTAAAAATGCAATAAGTGCTTAACAATTTATACAAACATCAACCTACTGTACATCTTGTATTGAAAGAGATATTTGCTTTTCTAGCACTTTAAATGAAGGGGTTTTCCTGTGATAACTATTTTGATAACCTTTCCACCTTTTATTTAGGGTCCAACACTCCGATCCTGACGATCAGCAGGTAACAACAGCCTTCTACCACTGGTATAAAGCAGAGAATGAAGCCGTAAGTCCAGCTCCATTCCCATATATCGGACTGAGTCAGAATCCTTTGAATAGAAGCTCAGCTGCAGTTCCTGGTGTCAGACATCATACAGGGAATGATGCTAAACTTTCGGCTATCTTCTTTTTTAGAATTTTGGTACCAGAATCCATCGGTAAAAGCCTTAAAGGGAACCTGACATCAGAAATTGACCTAATAAACCACTACCAGCATTTTGCCAAGCAGCCGAACACATGTTTCAGTGTGGTGGCATCATCCAGAAAATCCACTTTGAAGTGAGCTGTAAATTGGTTGTATAAAGTCAAGGAGGCAGAGAGTTTAACACTGGAATCAAGCTCTCTCGTCCTTAGAAAGCCCCTTCACTGTAATTGATGGTCCTTCATCCAGAGGCATCACTAACCAGAACCTCCTGAAGTCCAATGCATGATGTCGGTCTCAGAGTAGGAGGCGTCCAGAGCTTCATGACTTCATAAAACCAATTTACATGTGCCTTCTTTATTTTCTGGATGATGCCACCACACTGGACCATGAAAGAAAGTGGTTTATTAGGCCAATTTCTGATGACAGGTTCCCTTTAATGCACTGTCCCATATTGTCTCAAAAACAGATCAAGGCGAAAGTTCTTTCAGTAATATATTTTGACTGAAGTGGAAGCCAGGAAAGTCCTTTATCGCTTGTGGATCACTGAATGTAGAGATGAGATTTATAGAGCGGAGTTATTGTAGACAGTAGTAGCCTTTGGTTTCCTTTCATCTACTCCAGTCATCGACGTCTAGTCATGAGTGCAAACTATCCATCTACTAGGCAGCTTTACTACAGCTCCTGTCCTCCATCTACAGCTATCCAAGTGTCCTGTACATGAGCAGAAGGCAGCTGATAGTCTTATCACTGAAGGTGATGGTCCAGAGAGGATAAGGAGGCACTGATAAAGGGTAACGGCTTGTTTGATGTGTAGGTTCTGCTTTGTGTTCAGTTACTAAAAATGCAATGCATTGTTCCTGGAATGTGTCAACAAATCATGAAGATGACTTTCTTTACGATATTTGGCATTTTTTTTTACGGGTTTTGGCATTTAAAATTGTTGCAGTAATGTTTCCATACAAGTGGATGGAAATAAATTTTAGACCAATGTACAGGCAGTCCCCGGGTTACATACAAGATAGGGTCTGTAGGTTTGTTCTTAAGTTGAATTTGTATGTAAGTCGGAACTGTATATTTTATCATTGTAATCCCAGTCAGAACTTTTTTAGTCTCTGTGACAATTGCATTTTAAAAATGTTGGGTTGTCATAAGAACCAGGATTAACACTAAAGCTTCATTACAGACACATTTGATAACTGTTACAGCTGATCATTGTAGTCTAGGACTGAAGTACAGTAAATTACCAATATCCAGAGGTCCATTTGTAACTAGGGGTTGTATGTAAGTCGAGTGTTCTTAAGTAGGGGGCCGCCTGTAATTGAAGACTTTTGAATTGACTTTTGCTTCCAAAACTTTTTGACCAATAACTCTTTATGTCTACATTGCAGTTTGAGGTCCTGGATAAAAAGCAGATTTTTAGTTATTTTGGGGTGTATACTGTATTAGTTAGCATTAGTTCACACTGGTGATTGGGGTCTCCAAGAGGGTAATGGAAACTGAAAACAGAAAGTGAATGGAGGACGCACGTGTTAACTTAACTTTAATGTTGCTTTAATGTTAAATTTATGCAATTTTTATGTAATAGTGGCATTCCATCAAAGCTTTATATTTAATTTGTTTAAAAATGTATTTATCCACATCACACATGGACAGAGAAGAAATAGTAGACCTGGTACAACTCTTCCGCCTGACTCAATGGTATAATAATGCATTCCTAAGGGGCACCATAGAAGCGTGACTATTGTAATCTAACAGGGCTCCCCCTGACTGCCCTTCCCAGCTTGAGACATCAAACACCCCAGTAAAGATACCTGACATAGAAAATCTCTGACACCCCCTCTTTTTCAAACTACACATTTTAAAGTATTGTTGACTTTAGAGAAATAAAAATATATTACTGTGTTACATACTTTAGACAAAATTTCTGATCCGTCATGTTAACATGTACAGTACACTGTTTTTGCTACTTGTTACCTATTTTGTAATGTGGTTTTTGAAAATGAAATAAAATGTTTTACAAAAAAGAAAATTATTTATGTAATATATAAAGCTGAGTGTAGATGTGTGTGTGTGTGTCCGCTAAAGGAATCTGCACCGTCGCGTTCCCCAAATTTTGCACAGTCGCTCTCTGTGACTTCAGTTTAGAACAGAAATTTTCACCCCGCACCTTCCAAAATACCATTTTCAACCACCATATACAGGAGTCATTGTCTGCTGCTGTGGCAGTTAGAAGCTGAGCTGTGATTGGTTGCTATTTTGCCACAGGTCATTAATATGAGCTCTGAGCTTTGATTGGTTACTATAGGCATTGAGTATAAGTATGTGAGGTAGTAAGGATAGGGAGACATAAATGGGGGAGATTTATGTCCGAGGTAAAACAATTCCAGTTGCCCATGGAAACCAACCCAGGGCAATTAGAACAGTTCTGCTCTCAGGCAATCTTGATAAATCTCCCCATAGACAAAGTGTCAGTCAGAGACAATCATAGACAAATACAGAGACAGACAGTTGGAGACAGAGACAGACAGAGAAGACAGAGATAGTCAGAGACAGACAGACGAAGTCAGAGACAGTCAGGGACAGACACAGTCACAGACGATCAGAGACAGTCAGAGAAAGAAACAGAGACAGTCAAAGACAGAGAGATACAATCAGAGACAGACACAGACAGTCAGAGACACTCAGAGGGAGAAACGGTCAGAGACGGAGACGTCAGAGAGAGTCAGAGACCGTCACTGACAGAGACAGTCAGTCAGAAACAAAGAGACAGTCAGAGAGAGAGAGAGACAGTAAGAGAGAGGTAGATACATATAAAATATTATTTATTAACCATTCTATTTTGTTACATCTAAGAGCAGTTATTTACTATCCCGGGCAATGCTAGAAGCTACAGCTAGTTTCTATATATATTTGATGTATCTTTTAATTGATGAGCAAAAATAGTCACACTCTGGTTTCATGTTTTTCTTTTCACAAAAATTACTTTAAAAACCATAGTTATAATTAATAAAAATATCATTACTCGTTATTAGATAAATAAACCTTACAACTGGCAAGGTAAACCAAGGGACACTATAGGAAGATGAGTACTCACCGCCTGCATGCACTGCAGCTTTCACAGCAGAGGAGCAATCCTTTGGCACCACCTCTTCTCCCTGAGCTAGATTATCCCCTTGCAATCTAAAAAATAGAATGTATGTTACAGGGGAGCCCTGGGACCCATAAATAATGTATTTATATTATATAGGTCTCGCTATCAGCACTTATAGTAGATCTATAGATAGTTGCTGAAAAAGGCCTGTAAGATTTTTTACCATAAGGTCAAAGGTAACATTTACACTTTGTTGAAGTTATTTGTTTTTTTTTCCCCAAAAAACATCATGACAGAACAGCCAACTAATAGTGTTGAATCTTGTATAAAACATTTTGTATAATTCACTTTTTCCCCCATCAATAAGACCTGTAGGTGATGGTTTGAAAAATAACTGCATTATTCAATTTCTATTTTATTCCTCATGGAAAAGTATGAATACATCTAGATGCTACCATTCTCTTAGTCTATAGGGTATGCCCGCACGATGCCTCAAAATTAAAGGGGTTGTTCTCTCTCACTTATCTTTACCAGGGTAAGTACAATACCATAATAGGGTTACCCATATAGTACTTAACATGGTAAAGTTTCCATAAGGCCACCATGGCAGGTCATGTGATAAGCTGACCAGCAGTACTGCAGACTTCCAGTGACATTACGTGTCCTGCTGCCTGGAAGATGGGGAACATACAGATATTATTGTCTACATACCCCTCCGTCATAACCACTCCCATAGCAATGGTCGGAGGAAGGAGGCATGCCCCCTAACCACTGCTATGTAATGCCTACACTCCACACTCCACCCTCCATCTGCCATCCTTGGCATGCCCCCAAAACACTGCTATATAATGCCTACACTCCACCCTCCATCTGCCAGTCCTTGTCATGCCCCCCAACCACTGCTATATAATGCCTACACTCCACCCTCCATCCTCCAGTCCTTGGCACGCCCCCAAACCACAGCTATGTAATGCCTGCACTCCACACTCCACCCTCCATCCGCCATCCTATTCAAATTTCCTTATGCGGCTACTGGGGCGTGGAGTAGCCGCATCTGAGGTTACACGGGGCGGCTACTCCACGCCCGGTAGCCTCTTTTCTCCTCCTACCGAAAATCTTTGGTGCGCAGCTACGAGGAGCTGCACACCCTCGTCCGACGAATCTGCTGTCTGTGCATGCGCAGAACAGTAGGCCCACACCTGCGTGGTCACTGCTCCAAAGCCAGAGCTGCACAGGCACGGGCCTGCTGTTCTGCGCATGCGCAGACAGCAGATTCGTCGGACAAGGATTTTCGGTAGGAGGAGAAAAGAGGCTAGCGGGGCATGGAGTAGATGCGGCTACTCCACGCCCCAGTAGCCGCATAAGGAAATTTGAATATTGGGGCAATACAACTTTTCAAAACATTGCGGGGATGTGAGGATTAGCCCGATCTACCTTTATAGGTAGATTCGTGGTGGTAGGTTCCCTTTAATGTTGCCTTAATGTTAAATTTATGCAATTTTTATGTAATAGTGACATTCCATCAAAGCTTTATATTTACTTTGTTTAAATATGTATTTATCCACATCACACATGGACAGAGCAGACATAGCAGACCTGGTACAAGCCTTCCACCTGACTCAATGGTATAATAATGAATTCCTAAAGGGCACCTTAGGAGCCCTACAATTGTAATTTAACAGGAATCCCCCTGACTCCCCTTACCAGCTTGAGAAGCCAAACACCCCAGTAGAGATACTGGACATAGGAAATCTCTGACCCCCCCTCTTTTACTTATCAGAGCAATGTTTTCAAACTACACATTTTAAAGTGTTGTTGACTTTGGAGAAATAAAAATATTACTGTGCAACATACTTTTGACACAATTTCTGACCTGTCATGTAAACATGTACAGAACACTGCTTTTGCTACGTGTTCCTTATTGTGTAAGGTGCTTTTTGAAAATCAAATAAAATGTTTTACAAAAAATTGTATTTATCTAATATATAAAGCTGAGTGTATGTATGTCCACTAAAGCAATCTGCACCATCACGTTTAAAATCAAGTTTTGCACAGCCACTCTCTGTGACTTCAGTTTAGAACAGAAATTTTCACCCCACACTTTCCAAAATACACTTATTAACCACCATATACAGGAGCCATTGTCTACTGTTGCTGCTGTGGCAGTTGGTTGCTATTTTGCCACAGGTCATTAATTTGAGCTCTGCACTTTGATAGAGAGATAGTCAGAGACAGACAGAGATAGTCGGAGACAGACAAAGTCAAAGACTCACAGAGACAGAAATGGTCAGAGACAGTAAAAGACAGAGACAGTTGGGGACAAACACAGTCACAGACAATCAGAGACAGTCAGAGAAAACCAGAGTCAGAGAAAGTCAGAGACAGACAGTGATAGTCAGAGACAGTCAGAGACAGAAACAGTCGGAAATGGAGACAGTGAGAGACGGACAGACAGAGACAGAGGGAGAAATGGTCAGAGACAGAGACATCAGAAAGAGTCAGAGACCATCACTGACAGAGATGTTCAGAGACAGTCTGAGACAGAGACAGTCAGAGACAAAGAGACATTCTGAGAGAGAGCGAGACAGAAAGAGAGAGAGATACATATAAATTATTTTTTGTTAACCGATTCTGTTTTGTTAAGAGCAGCTAAGAGCAATTATTTACTATCCCGGGCAATGCTGGAAGCTACAGCTAGTTTCTATACATATTTGATGTGTCTTTTAATTGATGAGTAAAAAATAGCCACACTCTGGTTTTATGATTTTTTTTTTTCACAAAAATGACTTTAAAAACCATATTAATAGTTAATAAAAATATTATTAAACTTTATTAGATAAGTAAACCTTACAACTGGCAAGGTAAACCAAGGGACACTAAAGGAAGATGAGTACTCACCGTCTGCATGCACTGCAGCTTTCACAGCAGAGGAGCAATCCTTTGGCACCACCTCTTCTCCCTGAGCTAGATTATCCCCTTGCAATCTAAAAAATAGAATGCATGTTACAGGGGAGCCCTGGGACCCACAAATAATGTATTTATATTTTATAGGTCTCGCTATCAGCACTTATTGTAGATCCATAAATTGTTGGTAACATTTACACTTTGTTGAAGTTATTTGTTTTTTTTTTCCAAAAAACATCATGACAGAACAGCCAACTAATAGTGTTGAATCTTGTATAAAACATTTTGTATAATTCACTTTTTCCCCGTCAAGAAGACCTGTAGGTGATGATTTGAAAAATAACTGCATTATTCAATTTCTATTTTATTCCTCATGGAAAAATATGAATACATCTAGGTGCTACCATTCTCTTAATCTATAGGGTATGCCTCAAAATTAAAGGGGTTGTTCTCTCTCACTTATCTTTGACAGGGTAAGTACAATACCCTAATAGGGTTACCCATATAGTACTTAACATGGTAAAGTTTCCATAAGGCCACCATGGCAGGTCATGTGATAAGCTGACCAGCAGTACTGCAGACTTTCAGTGACATTATGGGGGTCATTCACTAAGGGCCCGATTCGCGTTTTCCCGTCGTGTTACCCGAATATTTCCGATTTGCGCCGATGTTTCCTGAATTGCCCCGGGTTTTTGGCGCACACGATCGGATTGTGGCGCAACGGCGCCGGCATGCACGAGACGGAAATCGGGGGGCATGGCCCAACGAAAACCCGACGGATTCGGAAAAACCGCCGCATTTAAAAAAAAAAAAAGTGTCGTTGGACACGCGCTTACCTTCACCAAGAATAGGATCGTGAACCCTGGCGGGCCTCGGCAGACTTCAGCGCAGCAGTGACACCTGGTGGACTTCGGAGGAACTGTCTTAGTGAATCGGTGGAAGACCCGAATCCACCGCAGAGAACGCGCTGCTGGATCGCGAATGGACCGGGTAAGTAAATCTGCCCCTATGTGTCCTGCTGCCTGGAGGATGGGGAACATACAGATATTATTGTCTACATACCCCTCCGTCATAACAACTCCCATAGCAATGATCGGAGGAAGGAGACATGCCCCCCCCAACCACTGCTATGTAATACCTACAACTACACCCTCCATCCGCCAGTCCGTGGCATGCCCCCCACCCACTGCTATGTAATGCCTACACTCCACCCTCCATCTGCCAGTCCTTGTCATGCCCCCCAACCACTTCCATGTAAAACCTACACTCTACCCTCCATCTGCCAGTCCTTGGCATGCCCCCCAACCACTGCTATATAATGCCTACACTCCACCCTCCATCCGCCAGTCCTTGGCATGCGCCCCAACCACTGCTATGTAATGCCTACACGCCACCCTCCATTCGCCAGTTCTTTGCATGCCCCCAACCACTGCTATGTTAAGCCTACACTCCACCCTCCATCCGCCAGTCCTTGGCATGCCCCCCAACCACTGCTATGCAATGCCTATACTCCACCCTCCATCCGCCAGTCCTTGGCACTGCCCCCCAACCACTGCTATGTAATGCCTGCACTCCACACTCCATCCACCAGAAGGCAGCAGGAAAGTCTCATAGGGCACAGAAACTCCTGCTGCTGGCAGGTCCCGGTGGCTTTATGGAAACTTTACTTGGTAAAGTATTGTAATAGAGCTCAAATCCTTTAACACTGGGAGATTGTTCACGTAGTGGTGTTAAAGCTGGTGACCGTGTTCCTTCATGGGAAAGCAAGAATTTATATAAGTAGATCTGTCGGTTCCCTACATCGAAGTCAAAGTAAGATAAATAAGAGGAGGAGGGGATTCCACACCATGGGGGCACCTTTACTTACCCGATTCCGTCGCGATCCCGCGGTGCGTAGTCCAACGAGGATTCTGGACCGGTGCGATTCACTAACATCGTGCGCCGGAGTTCCTGCATGGTCCGCCAGAGTTCACCTGCTTTTTCCCGGTGCATGTGAGTCCTTGATCTTGCGACACAAATCCTTTTTTAAATTCCGCGGTTTGTCCGAATCCATCGGGTTGGCTGCCGATGCGCCAAAAACCGATTGCGTGCGGCAAAATCCTGGGACAATTCGGAGCAAAATGGAAATATTCGGGAAACCCGACGAAAGTGCGGCGTTCGGACCCTTAGTAAATGAGCCCCCACGTCTTTACTCTAAGAACCCAACTGTAGAGCAACACAGACACAGAGGAGAATACAATTTGGGGTTAACTGTAATCACCCCTGGATTTTAAGGTTCCAAGTAGAGTCAGGCTTTAAAAAGCATGTACTAGAAAATACAATCTCTACAAGGAAAAAATAATTCCGGAAAAAGATCTTATCGATATTAATGTAGTGCATGTGACAATATATCACTTTGGCAGAGATTGTTGTCATTATAAATCATTTGAGATAAAAATAAAAACTTAAGCGTTTTCCTGAAATAAGTCATTTTCGAATAATT
>CM033645.1:31420235-31495392 GCA_019512145.1 Engystomops pustulosus | reverse complement strand
CTTGATCCTGCAGTAAGCCTGCAGCAATTATCAGACAACAAATAGTTCAATGTCTGATCTATCTTCCCAGCCATTACAGAGCAGAAGGAATGTGTCTGGAGTTGTGAAGTTATACATATAACATGGCCTTAGGTGTTGCTAGGAATACAATATACTGACATGTCAGACATGGGAGCAGTATAGCACGGGGTGCGGAATGTCCCATTCAATATGTTCTTTGGTTCCCTCCTTTACACTCATAGGCAGGAGTCCTTACACATAAGTGTCCTTACAAGAACAAGGGAACAATGATAACCAGAATGATTGCTCCTCCAGCTTAGCAGAGCCATCGTCTAGCCAGTCCTTGAAATCCTCTGATTAGCAAAAAGAAAAGTGAGATGAAAAAAAAATCCTAAGAACAGTGCCATGGGGAAGGCTTGACGAATGTGTATAATCCATCAATAAAGAGGAATCAATCAATACAACGGGGCACATTTACTTACCCGGCCCATTCGCGATCCAGCGGCGCGTTCTCTGCACAGGATTCGGGTCCGGCTGGGATTTAAGATGGTAGTTCCTCCGCCGTCCACCAGGTGGCGCTGCAGCGCCGAAAATAATCTTAACGCCCCGGAATGCACCATCCCATAGAAGGTGAAGGTGAGCGCTCCCCAAGCGACACATTTTCGGTTTTTAAATGCGGCGGTTTTTCCGAATACGTCGGGTTTTCGTTCGGCCACGCCCCCCCGATTTCTGTCGCGCGCATGCCGGCCCCGATGCGCCACAATCCGATCGCGTGCGCCAAAAACCCGGGGCAATTCATGTACAAGCGGCGCAAATCGGAAATATTCGGGTAACACGTCGGGAAAACGCGAATCGGGCCCTTAGTAAATGACCCCCAACGTGTCTTGTCATCCCCATACATCATGTTATCTCTAGCACTAGGGAGAGTACTCCGTACTGAGCTAGGTGTCATTGTTTTTTACTATTTTTTTTTATTTGTTTTATTTTTGGATATTTTACCCACATTTAAAAATATATACATTTTGCTTTTGTAAATATTTAGTTTATTCCCTAAATAGAACCAGGCTATCACCTCTCCTTACATATCTGTTTCAATAGATATTGGGGTTCATTTATCTTTAGCCTGGAAATTTGTTCCAGTCCTTTTTGTTTTATTTTTTTTCGTGGGGAGGGGGGTTGAGCTTGTTTGATTTGTTTTAAGCCTCATTCAGATGGGCATAATGAGCGCAAATCATGCCCCCATAGACTTCAATGGCTCCTGGTCATGGTGTGATAAACACATGGTGCTTCACTGCACTATGAGGGGGTGGCCCGCTCTTCTGCTCTTGGAGCGCTCATCCCTCCCTACTGCTCCTTCCGGCCCTGTGCTCACCCGGGATCTGGCCTGGGGGAGCACCTGGCCGTGTGAATGCCAGAGGGTGATAACACAATCACATTTTTGCGTTTTTGTGCAAACGCTTGACTTTTTGCGGCTGCTGCGCATAAAAAATTTTTTAAACATCAACATCTGGTTTCCAAATATAAATAAGGTGCAACACTAGAAAGCTGGTGGGAAAAGGCATATTTTACTAATTAAAGCGTAACTGTAAAGTTATAGTGATTTTACCAAATTATTGTATGCGATTCCCCCTTTGAAAACAAACAGAACGGTGCCTACTTTGTGCTACTCATCCTTTTCTTTCCAAAGTTATGGCATTTTCTGTTCTGAAAGTGGGGGACGACTATTATCTGCCTGTCTCTGTCCTCAAGCTGAGGCCAGTTAGCTTGCCCACAGATCCCATGATGCCTTGTGTTCTCTCAAAGTAATTTTAGCATTAAATCCATTTAGTTTCCCACATGTAACACTGCACTACACATGTAACACTTACATGCTATAGCCTGTGCAGTGTGAGTGCTAACGGTCTGGACAGAGCTGATCCTGCCAATGACAAGGTGGGGGAAGTGAGCAGCATGAGGCCCAGCAACAGACAGAGAAAGTTCTGTAGAATCACAGACTGGGATGGAGGGACTGATAGGGAACAGGGAGATCTTGTACCTCACTGTTCTGTGTAGGAGATCTGCATTCACTGTTCTGTACACTTCCAGCTCTGCTACATTCACTGTCACATGACCTCCTCCTCAGTGAGCAGGGAGCAGCATCCCCTCCCATGAATCTGACCAGAAACATAGTGTAAACAAGATATGGGCTTATAGGGCTTATCAGCACATGGAGAGGAGGCAGCCATTGCAGCACTGAGATAATCTGAGGGTTATAGCAAAGAAACTACTGAATATAGGTAACAAAGATAATAGGCAAAGTTGTTTTACATCCAAAAAGTTATTGAAAAAAAACCTTTACTCTTTAAGTCATAAAAAGAAAAAAGTTCCAAAAAAGCTAACAAAAAAATAAGTAAAAACAAAGATAAATGACTCCCAATTCAGTTCCCTGATACCAGGAAAATCTCTACACTTTACCAATCCTCTGCCACTGATCATGGGTGGTGTTTAGCAAATCTGGACCGCAAAGCTTAGGTTTGTACCAAACTCTGAAGGTATGGGTCTCCTTGGACAGGGACGAGTTCAATCCCCAGAGTTAATGCCTGCAATCAGTACTGGCCCAAATCACAGGTGTTAACTCTTTAAAAGTTGCTGGCAAAGTTGCCAGTGGCTTTTAAATGGCTGTGGCCATGCCCCAGCGCTGGGTGCTGCCATTTTGAGGGTACTGATTTCTATCTGTTCCCATAGGCATGCATAGAAAAGTCAATGGGTCTGCAAAAAAAAAAAATTAGACGGCACATGGACACGGCACGGCACAAGCTTAATTGAGGTTTATTTTTCATCGAACATCTGTTTTTTTGTTTTGAAGATGCCATATAGATGTGAAAAAAATGGATGCAGATACAAGACGGACTGAGAAGCTCATAGTTACGTATGGACAGTTTTTTTGTATTATTTTTATGTTCATTGAAGGTGATTTTATTTTCTGCTTGGGTGTCCCCCCACTATGCATTGCCGACCTTATTTTATAGCAACATATAACTATGTTTATAAAGGACTTCCTGCTATATATATATTATGAGGACTACAGAACTACCATAGTAGGAAAGTGCTACATGGAGTATGTAACCTCTTGTCTGACACTGGGTATAGATCTAAGCAGATGCTGCGCAATGTTGTTGTCTTTACCACTGGACCATCTAACATACATACGCACATATGTACGATATATAATTCTGATCTTGCATCTCACATGATATCGGCCGTGGAGTTAGGGTTCATGCGCATAACTAGGTGCTTCACAGCCCTTGTGTGGGCCGTAACCTTGGCTGAAGAACAGAGCCGGCTTGAGAAGGGATGAGTGCTCCTCACCCTTCCCCACTTCGTAGGGAGCTAAGCATCCGTGCCGCAACTCGGCCAAAAGATAGCACCAGCTCTATGTTTTGTGGTCAGTCCCCTGTAGAAAATGGTAATCTCGGCGATCTCCCCTAGCGAAGGAAGCTGTGTCTCACTGACCCCTATGTGCGTTGTAGGCGGCCATGGGCTGAGTTTAGTCGCTGACTGTCGGAAACTGAAAGTGGTGGGGGCCCCGGGGCTCAAGCCCCAGGAGCCCCTTCTTTAATCCGGCCCTGATAACAACCCACACAAAGATATGAGTACACGGATCTCCAGGGCTACTACATGGTCAAATGGTAATATCATCAATATTGCATAACTTATGGCTATAACAGTTTAACATAAATAGATTAAACAAACGTCCAATACGTATGCATTTGTGTATGTGGGGAATAGGGGTTTGGGAAGGAGAGCTGTCTGACAATTAAGCATTCATGTGAAAGCTATTTAAGGTGAATGGTCAATTTAAGATCCAAATCATTATCTGAAAACAACCTTACAATCTCATGAATCAGTAGATTCTTATTACAAATGTAACCAGAACGAGAGGTCTTAATGTACTGGGGTGAAATCATTTGTTTTTCAAGGTACAAGCATTGCTGTTCTGCCAGATGCTATCTACTATGTTTACCTTGCACACCTTGAGCAGATGTTTAGAGTGACTTTTGCTTGAGGTTCAGTGGTGTAAGTGCTACGACCTTGGCTAAATTTACTTCCAGATGGCATGAGGCTGGTAACACCTTCCATACGAAGATCATCAAGGTCTTCTGGAACATAAACAACCAATGATACATTATTATTAGAGCCCGTTATAATATAATCATATCCATGAGTAATCATTATTTGTGTTTACACAAAATCTAAAATAGCAACATATCTGTACATAAAACATAAACACACAAACCAATTCCAACCATTGAATCACACAATGAATCATGCTCTGAGAGTCCTATGTGGCATCACAATATCAGTCATGGCAATAGATGTGGGGCAAGAATCCTAGGCTTTACATGTTATCTCACTATATTACAGACATGTGACACGTGCAATCACAGTATTATACCGTATATACTCAAGTATAAGTTGAGGTCCCCAATTTTGCCACAAATAACAGTGAAAACTTATTGTCTCAAGCCTAGGGTGGGAAATGAATTGGTTAATGAAATGCCCCATGCAGCCAGCCCCCCCAGTTATGAAATGCCCCATGCAGCAAGCCCCCCCCCCCCTTGCAGCCCCTCGGCTATAAAAAACATAAACTTGCATACTCACTTTCTGATGGCTTTTCTTCTTTCTTCTCTATGATGTAACAGCAGGGAGATGCGCTTTGTCGTTGTACACTATGATGCCATCAGCCTGGATGCGCCTCTCCCTGCTGTTACAGCAGAGAGAAGAAAGAAGAGAAGTCGCGGGGAGCACCGGGGAGCCGCACAAAACATCGGAAGATGAGTATGTGAGTTTATTTTTAAATTTTTTATACACTGTATAAACCGAGGTGGGGTTTTTCAGCCATTTTATTGTGCTTATATGTACAGTAAATGTAAAGTGGAGAATTCAAATGCATCAAATTCCATCTTAAAAATAAGCATTTGTTTTATCAGCTAAAAAATAATTTGCTTCTCAGATTTAAGGGAACCTGTCATCAGGATTTTACATTTTCACCTTTTGATAATACTATACAGCCTATGGGAACCTAATTCTGAATCTGCTTTTAACATTAACATTACGGATTCCACTCACTTTTAAAAGTATAAAAAAGTTTACCTGGCTTTGTGCCAGCAAACTGCAGGGGCTTCTGTTACAAGGCTGTAGTCTCTGTCGTCATAATCATCCTCATTATCTCCTCTCTGCTTTGCTAGCCCTCTGCCTCTCCCCTCCCTCATGCAGCCGTTTACTGACCGCATGCTCAGGAAAATCTTTGTCAGCTCACGTTTTTCATGAAGAAGGGGAGAGGAAGGAAGAGGAAGAGCAAAGAGGAGATGATAATGACACTGAGAACTCCAGGTATACCTTTATATACTTTTAAAGTGAGGGACCCAGTAATGTATTTCATAGACTGTAAGCTCTTGTGAGCAGGGCCTCCTATCACTCCAATTGCTTCATATGACTGTTTGTCCTCTGTAATGTAATATTATATCTGTATATGTCCCTAATGATTTGGAAAGCGCTGCCCAATTTGATGCTGCTATAGAAATAAAGATTACTATTATTAATGTTAATGATAAAAGTAGATTGGGAATTAGTATTACAACTTCAATATGAACCTGTCCTTAGGTGAACATGTGTGTTCCTGATGACAGGTTCCTTTTAAATGTTCCTAAAAAAAAACTAAGATAGAATGATATCTATCTATCACATCACTTCCATTTTTATGAGATCCATGACAGATGTAAGGGATCTTAACAGACCCCATTTTCTTACAATGATTTTCCTGCAGTTCCTGTTTTTTTTTTAAACTTTTTTAATATTGTTTTAATACTATATATAGTAGAGACTATATTATTCTGGACACTGATGTTGTGTAAATTTAAAAGAATAGCACAATGGTTCCTTGGTATCTATGTGAACACTGTCCAAGTGCTGATTGATAAATTGATAAAACCTATCAATTGCAGTAGTTGGGAAATCACACCACCAGTAAATATGTTCAGTCCATTATCTTAACTGTTACCCTGGCATAAACTGTTAATTTCTTGAAGTGTTCATTTATATGCCAAGACTACAATTCCAATGATGGCTTGCACAGCAGGCTATTTGTAGTGCACTTCTTTTCCTCCTCCATTTCAGACATTGCATTGCAGTGAAGTCAATAAAGAATATACACATTGGAGGAAATTTATAAGCACTAGTATGCCAGCTTTTTGGTGTGCAAACCCCCCCAAAAAAATTCACAATTACTTGCGAACCACCAGTAATTGTGTTTATTTTGCCTTTACACCACCTCCACACCAAGAGGGCCTGGAGGGTGCGTAAGGGGGGGTGGCAGGTGGAAGTGTGGGCTCCAACGGAACGTTGCTGCCCCACACCTCCACACTTGCTAGTAGAATTGCCCGGCAGTCTGAACCTCCTGATAGATCCACCGGAAAAGGTAATGAATTCCCTCTTCTGTCTACAACCTACTCCATGCCAGATCTTTTACCTTGCAAAGCACAGTTCTGTGCAGATCAAGAACTCACTCCCACATGGGGAGAGATTTATCATAACTGTCTGAGAGCAAAACTGAGCTCTGATTGATTGGCGTAAGTAACCAGAACAGTTGTGATCCATCTCCCCCAATTACTCCTTTCCCCTCGCAGCTGCATGTAGTTCATGTTGTGAGCAGGTACAGGACAAAGCTGACATGATTTTTGCTCATGCTCACCCCAATTCAGCCTGTGATATCTGACTGTAGCCATGTGAGATAGTGATTTATCTGCCCTCTTCCATCCTTCCCAGTTCGTGCAGAATTACAAATTGCAATTATCGGGACCAATAAAAATCTCTTTCCTGATGTAACATGTCTTTCATTTTACATACAGAACCAAGCTTTGATTTTTTATTACAAATATCCCAATAGGAATGTTAGAGCCATATTTTAATCTCCTGTTTAATTATGTGCAAAGATTTTGTCATTGATGACAAATACTTTAGTTGCAGAATGTGGACAGCTCTTGATGGATTACTTGATAATTTGTTGATCCTTACACAACCGCTCTTCAGCTATGGCAGAACATTGCCAGACCTCCACATTCTTCAGTTTCTAAGTCCTTTCTAAGCAAGTACACAAATCTGGACAGGTAGAAGGACTAAAACAGAAAAAAAAGAAGCAGCTAATTAACTAAAATAATGAAAAAAAAAACAAAACTCAACATTCTATAGACATAAACAATCTAAATCACAACTCTCCTTTAAGGGATTGTGAAGCTCCTGAAAGGGATTGTGAGTTCCTCTTTTCACAGCTATATAAGATATCCTCTGGACCTGTGCCCTCTGCGGCTATATGAATGTCTCCAAACCACGTCACCTTGGTAACCTATCGCCATGCATCGTGAGTGCCCTCTTCTCAACACTACTGAACAAGGAATCTTTTGGCAATACCAGTTTCCCATGCTTCTTTATCAATTGAAATGACCTGGCTTTTTGACAGACACTGTTTAATTATGAATAGGCCTGAGACTTCTTTAAGACTTGACAATCCCATTACCTTCCACTTGCACCAAAAGGAATAAAAAAAAAAATTAAAAAAACAATGATGCACATTTCATCTATATTTATTTGTTCTCAGGCAATTTATTTTGTGTTATTTGTTGGATTGATAAATATTAAATGACAAAGTTCCCTTCTTTCCGTAGCCCAAATAGGAAACAGGGTCACGTCGGAGGCTCCCGGTTAGCTGAGAAAGGTTGCAGTGTACGTTGTGAACATACAAATCCCGCTGGTGTATGGTGAGGCTGACAGCGGAAGAATGGAGAATCTAGAACTGGGGTGGGAAGATTGTAACAAAGTACAGTCTTATAAACATCTAAAAATACACAAGAAGGTTGTGGAGTGGCACAGCGGTGTAAGGGTTATTACCCTGATGTAGAGTGTAACTCTCAACAAAACCAACTCAAAGGTAAGTAGATAAAACTTCAGAGAAATAGTAGAGAAACAACACTCCTGGATGATATAGGGGTTTATTCACCCAAAGTGAAGTTGCATTTTCGCTTTGGCTGCTTCCCTACTATTGTGTCGCTTCTGTACTACTACTTCTCTACTCCGGCGGACCTGAGCGGGGAAGCGACACATGCATGGTATCAGGCGCACAATCTTAGTGAATCGCGGCAGATGTGCATTATCGTCAGATAATGCACTTTTGGTGAACTCCACGCACCGGGAAAGTAAATGTGCCCCATTGGGGGAGTTCTAGGCTTTTCAGCTCCAGTCTTAAAGTCCCCCCCTCTAGTGGTCCGGCGACTGTTTCTACTAAGAGGTTCCAACCTCTTAACAAATCCGGGTGCAAAACTCAAGACTGATAAATGAAATTCCATTCTAGGAAATTGGTCTGAGCTGCAATACCAAGAATGGCCACTGTACAATGTAAGGCAATACTAACCTCAGGCATGCACCACAACCGCTGGTGGCATACATTTACGATTTGACATCTTACTCACATATTTGATATAGAATGAACAGTATGCCTGACTAACCTGAACATCCTAGCTCATCAGAGGGAGCTGTGGGTGTCGGGGCAGGCCACCACCAATCTGATGCGGATGAGCTATCCTTCAGTAAATTTTAATTAAAAATGTGTTTACAAGGACCTGTCAGCTCTCCTTCTAAATACTTGTATGCAAAAATTGAAAATTGTAGAGTAATTTTTTTACATATTTATTTCTCAGTATAAATATACTGATACACTGGGTGCATGTCCCTAGCTTTACTTATTAATGGAAATCTACCATCAACATCCATCATGATGAACCAGGGACATTTACTCATAGTCCCAGGCACCGTGACTGTGGCAATCTTCTCATATTTGTTATCCATGGCCTCCTTCCTTCTAGAATCAACTTTTAAAATTGTGCTAATGAAGGGCCAGAAGAACCCTGGAATGCATTAACAGAACCCCTCTGTGATGTAGCTTTTCAGGCTGTTATACTGTGCATGAGCATGTCTTACCCACCCCTGCTTCCTTGGCTCTTCTCCACTCCCTTTTCCTGCTGTATTCTCACAGAATTAGAGGGAGGAAGTCCTCATGCACAGTGTACCAGCACAGAGGGTCTTTGGTAATGCCCCCCAGGTTCCTTCTGGCTAATAAGCATAAGTTTAAAAGTTGAGCATGCTTGATTTTGATGTTCGATTTCTTTTAATTTATGAAGATTGGGCGCATCGGCCTGTCAGGTGCAGAATTCTGCTATTACCTGCGTTGACATGCCCCCGTCCTGTCACTCACACTTGGTATATAGGTGTTGTAAGCCACAATTCCTATCATCCTAAATGCTCTTCCCTCCGCTTAGGCAAGGAACTTTCTTTGTCAGTTTCTAGTTTCGCCATATCATCTGCCTATCCAAGAAAGAACTGGCACAAAAATGTACAAGCAGAAGGAATATGCAGTACCTTTAAATTTTAGATGGATATTTTGATAGAAGCCCCATTTTATGATTCTACGGTCCTGGTGAACAACAAGCATCCCTATAGTGGCCCTTCTTACTTTATATAGTCTGTACGAGTAGGAATGGATTTTTCATTCAAAACACTTATTTTCATTAAGATCCCTAGAACTTTAGAATGTGTGAGCTCTACCCATGCAAAAGTGCTAGGAAAACAGGTGTGAAGCCAAATGTGACAAGTTCTCTTTAATAGATCCCAAAAAAGCCCAACACTTAAAGTTGGACTCATAAAAAAAGCGTAAGTTTTAAGACTCTACATTGTGAATAAATTGCAGCAAAATAGAAAAATAAGAAAAATAGAAGAATATCATACACTAATAATCACATTTTTGTTACGTTTTAGGATTTGAATTAGAATATTTAATAAAATATAATATTTTCATATTAGTCAGTCTGCAATTGAATTGAACAAAAACATAATGTTTGATGCCCGTCCTTATGGTGTCATCCACTGCGTCTCTCTTTCTGACTGGAAAGACTGGAAGAGTGGGGGGGCAGTACTAATCATAATCTCCTGCTCCAGCTCCTCCTATTCATCAGCGCTAAGATGTAAAAAAAGAATCACAGAGAATCACAGAGAGTCTTCACACAGCACAAAGGTAAGTCAATTGATGAACACTTAAGGATTATCCACAAGGCAGTAAAGGCACATAGGCTACTTATGTAAAGAGTATCCAACGCCTATGGCACAGTGACCATATCATGAAATGCAATTTCAGTGCACCAGGGAGTACTCCTGAACACAGATGCATTTAGACCTAAACCCCTGCTTTCCAGAACTAGCGGAGGTGCCGATCGTTGCCATGGCACCCCTGAGGTCCGATAAGGACCCCAGGGCTGCCTATAGTAGCAGTCGGTTAGGATCGTGCTTACAGCACGAGCTAACATTGCAGCTGTCAGCCTATGCAGAATGCATAGGCTGACTGTAATATACCGCAATACATTAGTATTGCAGTATATTGCAATGAACAAGTGATCAAATGATCACCTGTTCATGTCCCACCCTGGGACAAAATAAAAGAGTAAAAAAGTGCAATTAAAAAAATTATTATAAAAAGTATAAAAGTAACCGGAAGTCCCATCCTATGCAGTAATCAAATAAAACATAAAAAAGTGAAAATCATCCTAAAAAAACATATTGGGTATCACAAGGTCTGTAACACCCCGTACAATAAAATAAAATTGTCACTGAACCCGTATACTGAATGCCATAAAAAAAACACCAAAATAAATTTTCACATCTGACCTCAAAGTGATCAAAAATTAACATTCACCCCGACATGATCCCCCAAAAAAGTACAGCTTATCCCACAAAATATAAGCTCTAAAACAGCTCTGGAAACCAAAAAAATATAAATGTTCTGCCCATTGTTACATGGAGATACAAAAGCAAGCAAATTTCTCACAAAATGAGTTCTATATTCTGCAAAACAAGTTAACCATAAAAAAGCTATATAAATGGGGTATCGCCGTAATCGTGATGACCCATAAAATAAAGATAACACATTGGGGCACATTTACTTCCCCGGTCCGGAGGTTTTCCCGAAAGTGTATTCTCCGACGACAATGCACTGTGCCGTGATTCAATACAGAGTTCACCTTCTTCCTCCCGTTGCATGTAAGTGTATTGTATGCGACACAATTTTAAAGTTAAATCCCGCGGTTTGTCCGAATCAGTCGTATCACCAACAGCCCGCCCCTGATTTGTGTCGCATGAAAGCAAATCCAAAAGCCTGACAGATAGAAGCCAAATGGCACATGTGTGACTCCCAGAGGACACCGAGCCTGAGACCCCCTTTCAGTGACACCTATCAAAAGGTGATTATGTTTTCAGAGGGATAACTCTCAAAAGTTGTCTGAGCTTTAAAGGAAATCTACCATTAGGATTAAGGATTTAAACGCAGCAGACTTACATGCTGGAGTTTGCACCCCTCTGGCAGGATCTGCTGTTCTTTTAGCTTTTTATGCCCATGTTTTTACCAAAAAAAGGCTTTAGAAATTATGCAAATGAGCCTTAGAGGCTCCAGGCTCTATAGCTGTTATTGGAGCCTGGAGCCCCTAAGGCTCATTTACATATATTTTAAAGCTTTGTTTTTTTAAAAACAAGGACATATGAAGCTAAAAGAAGAGCAGATCCTGCCAGAGGGGGCACACTCCAGTATGTAGGTGTGCTTGGCTTACAATCCTTCATACTGGTGGTAGATTTCCTTTACGGTCTCAAACTTTCCTACAATTTCGAATGTTCTTATATCTAAAACAAATATCCACATGATATACTGTAATTTACAGTTTTGGAATCTGAGTATATCATAGTATAAACCCAATTACCTACATATACATATTAGAGTCACTTCCATTAAGATAAGCCCTTTAGTATTTTCACGCATAAAGAACATTACAATAAAAAAGTGATGTAATTTCAGATGAAAGTCATAGTAAAGAAGGGGGTCCATTACTTTTGCCAGCATAACCCCACAGAAGTGAAGCTGTTTGTATTCTGCCCATGTACACTGGGTCATCCAATATCACTTTCCATTGAAATCCAATTAGAGGCCGGTGATAGCGCCGCGCTCCTTAGCACAATGGAGGTTGATCAATGACATGCGTTCTGCTTTGTGCAGCACAGATCACAGGCAAAATAGGGGTGATTCATTGCAATTGTTATTCTATTTGCTGTCTAGTGAACCGCACACATTAAAACGAGAGGAGGCGCCCTGATACTATTGGATTATTGAACCATCCTAATTTCTTTTCAGCCCTATGCAGCCCACACACACACAGCACAATAAGGTAACTGCGGCAGAAGCAGCTGTATTCCTTTAAGACTCACCCCACATATAGACCAAGCATTTCTAATTCTCTAGCATTAAATAGATCTTTTACATGAGAAAACCTCAAAATATTTAAAGGCCCCCTCTTTTAAATGCACCAGTGCCCCCTTGTGGTAGGACTGTGAATAACGATATGTAACAATCCCTGAGGCAGGACCCATACATGAGCCAATGCATAGTTGAAATACATCATTGCCATTAATAGTATGGGCATAAGGGGTAATATGGATTTGTCTGGGGAAGCGGCGTAGGCCATGTTCACACAATGCTAAAATTCTGACCAAGTCTGACCCAGTAGACTGTAAGCTCTTGTGAGCCGGACCCTCACTCCTATTGCTTCACACAACTATATTTTCAATCTGTAATGTCTTATTTTATTTGTATACTGTATGTCCCCCATGATTTGTAAAGCGCTACGGAATATGATGGCGTCATAAAAATAAAGATTATTATTATTCTGCAGCTAATGGTAGTAATTTCACAAATGCAGCTGGTAAACATCTGCATTGAAAAATAAAATCTTAGTTTCTAAAATCCCAACATGTTCATTATTGGGATGGATTCTGAACTATAAACATACAGCAGGTTTACCCTATAGAAATACTACTAAATATATAGGCTAATTAAAAACTAGATATGCTTTAAGAATTTAAGATTTCAGCCCATTCTGTACCAATCCACATCAGATTTATCTATGGCAAATCATACATATGTGCACATAGTCTTAGAATATACTTACCATTGCTTCTGGAATGAATTACAGAGGATACCTTCCAGCAGGGGAGGATTAAGACTGCCAGGACCTTGGGCTGTAGGAATATTATACCCCCTACAAGTCTGGAATTCACCTCCTACATATGGGACTAGAATCAGCTTCTTGGTGAACAGAGGAAGTGTCCCTTCTACGTGTTTTTAATCTGCGGTTTTAGGACCTTTGGTGGGTGGTTTGGGTGCCCATGAGACCCCTAGAAAGCTTGGGCCCCAGGCTACTGCCCATATCACCTATATTATAGTCCACTAAAGCCTTCCATAGAATGTGGTGTATCAAGTTTTGCTCCCTATGTCTACAAGGTGCCTTCTAAAAGTATATTTACTAATTACAATTTCCTATTATCCATATGATCTCATAACATTGAAAATAGGGGTACATAGTACAAAGTTTTTAATATATGAAAAAAGTTAAGCCTTAGCCTTATCACAAGGTTTCCAAATACATTGTTCACTAAGGGAGAAATAGCAGAAACACAGCACGGAGAAGCCTTTTTTCTAAATGAAGTATATTATAATAAAAGTTTACTATTATCACCTGCTCTAATCATTTCTGGAAAAAAAATTTGTGTTACTCCTTTATACAGCATAAGAAAAGCGTGTTTAAAATTAGTAGTTGGGGCCCTGCATACCACCTACGAACTACACACTCAAAATACACACATATCAATGCATGTACCCCAGGTTTCTGGCTTAAAATCGTTGAAATAATTGCAATTCCTTACACACTGCCAGGAATTGCAGGTATTTTTCCCTTCACACCACTTGTTCAGGCGCAGGTTATGGTGCAATTCTTCGCCAGGCAGAACCTGACACAGAATTGTGCAGAAGCACAGCCAGCTGCCGGATATACTGTATTAGGAGACTCCTTATATAACTACTATAGGATTGAGTACCTTACAATTTGCAGTCCTCACCATTCTACCTATAGGATATGCACATCTACCAAAGATTAGTAGATGTGTCTCCCTAGGACAGTGGTGGATAAACTATGGCACGGGTGCCAATGGTGGCACTTGGAGCCCTTTCTGTGGGCACCCAGGCCATTACCCAGCACAAAGGTTACCATTTAGGACTCAATGCCTTCTCCTGCAGTTACAGGCAGCCTAGTATTTGATGCGTATTTGCGCAATTAAAGTGACTAGAAGTGCAGGAGGAGCAAGGAGGTGTGGACAGAGCTGGATTATCATTGTAGACCCTTCTCCGGACCTGTGAATCATCCTGTTAGAAAGAAACTACAATGGTGATTCAAATTTCTCCTTCTTTCTACTATATTGGTGTCCTCAGGACGCCAATAAGTTTGAAACCTGTGAGTTACTTAGTTACTGTAAATTAGCATTTGCCACTGCTAAAAATATGTGGCTTTTGCTTATAGTTTCGGCACTCAGTCCCTAAAAGGTTTGCCATCCCATGTAGATAACTGAATTTGGGAATACTGTATATCCATGTAGAAGTGATGGAAAAGAACACAGTGGGGGTCATTTACTAAGGGCCCAAATCACGTTTTTTCGTCGCACGCAATCGGATTGTGGCGCATCGGCGCCAGCATGCATGCGGCGGAAATTGACGAAATCGACAAAAAACTGCCGTATTTTAAAAAAATATATATATATGTCGCTCAACACGCACTTACCTGCACCCAGGATAGCTTGGTGAACTCCAGTGAACTCCGACGGACTTCAGCGCAGCAGCGACACCTGGTGGACATCACCTTAGTGAATCGCCGGAAGACCCGAATCAGCGTCGGAGAACCTGCGGCTGGATCGCGAATGGACCGGGTAAGTAAATCTGCCCAATTGTTTAACTTTTGCAGGCAGATACATAACAGAAAATCAGAGGAACAAATCTATAAATTCTTGCTTGCCTCCGTTACCTCCTACATTTCGACATAGGACACCCAGCCTGATGAAGGCACAATAGGCACAATCTCTGCGCTGTAAATGTATCTTATATGTAGCCTGCCAAACATCCCGCCATTGTATAGCGCTCATTACAATGTCATAAAACACCCTTTCAGATGAAGCTTTTTCTATAAATTTAATTAACACTTTTACTGAATATCAGATTAAAGGCGAGTATCCAGAGACTTTCTTTCTGTCCAAGTTAAATCTGCCAAAATGTGTTTTATCCATTAAGGAACCCTGGCAGGAACACACAATGACACTAATTTTACTACCAATCCCACAAAAGCCAAAAAATCCTCTGAAAGGGGAGGACATGCCAACTGCAGCTTATGTGAACCACTTCCAGTACTAAGGGGCTTGTAAAATGGGCAATTTTACTTTGAAACACTATCAAACATGATGAGCCGGGTGAGGTTTCCAACACAAACAGAAATCTTGGTTTTGTCCGTTTTATGTGTATTAAAAGGGACACGTCACAGATCAGGTCCCTAGTGGGAAGTAACACTGATGTACATTACATGCTTCCAAACAGCACAGGGACTTCACTTGCACATATAGAAAGTTCAGCAAGAGTCACTAGAGTCATTAGGAGTGTTCACTTGTGCTCAGGTTACCCAAAAACCAGAGGCGGAAGTTTAAAGTTTAACTTGAAGCAATTTTGTATCGCAAGAATGAATCGAGCAGGTGATGATAGTAAACTTTGTAATATACTTTGTTGGGCAAAGCAGCTTCTCTGTGCCTTCTTTTGCTCTTTTTCCTATGGATATTAGTGCATCTGAAAGCTTTCTACCACTTCAAAAAGAAAAGGAGGCCAATTGTGAACTCTTTCCATACCTTAACCCCTTAACGACCCGGCCCTTTTCTTTTTTTCTTTTCCATTTTTCACTCCCCACTTTCAAAAATCTATAACTTTTCTATTTTTACACAGAGCTGTGTGATGGCTTGTTTACTGTGTAACAAATTGCACTTCATAGTGATGGTATTGAATATTCCGAGCCATGAACTGGGAAGCGGGGAAAAAATTCCAAACTCAGTGAAAATGATGAAAAAAACGCATTCGCGTCGTTTTCTTGTGGGCTTGGATTTTACAGCTTTCAATGTGCGCCCCAAATGACATGTCTACTTTATTCTTTGGGACAGTATGATCACAGGGATACCACATTTGTACAGGTTTTATAATGTTTTCATACATTTATAAAAATTAAAACCTCCTGTACACAATTTTTTTTTATTTCGCAATCTTCTGGTGCTAATAACTTTTACATACTTTCGATCACTTTTTATAGAATTTTTTATATTTTTTAAACTGGCAAAAAAGTGCCATTTTCGAATTTGGCCACTATTTTCCATTACAGGGTTAAACGCAGTGAAAAACAGTTATTATATTTTGATAGATCGGGCATTTTTGGACGCAGAGTTTATGATTTTTACTGTTTATTTATATTTATATCAGTCCTAGGGAAAGGGGGGTGATTAGAATTTTTAGGGGTTTTTTATTTAGAATTTTTTTAAACTTTTTTTAAATTTTTATTTTTAGTATTTTTCAGACTCCCTAGGGTACTTTAACCTTGGTTTTCTGATCGGTCCTATCAAATACTGCCCAAGGCTATTATGGTGATACATCGCCGCTCCCCGATGACGTCACAATCCTCGCCGCTGTCTTTTTTAAGACACATAACACCCGCGATCAGTGCTAGCACCAATAGCGGGTGTTACCGGTAAGTCTTTGCTGCAATATGAGCAAAAGACCTGCGGGCATAAAAAGAGCAAAAGCGGGCAGCAAAGACCTGCCCGCTAATGAGAGGGCTCAACCCGTGAGCCATCTCCATGCACCGGCGTGCGTCGCTAAGAGGTATACTGATGGAAGACTCCTATACTCACTAGTCTGCCATTTTCTCCCCTTTACAAAACTTTAGAGAGTATTCTTATTGCTGAAATACAAACTTATATTCTACATGCTAATAAGCCAGAGGCACTCAGGCTCATGTCACCTTAGCACCTCATGGCTCTGAGGGCTGATAAAATGTGATAGGATGTAAATGAATTGATTTATAGCCAATCCCACCCCGATATTGTTTACACTGCCAGTGATGTCACCCGGCAGTCTTGAGAATTTCCATGCGAGCTTGTATCTTTGATTGGGCCTTCACCTGTATGGCACCAGGGTTAGGCAGCACAGGCTTTATAGATAGTTCAAAGTGGCAGTATAAGGCACAGAAGTAAATATCCTGTTTGTGACGCCACTTGCAACATCCTTCACTAGGGCCTAACCCTTTCTTGGGGGCCTGGAGGCAGCCAAGGCCCAGAATACCGGAGTGGCTGGCTTTTGCGGCCTAGGGCACACTGTGGTCACGGTGCTTGGTATGCTGACCAGAGGGCTGAACTACAGTCTGGCAGGTCTCCAGCAGGTGGTGTGTGCCAGAAATAAGGAGGGAGAGGCTGATGCAGTGGTATCTCCCAGGGGCAACCCCTAAGATGTCTGTAGAATGAAACCCTGGGTGATGGATGGGGAAGCCCATGGTGGTAAGCAGCCGTATCCAGGGATCAGATGGAGGCAACGTAGTGCAAATCAAATTACAGTTCTTTATTGTACTTCAAACAGCAGGAAACGGCCTAATATCAGCAAATTCAGCTGGCAGGAGATAGCTGGTGGGATATGATTCCTCAGGATGATGGGCTCACAGCCTAACATGGTGGCTTCGGGCTGGAGGATGGTGGGCTGTGTTAGCAGCAAGGTTGAGTCAGATATCTGGTAATGAAGGTCGGCAGGCAATGTGCGGAGGAGTGCTGTGCCTCGGCACTCTCAGAGCTCTCCCTCGAGGGAGCTTTCCCTCAAGGGAAAGAAACCAGAACCTCCCACACCCAAGGTTTATATAACCTTAGGGTGTGTCCAGCTCAGGTGGATCATCCAACCAGCTTACTCCTTCCTTACAGCAATTACTAAGCATATAATTGGCTAACAACATTCACATTGTTAAGTCTTGTCTTGCCAAGCAGTAGCTACAGCAGCAATTACACTACATCCCAGATTCTAGAACCTTCCTTGAGAGGTTATCAATCTCCCTATCATCTCCCGACCTGGAGAGGGTGCTATTCGCAACTACCATCCTGCCCATGCATTGACGGGGGTGTTGCATAGCTTTACTTTAATTTATATAGGAAGTCAGTGTGTGTGAGCTCGCCTTGAAATGCAGGGGTAGGGGCTAGAGGCAGAGAGGCAAGAGCAAGATGGCTGCTGACCCTAAACTCAGAAGATCCAGGGTTGGGTCTAGGGGCAACCAAAATTGCGTACACCTGGACTTATAGAGACAGGTTGGAATTATATCTGTGAAATGCTATATTTAATAACAGTTAATTAGAGAATGTGTTATTTTGTTATTCTGATTACATTTAAGAAACTGCTTGGGAATATTCCTTTAATGATTTAGCTCTAAGGTGATTAGACAAGTGACAGCCTATGAAGAGTTAAATTATACAGGACAGAAAGTTGATTTACACAAACTTCTTAAACAGCCTTAGTTAGCAAACTCTCTGCAAGGAGAACTCTTACTCTCTGACCCTGAATGGAAGGAAGAATTTCATTAGATTTGCTTAATAAAGTATACTACAAAGTTTACTTTGCTCTGCCCTATTGATTTATAAAATTTTGGTGAAAGTTATCAAATTAATATACATATCTAGATCCTTATCTTACAATAATGCAAGTTCTCCTCCGAGGGTCAGGCTGTATACTCACCCACAAAGAAGGAGAGCAATTCAGATTGACTGAAATGTAGTAGGTATCAGAGGGTCAGTAGTGCCCTTTTGGAAAGAAAAAAAATATATGTTGGGGGCAAAGAGTTTCCCCTGGTACCCGAGTGGCTTACTTTAGCGTGGCCTAGTGCTGACTTTATTACGACCGCTTTTTGAGGTGAAACAGGCCTTGTCCTCGCTGGGCAGATCCGGCAGGCGATGGCAATATAAGGGAGAAGCCGCAGTGTGGTGAAAGTAGTTCCCCCTGGGGTACTCCCAGTATATGTGTGTAAGTGATCTCTGTTTTTCATGCTTGATTTTTAGGTAGATTTCCTTCAATGTGGACTCTTTCTTTTTTTACCGGGAGCCAAGAAGTCCACCTTTTCAAAAAAATTTCAAGACAGCTAATCACATGTAGTTTCTGTTTTTCAGTATATGTCTATGGATATGTTCAGCATATGTAATGGCCCTGCCAAGGCAGCCATGAAAACTCACAGAGCTGAATAGACACTGGAGCACATTAACTATGGTTGTCGGAAACTGCAATGTATATGTTATATACATATTATGCTCTACAATGTGCAGCATAATATGTATATAAAAGTGCACATATTCCACTCTTTAGTTTGTCAGGTCAGATGACGGGCCCCCTGACACAGCGGGCCTCATAGCAGCTTCTATGGTTACTACCGCTGTAGTTACGCCTCTGTGTACCTGGACCAGAATCTGAAAACCGGCGATCATTTACGGGGATACTCATCGGCCAAACGTTGAACTCAAACACAAACTTTTTGATGATGACCCGAACTCGAAATATTCTGCATGGACCCGTATACTATGGTTGGGGTCCGCATATGTACAAAATAATTTCCCCCAGGGGATCAATTAAGTTAAATTGTATCGTATATATCACCAAATACAGCTAAGGGGTCCTTGTAGAGAGTTATTTTTTATTATCACCAGACCCTTCTAAATTAAAAGAATCATCCATAGAGGAAAACCCATATAATTGACAGATCTAACTACTTCACCTTTAAGTTGCAGATTATATGAAGTGAATTAGCAGTCAGTTACAGCAGAAGAGAAGTATTTACTATGTATGAACACGGATCTTTGTTTTAATGAGCTGAAAACATTCCTGAAGAAAGTTTGACGCTCTGCTGGATCCATTGCATAATGGGGCCCACTAGATTCTGCCGAAGTGTCAGTCTATTTTACAGTGTAAGGCTACATTCACATGAAGTATGCCCGCCTTACCGTAGCACATGTTGCCGCCCCTCTCTATAGAGAAACATGGTGCACGGTAACATATTCCAGGGAAAGATAGGACATGTCCTATCTTTCTCCCGGCTATGGCACGGTACGGTGCCGCACGTGTGTGCTGCACCGTACCGCTCCCATATGGCACCGTGTGCCTATTGCCGTCTATAGGGGACGTATACATGTCCCCCATATGGCAATGTGAATGTGGCCTAAATGGTGGCACATGTAAATGATATATAAAACTGAGTTACAGTATGTATCCTGTGAACTTCAATTATAATAATTCTAAGTGACCATAAGCTTGTAAAGTTTTGTTCACATTGGTGATAGAGTCTGTTCCTTCCACTTCCTCGGCCCTTGAGGATGCTATGTGAGTGGCAAATGTGGGGGGTGGACCTGAGCATATAGTTTACAAATAACTAATGTCACATATTAATATTTGCAGCCCAGACCACAGCTGTGTAGTATTAGTTCTACAAGCAATAGGATACTAAAGTAAAGAGTGTTCAGTGTAGATATCTTTAAAGGGAGCCTATCACCAGCTTTTACTGCACAAAACCTACTCCCTCATATAGGATATGATATATCCTTTCTAGAAGTCTCTCTTTTGTGAGATGTCACCATTTTAACACAAAAAAATCTCCTTCAGAGTAATATGCAGATGAGCTGAAAAAATAAACTTTTTGCTACAGATGAGTCACTCTAAGAGGCTGCAGGGGTAATGTTTCAGATGCCCAGGTCTTGGGCCTCATAGTACCTAGAAACATACTTTTGGTTTCATATAAAAGACAAGAAGATCATCTTTGATCAACCGAAATGGTGATACAGGCTGTGAAGGAAAAAGGCAAAAACTGGATCTTTATCTGTAACATGCATTTCACACTACAGGGGAGATATATCAGTGCTACTCTGCCAGTCCCTTCGGTGTAGAAGTACTGAAATAATCGCAAATCCAATGCTCTAAATCAGTGGTTCTCAACCTTTGTAATGCTGTGACCCTATACCAATACAGTTACTCATGTTGTGGTGACCCCAAACCATGCGATTTACAGTAAAAACACAATAAAATTGCGGCTCCAATGGCTTTAGGCGACCCCTGTGTTTTGGTCATTCGACCCCTGCTGGGGTCACGAAACACAGGTTGAGAACTACTGCTCTAAATGTTATACAATTCCAGTGCTGCCAGTCTGGGCCCATCAGAACATTAGTGTCCATGTCACAGCCATTGTTTATGTGACATGTAAGCCAATACCAGGCCATGTCATTTCATCTCAGACTAGAGTCTGGTAAAACAAGTGATGGATGTCCTGACTTCCAGGCTGAAGGGGAACAGATCAGCAATGCTGGAACTGAACGGAATATACATTTACTTGCTGAAAAGGAATATATGTATAGAGAAAGGAATTCAAAATAGTAGTTTTGACGACAGAAGATCAGAAATTAAATACAATATTACAAATTTTACAAATAATTTAATGTGAACACAGAAAGAGAGAATAAACCTGGACTTCCCTGCAATTGCTACACTAATCACAGTATATACAAATATATTTGTTTCAGGAAAGTACATAATCATACAGTAGCCAATCGTGTCCTGTGATGCGATATACTACTTGTCCACTAGAGGACAGTAGTGTATTGGCTTTATTGGCAGCCAGAAAGTCAGTAGAAATACATTCATTTGCAGTCTGCCTGCTGCCCCCCACATTACATGAGCATTAAAGGGATTGCTCAGCTTCTGTAAATAAAGGATATTGTTTGTATAGTGATGTTAAACAATTTTCCAATATACTGTACTTTCTGTATCTATTCCTCACTGATTTCTTTAGTTCTATACAAAGCTTTGTTTTTTACTTTTTTACTTTATGGCCATGTGATGTCACAGAGAAGCAAATAAACAATGTACCGTAGTTTCCTTTTGAATGACAGCAAGCAGAGATCTAAAAAACTGTGAGGATTGCATAACTTCATTACACAAACGATGTATTTGCTAAAACTGGACAAACCCTTTAAGAATAACCACATTTCACTACAGCAAAAGTGCTTCACTCTGTAGTAAAAAAAAAAAAAAGTCAACAAAAATGTGTTCAATTTCACTTTGTGCTTTTTCATATGATTTTCCTAAAAATTTTTTGGAGTTTGCAACTTTTTGATAAAGAACAGCGGCCAACTACTAGAGCCCCAGAATCACTGACAAAAGAAAACACAAGATGAAAAAGTCACAAATGATGATTATCCAACTAATGCTAAGTAACCTTTGGCACAATTTTTCCACACAAATATTGTGACATGATCATAACATAGCATCACCTAAAATATTATTAGGTCACTGAAGATTTATTACACAGATGGATGTGACTGTAACATGATCTTATAAACCCTATAACTCTTAGTAGATTATTATAACATCACACAATATCACCAGGGAGCGTAGCCTATAAACACACACTAACTATTATATCATTATAACAGAGCTCATCCATAAATGCACACAGTCTACTTTATTATAGGTAACACAAGCTCCACAGAAGGGAGCGAGCTCAGGCCGAGGGGAAAGAATAGAGAAGACGCAATCTCAGGGCCTAACTAGGAGAGGCCGGGCCCCATAGAAGATTTCTGCCCCTTAAAAAAAAAAATTTGCACACATATGTTCATACGATCACACACATCTATACACTCACATATGCATACATTTATATACTTATATACTCATAAAGTTCTACACTCATGCACAAACTTTTATGTACTCGTTCACACATGCATACGCACTTATTTATGTACTCATATGTACATTTATATAGTCATACATACAGTGTATACAAACTCATACATACAGTGTATACAAACTCATACAGAGCATAAACACATACAATATATACACATTAAATCTGCACACATACTGTATCCTATAGTACATACACATTATATACATACATATAGTATAAATACATCATATGGTTAGACATGAAATATATACTTACTATAAACACACATACATGCAGAATAAATACACCATATACACACATACAGCACATACATACATTATTACATGCATACATACAGTATATACATAATATACACACCAAAACCACAAACACAGCATATACATAAACACATACAACATGTAATAATAATAATTCCTTTATTCATATAGTGCACACAGAGCTTGCCAACCCACAGACACATGCCCCTGTGCAATCTCCTTGTCTAGTAGATATGGGGATTGCAGCAATGGAGGTTCTCACCTTGTAAGGTTGTGTTGTGTGTGAGTAACAACATAAATACATAAATCTGTGGTGGAACCAAGGGGGAAGCTGCGAATCTCTAGCTCTGTCAGTAATACATAAAACGCCACACTGTCTGGTATCAAAGAAAACAATGTGGATAAAACCACACAAATAAGGACATCGCTGGAGGATTGCTACTTCTAAGGAGGAAACCTTAAGATCGGACAAAGATCGGACAAAAAGATTCATATTGAAATATTTATTGTAGTAAACGTACTATTTGAGTTTTCCAAGCCCTAATACAGGCAGTCCCTGGGTTACGTACAAGATAGGGTCCGGAGGTTTGTTCTTAAGTTGAATTTGTATGTAAGTCGAAACTGTATATTTTATAATTGTAGATCCAGACAAAAAAAATTTGGTCCCCAGTGACAATTGGAGTTTAAACATTTTTTGCTGTAATGGGACCAAGAATTATCAATGAAGCTTCATTACAGACACCTTACAGCTGATTATTGCAATCTGGGACTATAGTAAAGCAATCAGAAAGCTTCACCAGAGGTCAGAGGGGACTGTCTGTAACTATGGGTTGTCTGTAAGTCGAGTGTCCTTAAGTAGGGGACCTCCTGTACGTAGTAATTAATTTTACAATAGTTTAAATACGGGAGCCTCGTGTTGGAGCTGGAAGTTCCTTCATCAGAAGGAGCGTTCATCCAGCAAAATCGGTATTGCTGGGTTCCATACACAATCTACAAATATGCACCAATTCATAGTAATTTGATGTTACACCAGTTATATGTCTATAGATAATACAATACTACATACATGTATACATACATATTGTGGTGATATATTCACAATAGGATACAAGAAAAAGAAAAGCTCATTTAGCAGTATCACAACAACGTAGAGCCTATAGATAGACAGGTACCAGATATACATCATATACATCACCTTACAACTCAGCTACAGACAATACCAGAACCAGGATACCACAGCTCACTGCCATCTGTGCAGCAAATCTCAGTCATTTATTTCCAAAGAAAATCAGTTCAGTCAAACCCCCCAGAAGGGGAGACCCCAGACACAGCACCACGATGTGAGAACAGGGCATCAAATGAAAATAGAGACAATTAATGTATCCAAGTGGAGGGATTGAAGTCTAAATGATTGTATTTTTCTAGAATTAACATGGACTCATAGGGGAATATTTATCACATGCTGGCGCTCGTGCTCTTGCGCTGAGTGATACATCTTGATGTATCCGGTGGGGTCTTGGCAGTGTTTATTTCTACGCTAGGTCCTGCCATCAATAAGATAGCATTTGCGATTATTTCAGGGCTTCTAGCCCTAATAAATATGGCCCTTAGTTTCAAATTAGATCTATAGTAGATCCTACAGGGCTCATCCTAAAGAAGGCAACGACCTATGCTCAGATGTCTACTGTCCCCTATTCAATTAATTTTAACTCCAAGGATTTTAAATTCTGTCACGTCTCAAAATTCTAGTTTCCTTAAAGACGACTTACATAAACTTAAACAGGATGAGTAGAAGACCCTAATAGGGTCATCGATTAGGCGCACCCCTATAGCCACTGATATGGTAGTGGTTATGACTGAGGGCCCCCTCTCCTTCTGCCAGAATCCAGCAGGACACAGGACGTCACAGGAAGTCTTGAGTCCTGCTGCCCAGGGGTCACAAGACGGCTCCAAGCAAACTTTAACACGATAAGTAAAACATGGGTGACCTTATTTGGGTCTTATACTTATGCTGTTAAAGTTTGATATGATAATAATAATTCTTTATTTATATAGTGCACACAGATTACGCAGAGCTGCAGAAAGTATGACAAATTGGTCCCTTTCTCCAATGGGGCTCACAATCTAATCAACCTACCAGTATGTTTTGGAGTGTGGGAGGAAACCCGAGGACCCAGAGGAAACCCACGCAAACATACAAACTCTTTGCAGATTTTTACCTGGGTGGGATTTGAAACCAGGACCCCAGCGCTGCAAGGCAGAAGTGCTGGCCACTCAGCCCCACTTAATAAAAGGTCCCCCTAATGTGATGTATCAATCATCACTACATGTCATAGGACCAGCTCTACAGTCTTATTGCTCTTACCATAAAGACTTTCGGGGAGATTTGTCAAAAGTGTCTGAGAGCAGAACGGTTCTAGTAATTATTGTGCATGAGTCTCTATATGTACATGTATACGGTCAGGCACTGGATGTAACTCCTGCTTCAGGATATATCCAGGAGCTGCTGTAGTGTTAGAATATATTGTATATACATACACATTACTGGGGTCCAGGAAGGGGCAGGAAAGGAGGTTTGTGTGTAGTTGTGTTCTCTATGTATTTTGTATTGTATTTTATGTAGTTACTTTGTCACATGTATGTTGTTAGTAAAGTCTTTATATATAAAAGTATATGTGAGGGTTGTATGTTACTCGTGTGATGTATGAAGGACTGGAGTAGGTGCTTATGGTAAATAGCACAGACTAAGGGGCTGGACAGAACCACTGAAACCCATAGGAACTGAGTAAAAACCCAGCAACCCAGCAACCAATCAGAGGTCAGATTTCATTTTTCCACAGTTGTTTATTTAAGCTGAGCTCTTTGCTGTCCATGGGCAACTTCAATAGTTTTACCTCAGACACTTATGATAAATCCCCCCGCTGTCTATGATTAAACTTCTGAACAAAAACTATTTTGTGACATGAGGCTACAATAAGGCATCATATGATCTTTCAGTTTGTAATGGGTGATATAAGAAAGGAATTATTTAGGGTATGGGTAGATATGAAACATGTGGGTTGTGTACCTGTTACTAGCAGTAGCGATTTATATTATAGGCCGCTTTGGCCTTCGAGGGGCCACCAAAATTGCCCACCATGTTTGATAACGCCTTGTAGAGATAAAAAGGAGAGGGACCTCAAGCCCTAAACCCTCATACTGTACAAGTGTGCTGGCTCTCTACACACATGTATACAAGAGACTTTCCAGGACCTTTGTAGGTCTTTGAATGGTCCTTAAACTGAAAGACGAAAGAAGAGATCAAAGCTTGGAATTTAAGCAGTAAATGTCAAGAGAAGGAAAATGTAGACGGCATACTCTTCAGAGTTGACCTTGGTGATGGTCCAAATGTAATCCAATATCCAGTAAAAAGGACTAGAGCCCAGAAGAAGATGCAGTGAATTTCCGCGGAGTGATTTATTCACCACATAGTAATGCTTCAGCTATAAAGTCTTTGTCAAGCATGAGAAGTAAACTCTATAAAAAAGGTTTACTTAATCCAACCCTGGATACCAGGTACTGTCCTGTAAGCATTGAGATCTCTTCTACCTCGTGAGACCAAGTTTTTGCTTGGTCCACAAACTTGAGTAAGATATTAAAGGCAGAGGACAGACAATGGCTGGTATTAGTATGTTTGTTTGGCATCCGTTACCACAAAGTTGGAGATTGGGATACAAACTCCAGGTGCCCAGACCTTCATGGAAACTTGTGCTCCTTCTGTTTTGACAATTAAATTGGCCATTACAACCACATAGATTGTACACCTCTTAGGTCAGCATGCAGTTTGTAGCAATAGTACAATTAAAATATATATATATATACAAAAGATTTTTAAAAAAAATCTCGTGTATAGGGCCTGCAGTGAGTGCAATATACACCTACACAAATCAGAGAGAAGGGATCAGGCTGCAAACCGTGACCCTAACCTGGACTTAAGTCACTTAACATGAGAATCAATCCCTCCCCGATCTTAGCAGGTTATAAATAAATGAGTGAGGCTGTAACATACCTAGAAGTTCCATTGCATCATCCTCATTATCAATATCTTCCTCTGTGACAGACGCAGGAGTGCTGTGGACCGAGTCAAAGGAGTCTTGGGAAAGCATGGCCGCTAGTAGCTTCTTGTGTTGCTGCTGTTGCTGCTTCAGACCCTTGTTCTTTGGCTCCATCTTAAGACTAGAAAGAGATTTAGTATTAGTGATTAACAGACAATTTACAGACCAAGATTGTTTTAGATGTTTTAGAATTTCATAATGGAACCTACACCAAGAAGCTACTTGGGGCTCAAACGGCTTAGGGGTGTAACTTGCCATTTTCTTGTGGGCTTGGTTTTGACGCCTTTCACTGTACACTCCAAATAACACCTCTAATTTATTTTTTGGTTTGGTAAGATCAAGGGAATACAAAATTTATATAGGTTTTATTATGTTTTAATAAGTTTAAAAAATAAAAACCTTCTGTACAAAAAATTCTTTGTTTCGCCATCTTCTAGCGCTTATAACTTTTTCATTCATCCACCTACGTAGCTGCGTGAGGAGTTATATTTTCCAGGGTGAGCTGACTTTTTTTTTGCTACTATATTGGGGACTTTTTTTAAGACCTTTCCATCACTTTTTACTGTATTTCATTTTTTATATGTTGCAAAATGGCGAAAAGTGGAGTTATTTCCCATCACAGGCTTCAACACAGGGAATAACTGTTATTAAAATTTGACCGTTTGGACATTTTGGGATGCAGTAATATCTAAAATGTTTATGATTTTTACTGTTTATTTATTACTCTTAAATCACTTGATCATCTGCCACCTAAACCAGGGCAACTTCAAGAGGTCAATAGAGCGACGATAGACGATAGAGCCTCAGTGGGCCCCTTCATGGGCTGCCCCCAAGAAGTAGCCACACTGCCCCTCTCCCCCTGTAGACACACTGTATGCCCCCTCCAGCTACACTGCTCCTCCTTCCCCTGTACAGACACTGTATCCCCCCACTCCAGCTACACTGCCCCCCACTCCAGTTACACTGCCCCCCACCCCTGTACACACACTGTATCCCCCCGCCAGCTACACTGCCCCCCACCCCTGTAACACACTGTATCCCCCCTCCAGCTACACTGCCCCCCTCCCCTGTACACACACTGTATCCCCCCATTCCAGCTACACTGCCCCCCAACTCCATCTACACTGCCCCCCCACCCCCTGTACACACACACACTGTATCCCCCCTCCAGCTATACTGCCCCCCTCTATCTACACTGCTTCCCCACCCCCTGTAAACACACTACCCTTTCCCCATCCAGCTACATTGCCCCCCCCCCCATCCACCTCCGGGAAAGAAAAAAACCTCACCTTTCCTCATTCCCCCGAAGCAGCGCAGGAACAGCCGCCATCTTACTTCGGCATGCGCCCGCTGTTCGCTCGGGCTCTGAAGCCAGTACACGTGATCCGATGATGTCATCATGTGCTCCACCATCACATACAGTGGGGAGCGCTGCTTCAGGGGAACGAGGACAGGTGAGTTTCGGATTCTGCTTCTATGCTGTGCTCCCAACGAGCGCATCATAGAGGCAGAAACCAACACCAGCCGGGAAGGGATCATTTGTACCAGTGTCCTAAAGCGACACTGGTACAATTGATCTGGGGGCCCGAGTGGTCCCATCCAGTACCCCAGGGCCCCGGCACTTGCCCGGGTAATCCAGATGCTGGCGCTGGGCCTTGTCCCGATCCCTGTACAGATAAAAACCAATAGGGTCATTGGGAAAATGCTCTTGGATGTAGTCTGAAGCCCAGTCGGTTAGGTGGCACATACTAGATGTCCCACAGTTGGTTATACTCTTGTAGGTTTTTTTTTATTATAGCTTTTTATGTACATCTCAGCTCGAATTCAGAAGATTATTTTATTTTTGACTTGATACTAGTTTTACTCTTTAAAAGGATGCAATAGCTAAGATAATGTCTCACTTCTAGGAATCTGAGAATTTATCCTACAGCTTTGTGATGTGTATGCATTTCTACAACTACTGAACCTGTTGCTGAAGCTGTTATCTTATCTCATATATTATTCATTTGTTTTATCGGCAGATATATTTTTAACACACATTTTGTCATTCTTAGAAGACACCTATGTCTTCTGTGCTGTAGGGGCCTCTCTTCTACCTTGTACATAGTCTGAACAGATGGGCTCATGCACTAAATCTCATAAAATCTTGCAAGATGTGTGAAGACAAGCCATCTGCTTCCAGTATAAATATTCAACGATGGCGAATCTGAAGAAGGACCGAAATAACATTCTGCATGTTACACTTCTTAGAGAGCAATGCTATTCCGAATAAAAGTCTTTTAAGGTGTATAAGGTTTCAAATAATCAGTATTTTCACGACAATCAGGGTTTGTGTCCATGATGAGATGCCAGAAAGAAGGACAAGAAAGAAGAGATGTTCATGGGATTATAAACATATCTGTATGACCAACCAGCTAACACAATGGGGCACATTTACTAAGGGTCCGAACGCTGAATTTTCGTCGGGTTTCTGCTTTGCCCTCAATTGCCTTGGGTTTTTGGCGCATCGGCACCGGCAAATCAGGGGGCGTGGAGGTCGGACAACCCGACTGATTCGGACAAACCGCAGAATTTAAAAAGCTAATTGTGTCCCAAGATCAGCACTCACATGCACCAGGAAGAAGAAGGTGAGGGAAGACTTACCATCAGGAGCACATTTTTTAATGGGAGTTTTTGCAGCAGTCACTTCTTTTACATCAAAGGAAAGACACATAGGGGCACATTTACTTACTCGGTCCTGTCGCGATCCCCGAGGTGCGCTTTCCGCGCGATTCACCAAGATCGTGCTCCCGATATCCTGCATGTGTCCCTTCCCCACTGAGGTCCGCCGGAGCTCACCTTCTTCTTCCCGTTGTATGTAACTGCATGGCTTGTGACACAATTTGAATTTTAAATCCTGCGCTCAGTCCGAATCAGTCGGGTTGTCTGACGGCCACGGCCCCTGATTTGTCGCATGAAAGTCGGCGCGATTGCGCCAAAATCCGATCGTGTGCACCAAAATCCCCTGTTAAATGCGGCGCAAATCGGAAATAGTCAGGAACCCTGAAGGAAATGCGGACTGCGGACCCTTAGTAAATGTCCCCATAGGATTAGAAGAAGCTAACCCCTCAATAGAAAACACTGTTATTACATCACTATTGACAATAAATGATGTCACAGCTTGTCTCCACTACACTACAATTTATCTTGTAAAAAAAACCCACATTTTTGTATATTCTATATACAATTACTGTACATTGGCAGAAAAATTAACAAAAAAGACATCACTAAAGCAGGCTGATCCCAAGTAGTAATGTAAAATCCCTTTCTCCCCGCTGCCTGTGTAGCATAACATTGTGCATCCTGTCACTGCTGAAAAGATTCTCATTTATCTTTACAGGAAAATAAACTCCATGGGATAATGAACTGTGTGTGCAATGGACTTAGGGCTATGAGGACAGTAAGCATATGTACAATTCTTCAGAATTATCATTTACAGCGTTACTCTATGAATATTTCATGAAATGAAGTCATTTGTTGTTGTTTGTTATGTGCTTACTCCGCCATCTACTTGTATTAATAAGCTTCAGAGAATATTCATTTTAAATTGTGTCTACCGATCCTTCCATTAAAGCCAGACTACAATATTTGTGTTGTGTCTCAAGAAGCTTAGATACATTATTAAATATTCCTCCAAAGACAAGTCCAGATACCAATTTCATTTTATTGTTTTCTACACAAACGAATGAGCCCGGCACTAGTATCAGGGACTACAAATATGTGTTGGGTATATAGATGTAATACTGTTTCATGACTTAAATTATCTACTTAAAGGAAATCTATCACTAAAACACATGCGACCGAACTGAGATGACCTTTTTGCAGGTCATTAATTCAGACATGCCTAAGTAATAGATATTCCTGTTGGTTTGACCAGGGTAAAAAAGTGATTTAAAAATATGCAAATGTATCCAAAGTGCTTTGGGTGGGGCGATAACAGAGATCCTCTAGGACAATGGTGGCGAACCTATGGCACTGGTGCCAGAGATGGCACTCAGAGGCCTCTCTGTGGGTACACAGGCTGTCTCCCATGCACAGAGTTTGCCAGACATGGCAACTTCCTGCAATCTTAGGCAGTCCAGGTAGCGCCCTGCTACTTTAAAGTGACCCATCCTGCTTGGTCCTGTCTGAAGAATGAAAAGGTGTGGACAGGGTCAGATACTGGTAGCAATAAGTTTGTTACTAGCTAAATTGCCATGTTGGCACTTTGGGAAAAGCTAGAGTTTTTGGGTCTCATTTTGGGCACTCGATCTCTAAAAGGTTTTCCATCACTGCTCTAGGACAAAGTCAACGCCCCCTCCCCCCCAAAGCACTTCAGATCTGCCCATCTCTTCCAGCGGCCTGCCTGTTCTTCTTGTTCAAGTTCACAGTTCAACTACGATCCCAGCATCTTCAGAGTTCCTTTGCCGGTGTCATAGGTGGACTGCGATGGTCCAGCATCTGAATGGAAAAAGAGGAGTGACTTTGGAAGAATAGGCAGGGTGGATGAAGCGATGGGTGGATCTAGAGTGCTTTGGAAGGTGTTGAATTTTTTTTTTCCCTGGCAAAGCCAGGAATATAAACTACTTTAGTGGATTTATGACCTGCATACAGTTATTCTCAGTCTGGTTGGGTCTTTTAGTGGGGTCTTTTAGTAAAAGATTCCCTTTAACAAAAAAAATGGAGGTTCCTCTGCACTACCGGTTTCTCTCTACTGCCTGCTTCTGCCCCTGTCCCTGCATTGGCTGTGATGTGTGGGCTTGACCCTACGCACAACATCATCTATATTGTTTCTGTGTACACCTATAAGTCTTTCTGCTTGAGACCCCATGGCCATTATGTCATGATAAATCTATGTCAATTGCAAGTCCAATTCATCCTCCTGATATCACCTGTTCCTGCTGACAAACTCATTCACATCAGCAAATCGCCGCCACCGCTCTGCAGAGCGTCTCACGCACACATCACCACCACCACTCTAGCAAAATCTTTGCAGAGTGTCTAACCTACACATCAATAGCAGTCTCGGTATGCACACAGCAGAGCATCTCACCCACACATCATCACCACCTCTACAACATACTCTATGCAGAGCATCTCACCCACACATCACCACCAGAATACACACTGCAGAGCATCTCACCTGCACATTGCTGGATGAGTTTGGTCTCATCTTCAGCTGGCCAGCTTGGAGGTGTATTGTAGGGATGGGTCATTTGTGAAAGAGCCGGCAGGAAGAGCCGGCTCTTCTGTGTAAATGACGGGAGCTGGTTCCCTTCAGTGAGCCAATAGCTCACTTCACCCCAAGCTCACTGAGAGCATCGTGCAGATCAGAGTGTACAGGAAGCAGGGGACACGGAGCTTGTGTTGCATTTACTAACACAACACAAGCTCTCAGTAGGGCAGTGGTGGCGAACCTATGGCACAGGCAATTTAAGATATGCTGCTCTCAGCGCTATTCATCATTCTACTGGACCCACCATTCTAATTGTGCAGAGAAACCCTGGTGAGAAGCTACAATGATAGTCTGAATGTGCCCTCCTTCTTTTAACTGTATTGATGGCCTCAGGGGGCCAATACGATTGAGAGATGTTGAAGAACAGGAAGCAATAAGTTACTGCTTAAAAAGCCATGTTGGCACTTCACAGTAAATAAGTGGATTTTGGTTATAGTTTGGGCACTCGGTCTCTAAAAGGTTCGCCATCAGTGCAGTAGGGACAGATCTGGACAACGTGAGTGAGAACAGGAGACAGAGCCTGGGCACAGTGGGCAGAGTGAAGGAGAGGACATTGACTGTGTGACCAGTGGATCGTCCCTGGGCTGCATTTTTGTTAATGACATCAAATTATGAAACATGCTATTTAGTCATAATGAGTCTTTTTAAGCATTTTGCCTTTGTGGGAATACCCCTTTAACATATTCACGTATAAACCACTACAACAAGTAACCCCCATTTCTCAGGAGATGTATCAAGCTGTCTAAGCCAAAATTCTGTTTTAAAAAACTTTCTGAATTGCCTTTGTGCCACATTTATTAGTGGTTTTAGACCATTTTTAGACACTTTACAAATTTATACAGAAAGGGGCATGGTCCCAGAAAGAGAGGGAACAGCTTCTCATGAAAAGAAAATAATGTTGTGTAGCAAACTAGACCAACTGAAAGGAGGTACAAAAGCCAGTCTTATACAAGATAAAACATCCGGCATCTGACACATTGATTAATCTGGCACAGGAGAGAACTGTCAGCTCTTCACTTATCTAATGTGCCACACATTAAAGGGAATCTACCATCATAATCCATCATGATAAACCAGGGACACTTACTCATATATCCAGGTATCATGACTGTGCTAATCTTCTTTTATTTTTTATCCAGGGCCTCCTTCCTTATAAAATCAACTTTTAAAATTTTGCTAATGAGTCTGAAGGGCTAATGACTCTGGAGGCGGTTTCCAGAGCCCCTACATGCTGAAAATTCACAAGCTGTTAGACTGTCTCTCCCTCCCTCTGATCCTTCAGCACTTCCGACTCTCTCTGCCTAATGTAATCTCACTACAACAGAGGAAGTTCCAGCACACTGTAACAACCTGTGAATCTACAGAATGGAGGGGCTCTTGGAATTGCCCAATAGCCAGTGTAAGTGGCCTATGCTTATTTGATGCATCTCCCCCATTGTCTTCAATATCTGATTAAAGTGTCAGACAAAACGTTCTAGCTATAAGCTTTTTGCTCCGATCCTTACCTCCCTACAGGACTGCCGCTTGCTTCATCCTCTTCACGTTGTTCATTTTTATTTCTTGGTACAGGAGGTTGTATCATTTCTGAAGCTAAAGGGTCAATGTCATTGTCTTCACGTCCCACCCATTCTCCAATCACACAGGGTCTCAGAAGTGAAGAGTTAAATGCTCTTGTGTCCTGAAGGTACCAGAAATAAATAAAAAAAGAATACTGTAATTCACTGATATGGACAATGTAAAAAAGCTTCTTAAACAGGAGAGATATATTTTCAATACCACAAAACTGAGGCCCACAAATCTATATGGCAGAGGGGATTCTATAGGAACCACAATCTGAAGGCTCAGAAGACTATCCGGTCCTCATACCATTCATAGTAGCATGTGACGGAGGTTACAAATCATTGATAAACATCAATACACTTCTGAGATCTATGGTAAGTCAGGTGGGCCCTTTACAATGCACATGAAAAGGCATTAGGTCAATAAGTATAAGATTTTCAGGATGGTCTTATCAATATTAAATGAGAGCTATCAACTGAAGGCGACAAAAATAAAATCACCAAATCATTCCATATTAAATGAAATCCATAAGGGATTAAAGGGGTATTCTCATCTGGACATGTACATTTAATTGAAATCATTTGCCATATGTAAACATTTCTTCAATTGGATGTTATTTTAAAAAAATGTTCCTGTCTGAAGATAATTTCTCATAAATGTAGTACTTTTGTCCCTTAGAAACAAGATGGCTTCCTCGGATACGACCACCAGATTTTGGCAGCAGTGGCCAGACATGCAGTATTGAGCCCTGCCTGACCTCCTGGATTCAGCAATCATTATCACAGGACGGCTGTGGGACAATTCAGTAACTCCCGGACATGTCATATACAAAAACCTTTTGTTTCTTTGTGCAATCCCTCCAGCAGAGGTGGCCGTATCCAAGGAAGCTGATCTCGTTTCTAAGGGACAAAATCACTACATTAATGAGAAATTATCTTCACACAGGAACATTTTTTTTTAATAACATCTTATTGAAGAAATGTTTATATATGGCAGATTAATGAAACAAAATGTGAAATAAACATACACCTGGCTCACTGCCAGCAAACTACATCGTGTCATGGGGGGCTATAGGGTCTCTGTATCATCATCATCATCTCCTCTCTGCTATGCTAAATCTTCCTCTTCTCTCTCTCTCTCTCCCTCCTGCAGACATCAGCTGACACAGATTTGCTTGGAGCACAGCTATATTAGGGAGGGGAAAGGAGCAGGAGAGAGAAGGGAGGGATGAAAGAGGAAGAGCAGAGAGCAGATTATGATGATGATACAGCAACAGAGGCCCCTTCCCCCCCTGCACTCAGTGCAGTTTGCTGGCAGGGAGCCAGGTATACTTATATATTGTTCAAAAAGGTCAGTGGAATGTCAATGTAAATGATAAAAGCAGATTTATAATTAATATTATAATTAGGGAATTACTTTTATACAGTCTGTGGGTTGTATAATGTGTTAAAATGTGTGATGCTCATGACAGGTTATAAAACATTCATCCAAAAGGGCCACCTATTGGAGGTTGCTACCCAATTAGTCAATGTCTGATCTACTATCTGGCCTTGCAGCATGACTTATGTTATGACCTAATTAATTATGCATAAGAAAAAGCTTCTGTACACAGCAGTTTTGGAGTTTTTTCGATTGTCAGTGCAGAGTAGAATAATGGCTGGCAAAATGAAAAGTCTTTGGTCAGAAAGAGACTGATCGGTTTCAAGTCTAATCATTCAAACAAACCATATGACCTTAAACCTTAAACCGGCCAGCCCAAACTAGAAGATAAAGGAAACTGTTTTTCTTTTTTCTTTAAAGTTTAAAAACATCATTATTATCATTACGCAAATCAGTAAATGATTTCCTGTACTGCTGTCTGATGGTGGTTTTTTACATGGATAAGACTGCCGTTTGGGTTATGATCTACGTTGTATTGCAAGGCTGGATGGAGGTTTGGACTATGACTTATACTTCAGCTACCTTCGATAGGTGGCCCTAGGGAGGCACCTTTATTCCTTCTGCATGAGAAATCTTCTTATTGAAACCATAAGCAAAGTGACTGAAATTTGAATGTAGCAGAGGACACCTATGCACATACCCCAAGACTATTATGCGCATAGAGAACACCTTTATTTCTAAGCTTTTTACAAAACAAAAAGAAATTTCAAAAATACTTATATAATCCAACATTACCTGTTCCAATTCCTCTGAAACCGCAATACCTGTAAAAAAAAAAAAAAAAAATCATGAACTCAAACATTCTAAAATTTGGAAAATTAAAACCAATTGTTCGAGAATAAATATACACAGGTTGATCATTTTCATGTTAATGTCTGATAATCAAGTGTATGGTCTTTATCCTTAATTTCTGGGGATAGGGGTTAAAAACTTGGTCACAAATCAATGGCTGTTTCTGAACTTACTTCGCGACAGATTCTCCAGCGCTTTCCCCAGTTTCTTGCTTTCTTGAAGGATGTGGTTTAACTCATCAAAATCTCGACTTTCTGGCTTTGTCCGCCAGTCCCATTTAGGGTGTTCAATAGATCTGGGCACTGAAAATAAAAAAAAAATATCCTATTAAAAGGAAGAGTGCTAGATCCAAAAATCATAAAAATCAATGTGACAATAAATGTAAATAATACACAGTATTTAATACTCTACAACTATGATATCTTAGAAAATGTTCATATATAACTTTTCATTTTTAGAGATTTATCTGGGATTTTCGCATTAGTTTACAGAGACTTTTGTAAAATCAGCAGCAGTTTTAAAAAGTGAAGTCAATTTTGCTTAACAAACCATGAAATGTGAACACAGCCTCAGGCCTATCCACATGGCAGGAGATTTTATCCTCTGGAAATGCTGTGTCTAGAGAATATCACTCCATATATATGGCTTGCAATTTTAGATGGATCTGTACAGAATACAGCAGAAAAGCTTTATATGGCTCATTAGAATATACCTATACTAGCTGTCTAATGGAGTGCGGGAGAAACATGAGCGCTATGCTCAGCACTTTCTGACAACACCATAGTATTGAATAGCGTGGCATGATACATGCTCAACCTGCCACTTCATCAACTACTGTAAATAGAACCCCCTTTATGTAGATTTCCGGGGTCCTATTCCTGGATCTGTTGGGGTTCCAGCAGTGGAACCCTTAATGAATCGTTTTATCCCCTATTCTGTGGATAAAAAAATGTTGGTTGTTGGTGGAACATCTTCCAAAATACACATCGGATGGAAAAATTAAAAATATTCTCAGCCCCCTACCCCCTGTGGGTGGACCCATTAAATCTTAAATGTGTTGCCCCATCTTTAATGCAAATTTGAATTCCCCAGGAAAAATTACATTGATTCCATCTACGATTCAAATCATTTTCATTAAATGAAAATTCATTAAATGAAAGCGCTGTAATCAGCAAAAAACAAAATGGCAGAAAAAAAAAATATTTAAAAAAAAATTAAAAATGGGGATATCTTAAGAAATATACATCAGATCCAAAAAATAAAAAAATATGTGACAGATATTTCAGGGACAATTATAGATCCAGACACTGTGACTGTGGTTATCTTCTTGCTGTATATTTTTTATTAATGACCTTCTTCCTTCTAAACTCAACTTTTCATATTATGCAAATCACTGCGCATTGTGATGTAATTGGCTGCTTTGGGTATTTTCTATAAATGTGTATATAATGTACTATTTCTATTTGTACAGTTTGCTGTATACAACACTATATACAAAGCATATAGGACAATCAATAAGACAAGATGACACTGAAGACTAAGTGTCAGGACCAACTTGGTGTAACTCAGGCGGCAATGACGATGCCATTAAATAATTACTAAACGCAGGTTCACCCGGGGGCGCTGTGCGCGGTGCTCCAATCAGTCGGCGCATTCAGTTACACAACAAACAGCTCTCTGGTATAAATATATTAATGGCATCACCAGGAACATGATAATCTCGGCTAATTCATATACTGGAAGCTGCCAGCATGTACCAACTGGGAGAACATTACATGTGGTCACGACAAAGCTTAGAGGGCTTTTCCAGGCTGAAAATATCTGTGACCTATCATAAGGATGTAAATCAATATCAGGTATGTGGGGGTCTTATAAGCTGATCTGTGAGAGCCGCTGGTTGTGTTAATACATAAAGGACGGAATAGGGAACACACATGGAAGTGGAACAGGATACGTAGTGAGGCTCCGTGTGTGAAACCGCAAACCACATAGGGACCTGCTCGATCTTTTGTGGCCCGGCCACATGGCTCAAATACGGTACGGTGAGACCTGCTATCCTCACCTCGACGTGGATAATACATCTCTATGGCATCCACGAGCTAGCTGGAGCTTTTGCGGGTAGCTCACAGCCACCTTAAGCAGACATGTGAATGTAGCCTGCCTGAGAGGAGTCACTAGTAGTGTAGCTTTATACCGTGTTAGCCATGGAGAGCAGAAGAAGAGTGAAGAAATCGGGTGATACCTTTTTGAGGCTAACTGAGTATACAGGCAGTCCCCAGGTTACGAACAAGATAGGGTCTATAGGTTTGTTCTTAATTTGAATTTGTATGTAAGTCGAAACCGTATATTTTATAATAGATCCAGACAAAAAAAATTTTTGCCCCAGTGTCAATCCGATTTTCAAAATATTTTGCTGTAATGGGACCAAGTATTATCACTAAAACCTCATTACAGACACCTTACAGCTGATTATTGCAGCCTGGGACTATATTAAAGCACTCACAGAGCTTCACCAGAGGGCTGAGGGGTCAGTCTTTAACTAGGGGTCATCTGTAAGTCGGGTGTCCTTAAGTAGGGGACCGTCTGTATTTGATGGTGAGCTTTGGAGAATACTAGTTCTCTTTGTCAGACATGATGTTATGCATGAACCAGAACATTCACAGCATTTTATGTGCACAGCATTTTTATACTGCAGCTCAGCTCCCAGTCATATGATCACTTATCTACTAATCCACACAGTAAGATAACTCATTATTCCTGAGGACCGCTGGTCCCTTATGTGACACGCATCAGCCCTAGGTGACCCAATACATCACCACGGCTGGTCACATGGATTAATATCCGTCATCTTGTTCTTTACACCCCAGAACTTCATGTTATTATTGCTATTCCCCCGTATAAAGTATCTGTATGAGCAGTTAATCCAGATCTCTGTTCCGTGTAGAAAGTATGGCACAATAATAGTAATAACACAGAGCACGGCTCATTTCTTCACAAGCAATCACAGCGCCCATCTCCTCCATCTGAAACTGACAGCTTCTTTTATTGGGTTGTCAGATTTAGGGCCGTATCCAGAGTCAAAAGGAACAGCAGTCACCTAGATTACAAGTGTCAAGTGCCATCATGTCTCACTTTCCACAATGTACAGAGAAGTAATGATCACCGCCAGGATATTTCATGACATAATAAGTGATGAGAACATGATAGCGACTATTATTACAGGGCTCCGCTAAGAAACCCTATTGTTCTCCCACATGAATTATCACTGTATAAGTTTATGTCATTATTCTTTCATTAGTACAGACCCCACATAAATTATTCATTAAGTGGAAGAAGAAAAAAATTCTCTGTAGGTGAAAATTCTATAAAATTATGAAATACATATACAGGCGGGCCCCTACTTAAGAACACCTGACTTACAGACGACCCCTAGTTACAAACGGACCTCTGGATGTTGGTAATTTACTGTACTTTAGCCCTAGGCTACAATAACCAGCTATAACCAGCAGTTATCACAGGTGTCTGCAATGAAGCTTTAGTGTTAATCCTGGTTCTTACGACAATCCAACATTTTTAAAATCCAATTGTTACAGAGACCAAAAAAACCTATTTTGTATGTAACCCGGGGACTGCCTGGAATATATATATATATTACACTGTAGCGTTGCTAATATTACCGGTGTATAAATAGCATTATTATGCGACAACTCCATTTTTAGAAAATACTTGTATTCTTTATAAAGTAAAAGGCAGATATTTTCTTAGAATTCCTAAGCCTCCCATATGTAATGTACCTAAGCCTCCCATATGTAATGTACCTAAGCCTCCCATATGTAATGTACCTAAGCCTCCCATATGTAATGTACCTAAGCCTCCCATATGTAATGTACCTAAGCCTCCAATATGTAATGTACCTAAGCTTCCCATATGTAATGTACCTCAGCCTCCCACATGTAATGTACCTAAGCCTCCCACATGTAATGTACCTAAGCTTCCCATATGTAATGTACCTCAGCCTCCCACATGTAATGTACCTAAGCCTCCCATATGTAATGTATCTAAGCCTCCCATATGTAATGTATCTAAGCCTCCCACATGTAATGTATCTAAGCTTCCCATATGTAATGTATCTAAGCTTCCCATATGTAATGTATCTAAGCCTCCCACATGTAATGTACTGAAATAGGTTGAGTGTTTGCTCATATATAGGGCATAACGAAGAATAGCTGTGGGTTGAGTGTAAGCACGTGTAGTATTAAGAAAGGCGGCTGTGCACATGTATAGGGAGGGATATCATGAAGAGCAGCCGTGGGCTGAGTATTTGCACTTATATGGGGGACTTATGAATAACTGCTGTAAGTTGAGTGTAGGGACACATATATGGGGAGATAAGGACGAGCAGCTGTGGGCTGAGTGGACTGTGTGGCCAATGCTATTGTACGTTTATAGTTGATACACGTCACTCTTTGTTTTGTTGTCTTGTCCGGGTGCTCAAGTAGGTTACAAAACCATCAATAGATATTTAAGAAGACTTGGCACTCCTATTGGTTGCGTTTGAAAATTAGTGAGTTTTATTTCACAAGTGTATAAGCGTGGCATTCGGTCTACATACGGACCTTCGTCAGGCACTATATACAGAAAACAAAGTGAATACAAATCAATAATGGTGAAGTAATAGTATATACATAATATACATGAATGTACACGAAAGTAGAAGACACGTATAGGACGATAATGATGCGTTGTTGCCACCTGGCACGTGGTCGAAGTGGATCTCATCAAAATTGTGGTCTCCTGGAGTTTTTTTTGCCAAGATCAGCGAGCTTGTATCACAGCTCCTGGATATATGAAATAATCCTCATAAGACTACGAGTAAAGACCTAGGGGTATGCGGGCAGTCGTAGTATGTGCATAGGTGGTTAGGGAGGTATGCACATCATGTGATATATACACAGAACAGTATACTGGAAGATACAGGTTACAACGGGTACAGCGGTATATAATGGTATGCAGTGATATATATGCATTTCACTAGAACAATTAGGCTCAGGTACTCTATACTCACTAGAACAATTAGGCTCAGGTACTCTATACTCACTAGGACAATAAGGCTCAGGCTCTCTATACTTACCGGATTGCATGGTATACGTTTAGGAAGAAAGTAGATAGGCTAGGCTTGCGGCACTGTGGCCGCTGCAGCGCTGGAGAGGAGGTAGCGGAGGTCCGCTGTGGAGAAAAGCGCTGGCGTTCTGGGGCGATCGCTGTGGTATATAAAGGAGCAGACCGAAACGTTGTATAAAAAGTTTTTGGATTGCCACGCTTATACACTTGTGAAATAAAACTCACTAATTTTCAAACGCAACCAATAGGAGTGCCAAGTCTTCTTAAATATCTATTGATGGTTTTGTAACCTACTTGAGCACCCGGACAAGACAACAAAACAAAGAGTGACGTGTATCAACTATAAACATATGATCACTTATCTACTGATCCACACAGTAAGATAACTCATTATTCCTGAGGACCGCTGGTCCCTTATGTGACACGCATCAGCCCTAGGTGACCCAATACATCACCACGACTGGTCATATGGATTAATATCCGTCATCTTGTTCTTTACACCCCAGAACTTCATGTTATTATTGCTATACCCCCGTATACAGTATCTGTATGAGCAGTTAATCCAGATCTCTGTTCCGAGTAGAAAGTATGGCACAATAATAGTAATAACACAGAGCACGGCTCATTTTCTTCAACAAGCAATCACAGCGCCAATTCCCGCCATCTGAACTGGAAAGCTTCCTTTTGGGTTTCCTATATTAGGGTCCGTTTTTATCCAGAGTCAAAAGGAACAGCCAGGTCTCCACCTAGATACAGGTGCAAGTGCACATCATGTCTCACTTTCACAATTGTACAGGAAAAGAGAAGTAATGACCACCGCCAGGATATTCATGACATATAAGTGATGAGAACATGATAGCGATATTTACAGGGCTCCGCTAAGAAACCCTATTGTTCTCCCACTGAATATCACTGTATAAGTTTATGAATTATTCTTTCATTAGTACAGACCCCACATAAAAATTATCATTAAGTGGAAGAAGAAAAAAATCTCTGTGTAGGTGAAAATTCTATAAAATTATGAAATACATATACAGGCGGGCCCCCTACTTAAGAACAACTGACTACGACGACCCCTAGTTACAACGGACCTCTGGATGTTGGTAATTACTGTACTTACCCTAGGCCAATAACCGCTAACCAGCAGTTATCACAGGTGTCTGCAATGAAGCTTTAGTGTTAATCCTGGTTCTTACGACAAATCCAACATTTTTAAAATCCAATTGTTACAGAGACCAAAAAAACCTATTTGTATGTAAACACGGGACTGCCTGGAATATATATATATATTACACTGTAGCGTTTGCTAATATTACCGGTGTCTAATAATAGCATTATTATGCGACAACTCCATTTTTAGAAAATACTTGTATTCTTTATAAAGTAAAAGGCAGATATTTTCTTAGAATTCTGCATAGATGTTATTCCTTTACATTTCCAGGAAGAACGACAAGGGAATAACACAATATAGAGTTTTCTGACGTAGAATTGTGCTATAACCTGCGCTCACCCATTCCCCCCACCAGGCAGGACCCATTCATCCCTCTACATTCATCCCCATACATCCCTCTACACCTACTTGAAATGGAGATGGTGTAAAGTGGGAATAATCACAATTCTAGGAAGTGCACAATTATATTAGGGCTTGTATACCAAAAAAAAAGCAAACCATACTCCGTAAATGTCCTCATACGTGTTTATATGTGTGTATATACAGGCAGTCCCCGGGTTACATACAGGGTAGGCTCAGTAGGTTTGTTCTTAGGTTAAATTTGTACGTAAGTCGGAACCATATACTTAATAATTGTAGCTACAGTTAAAAAAAAATTTTGTCTCAGTGACAGTGATTTTCAAAATTTTTTGCTGTAATGAGAAAAAGGATTATAAATAAAACAGACACCTTAAAGCTGATTATTGCCAGGGACAAAAGTAAAGCATCCAGAGAGCTTCACCAGAGGTTACAGTGGACACAGGTCCTTCTGTAAGTCAGGTGCCCTTAAGTAGGGAACAGCCTGTATATGAAATGTAATTGTAAGGTCTTTTGATGTGTTTTGAATTATGAACCCTCAGGTAGGGTATAAAATATACTTTCTAGAGTTCTACCTTTTACCTATAAAAAAATCTCCACATTCATATGCAAATTATCTGAAAAGAGTCACTTTTAGAGACTAAAGGGGAGGTCTCTTGAGATGCCTCTATCTCGGGCTCCATGGGACCAAGGGTCTTACTTTTGATATAAAAAGCGAAGAATCTCTTTGAATCTAAATTTGTGTATGGCTCGCTTGTGGTTCTGTGTGCTACAGAACCAGGGACATGGCAGTTAAACATTATTGTCTAGATCCTGTCTGTATCTCCTGTTCTATAGTGCAGCTTGAATTTCAAAGATGATATTCTTCACTTAGATATTCTAGGTGCTAATGAGTCAGAGATAGAAGAGTCTGAATTGAAGCTCCTCTTCAAGTCTATGTAGGTGACTTGTCTCTAGCAAAAAGTGACTCTTCTCTTGCTATTGCATATTAATAACAATAATAATTTTTTATCATCTTTATATATTACTTTGGAGGAGATTTAACATAAAAGACGGAATTCTAAAAACGATAATAGTAAAGTTAATGACAGTAATAAAACAAACAACAGTCCTAGCATCATTCATTTTAGTTTAGTTTAGACTTACATGATTTGGATTCAGGAGACGGCGGGGAAATATTGCAAACTGCAAGATCGCTCTTTGACTTTTTGGGCTTTTTGGCGTTCACTTGCCAGGGTTTGTCGTAGCTTCTGAAATCCCTCCTCATCCCTTTGTATTCTGTGGGGATAAAGCACATCTGTGTCAGAGATAGTGATAGAAGTGGAAGTAGTAGAAAGAAGAAGAGAAGATCTTTACAGTATTTGTCATCAGAATCGATATTCTCGTAAGATGTAGTCATTTTTCTATAAATAATGAGGGGATAGAGATCCACTGATGGCTAAAACAAGTGCTTAAATGTGACATACTGTACAATGCAACATTTCATAGTATGTTCACACCTTGTTCTGTACTATTCTTGATGACCCATCGGACCCAGGGGCTCCACACTTGGCACCACCAACCCCTCTGTTCTTTCCACAATGGGACTAACGCAGCAAATGGACCTGGAAGCACTTGTAACCTGTGTAGTAACCCTACTCAGCCACTACACAGAGGATGACGCTGTGGTCCTGGTCCTGTTCTCTATGTTAGGCAGCCAAGAACAGTTGATAATTGGGGAAACAGGCTCTTAGACCCCCACTGTTCTGATATTGATGACCTATTCTTTAATTTTGCATTAAGAGAGCATATTTTATGATTGAATTAAACAGTTTAATTAGCCAGATTTAAGTAAATGATCCTTTTAGGGTAAAAAGAATATCCACTTTTAATATTGCTATCAGTGAATACAATTCATGTTCTATTGAGGACCCCCTACTATTAGCTGAAACAAAAATCTGAGATAGATGGGAATGGTGTAATACTTTCTCTCCCCTGTGGAGGTGCTGCAACAGAATTAGTTCGAATTTCTTTGAAGATCACTTAAGATCCCTGAATCTGTAGAATGAATTGAATTTAAAGGGGGTGTCCATTCACAATAAGTTGAATACAACTTGCTGATCTTTGGACCCCCACAGATCACAAATATGTGAGCTTCGTAACACAAAGAATGGAGTGGCCAGTCCAGCATTCCCGCTGCTGCTGTAAGAAGTAGCTGAGTACTGAGGATCTCCATCAGTACTGTAGAGATAAATAGGGCAGCAGGGGGCTGTGCAACTAGGGGTACAGCATACCACCTGTTTTTGTGACCCCATTGATCAGCAAGCTAACACTGTTCATGGGGGAAAACTTCAAGTGGTTGGACAACACCTTTAATGGTGAAACAGGCAGCTTCCTGCTCCCAGCACCACCATTAGGCCTCTACTGTGTGAGGCTCAGGCTGGTAATCGCAATGGGAATCACGGGCTAAAATGAAGGGGGGTTGTTTGTGAGAGGGCTACTAAAATGTTGGTAGGGCACATTAGGGTGGGCGTTATGAGATTTATACCATTTATACCATGTGAATGGGCTACAGGAAGGGAGGATTATACAGGTTGGGGGTTCACAGGAAGGTGGAATTATACTATGTTGGGGCCACTTAGAGGGGGATTATACAGTATGGGAGCCACTAAAGTATTATACTGTGTGGGAGTGCTAGGGGGAGGGGTTAAGGGCAGGACAAAGGGTGTGACACTACATTCAGTCCAGCTCATTCGCCATCAGCATAGAGAATATCAGAACCAGCATAGGAAATCTCCTACTTTATATGTAGCAAATGCCATAGGTCAGTGATGGCAAACCTTTTAGCCACAGAGTGCCCAAACTACAACCAAAACCTGCATATTTTTCTCAAAGTGCCAATGCGACAATTTAAGCAGTAACTTATTACTCCCAGTATAAAAGGAGAAGAAGTTTGGATTATCATTGTAGCTTCCGTCCAGGGTCCTGGGCTGCCTGGGACTGCAAGAGCCTGCAAGTCCTGTTTGGCAAACTCTACCATGGGGTGATTGTGCAGGTGCCCATAAAGAGGGCTTCGAGTGCCACGTCTGGCACCCGTGCCATAGGTTCGCCACCACTGCCATAGGTGAATTATAAGATATATGGGATTGCTGCAAAATCATGTTTTTTTTCAATAAAAGTTGTTGATCTGTCACCACAGCTCAAGAGGCTGAACAGCATAACTGGACTGTAATCTTCAATGCCTTCTTCAGCAGTTCAGTATCTGCATATTACAGAAGATACATCTTGTGGATGTGAATATGGTGTACACTTTACTATCACATACACACACAGTATTACACTTTACTATCACATACACACACAGTATTACACTTTACTATCACATACACATACAGTATTACACTCAATTTCCCTTTTTCTTCCATGTGATTCTATGGATGTAACCTGCTATGCACAAGTCTTGGAAATGGCCTAATGCCTAAAGAACATACAATAAATGATGATTTTATTCTAATATCCACAGGCTGAATACATCTCCTGTAAGTACAGTAGGAATCAGAGGCTGAGCTTTGCATTAAATATACATGAAATGGGTCATTACTGCACTCGTGTTACTATGGACAATGTACGTTTCTTATAAACATCATTTTCTCATGTAAGGAAATTCAGTTTGTGTAATTGCTTAACCCACAGTCTTCAGCCGGCTATGTAAGCACATTCAGGTTATTTAATTTACAAAATTCAATTTGCATAGTGAATGCCGGCAATGCAGCATGAATAGATGTAAACTGACCATGACCATGTACCACTGCCGTCATTGATTCTCTGCTTCTACTTAATTGATTTTCTAAAGTGAACATTTACAGTGCACCTGGATGGGAGAACTGCGGATTTATTACAATGTATGACCCCTCAGGAACAACAATGGAGGGCAGTTCAGTCACCGGACCCCAACCAATAGAGGGCAATTCAGTTACTGGCCCCCGTCCGACATAGAGGGCAATTCAGTACCCGTTTGCCCACAATAGAGGGCAATTCTAAGTCACTGGCCCCTCCGACCAATAGAGGGCAATTCAGTTACTGGCCCCCGACCAATAGAGGGCAATTCAGTCACCAGTGCCCAACCAATAGAGGGCAATTAAGTCACCGGCCCCCGACCGATAGAGGGCAATTCAGTCACTGGCCCCCGACCAATAGAGGGCAATTCAGTAACCAGGGCACCAACCATTAGAGGAAATTCCGTCACTGGCCCCCGACCAATAGAGGGCATATTCAGTCACTGGCCCCAGACCAATAGAGGGCAAGTCATTAAACCAGGGCCCACCCCAACCATAGCGGGCAATTCAGTTCAACTGGCCCCGACATGAGGGAAATTCAGTAACCAGGGCCCAACCATTACAGGGCAATTCAGTCACTGGCCCCCGACCAATAGAGGGCAATTCAGTAACCAGGGCCCCACCATTACAGGGCAATTCAGTCACTGGCCCCTGACCAATAGAGGGCAATTCAGTCACTGGCCCCTGACCAATAGAGGGCAAGTCAGTAACTGGCCCCTGACCAATAGAGGGCAAGTCAGTCACTGGCCCCTGACCAATAGAGGGAAGCATATTATTTTATGATTGAATATTAAACAGTTTGAATTCATGCCTTCTATTGATTTAATTTCTTTGTCAATCTGTATTTCACTTTTTAGCGGTAAAAAGAATTATTCACATTCTTTTATTAGACTATTGTCTCACCCACAGCCCCTGGTACCCTTACACAATTCCATAGGTTATATGATTCGCCTGCCTGCGTATTTACCCTCACTTCATCCTACCTCACCGCTCCAGCTTTTGTTGCCTTTCTCCACACCTAGCCTGAAACAAAATTATATCTGACGATAGATGGGAAGGGTTTCGTGGATTGTTTCTTCTGTATACTTCTCTCCCCCTGTGTGAGGGTGCTTTCCTCTTCATTTTCTTGAACATGATTGCACGACCTACTAGCATCGCTATTACCGAAATTGACTCCTTGAATGTTAGTATTCAGATCCCCCAGCCACTTAAGATCCCGAATCGGTAGAATGAATTGAATTTAATTTAAAGGGGGTGGCCATTCACAAAAGTTGAATACAACTTGCTGATCTTTGGACCCCCCACAGATCACAAATATGTGAGCTTCGTAACATTCAATCTTCTGCAATGGACTTATTTGCCCTTTACCAGTGGACCCCAGCCTCACAGCATTTTCCCTTTGTATGCCATGCTGTGTAAGACAATTGTACAGCTCTTTGTTCTCCCCAAGTACTAGAGGACATCACCACCACTGTGCAGTTACTCCTCAGTGTGTCTCTAGCGCAGTATTTCGCACTTTTTTAGGTGCTCGAGCAGGGTCACTCTCCCGTGCTGGGTGTGCCCTTTTTTGCCACCCCTTGTAGTATAGGGTCTTGCCGGTATTACAGTCCCATCTACCACCTGTTTTTGTGACCCCATTGAATTCAGCAAGGCCTAACATCGGATTTCTGTTCATGGGCGTGGTTTTGTGAAATTCTTTCAAGTGGTTGCGACAACCTACTTTCTTCCCTGTGCAGTTAACTGGTGAATGTAATTACATTGGCGTGCTTCTCTGCTCCCTTTCCCTCATCGCCACCACCATTATGGCACCTTCTACAGTTGTATGCTGCTAGGCTCAGGCTGGTAATCGCAATGAGGAATCACGGGCCACTAAAATGATAGGTTGGGTTGTTTGTGTTAGAGTGTCTACTATCTAAATTTGTCTTCTTTAGTATGTTTTAGGTTTGCCCCCCCCTGTATTAGAGTGCGTCCGGATTTAGCACCCTAACGTACTATCTTGGGAGGTGCGTTCTTTCACTTTCATCACCACGCACGTACCCACACCGAGGCATCTTTTGTCTATACATATTGTGAATGCTTTCTGAGTGTATACACAGCTCGTTTATGTTCGCCCTTTTCAAGGGTCATACAAAGGTTTCGAGCTATTGACAGGTTGGGTGTTCACAGGAAGTGGGAAATTATAACTTATCCAGTTTGGGGACTTAGAGGGGTCATAAGTCTGCGACTCCTGGGAGTATACAGTGATGGGAGCCATAAAGATATTATACGGTGTGGGATGAGTGATAGGGGTGAGGGGTAAGGGGCAGGACAAAGGTGTCTCGTGACACTACATTCAGCCAGTCATCGCCTCCAGCATAGAGAGAATTCAGAACCCAGATAGGAAATCTCCTACTTTATATGTAGCAAATGCCATAGGTCGTGATGGACAAACTTTTAGCACACAGACGTGCCCAAACTCACAACCAAAAACCTGCATATTGTTCTCAAGAGGCCAATTGCGGACAATTTTAAGCAGTAAATCTATTACTCCCAGTATCAATAAAAGGAGAAGAAGTTGGTATCATTGTCTTTCCGTCCCAAGGGTCCTGGAGTGCCTGGGACTGAAAGAGCCTGCAAAGTCCTGTGGCAACTCTACCATGTTTGCTGGGGGTGATGTCAGGTTGCCCATAAAGAGGGCTTAGAGTGCCACGTATGGCACCCCGTGCCATAGGTTCGCCAACCACTGGCCATAGGTGAATTATAAGATATACTGGGATTATTGCTGCAAATCATGTTTTTTTTCAATTAAAAGTTGTTGATCTGCCCACAGTCAGAGTGGGCTGAACAGCATAACTGGACGTAATCTTCAATGCCTTCTCAGCAGTTCAGTATCTGCATATATCAGAAGATACATTTGTTGGATGTGAATATTGGTGTCCACTTTACTATCCATATACACAACAGTTTAGAACTTTACTGCTCACATACAACACACAGTATTACACTTACAGTCAACACCATACACGTATTGACACTCAATTTTTTCCCTGTTTCCCATGTGATTCTATGGATGTAACCTGCTATGCAAAGAAAGTCTTGCGAAATGGCCCCTGAAGCTAAAGACACATACAATAAATGATGATTTTTTCTATATCCACGGCTGAATACAAGATACTCCTGTCATTAGTACAGTAGGAAAGAGGCTTGAGATGTTGCATTAAATATACATGAAAGGGTCAATTACTGCCCTGTGTTATAGGACAATGTACCGTTACTTATAAACATCAGTCTTCTCATGTAAGGAAATTCACCCCTGTTGGTGTTAATTGCTTAACCCAACAGTACTCGCCGGCTATGTAAAGCAATCTCAGGTTATTTAATTACAAAAATTCAATTGTGCATAGTGAATGCGGCCAATCTTGCAAGCATGATAGATGTAAACTGACCAATAGGACCCATGTACCACTGCCCGTCATGATTCTCTGCTGTCTACTCTAATGATTTTTTAATAGTGAATCATTTACAGTGCACATGGAGGGTACGCGAACTGGGCCATGTTATACAATGTATGACCCCTCGGAACAACAAATGGAGGGCCCAGTTCAGTCACGCGGAACCCCCCAACCCACAATATGAGGGCAAATTCAGTTACTGGCCCCCGTCCGACATAGAGGGCCAATTCAGTACACCGTGCCCACCAATAGAGGGCAATTCAAGTCACTGGCCCTCCGACCAACTAGAGGGCAATTTCAGTTTTACTGGCCCTTTTCTTTTCTTTCCTTCCGACAAATAGGAGGGCAATTAAGTCATCCAGTGCCAAACCAATAAGAGGTCCATTAAGTCACCGGCCCCAGATCCCAATAAGAGGGTCACATTCAGTCCTAACTGGCCCCCTGACAATTATAGAGGGCAATTCCAGTAACCATGGGGCCCAACCATTAGAGTTGGCAATTTCAGTCACTGGCCCATATGTATAGCATGGATATTCTTTAGTGCTCTCTTTTGTCCTTTACACCAATATGAGGGCAATTCAGTCATGGCTCTCTCCGCATTCCCCCAATAGAGGGCAATTTCAGTAACCATTTCCGGGCCCAACCCATTAGGATGGGCAATTCAGTCACTGGCCCCCGACCCAATAGAGGGAAAATTCATTGTAATAGTCCGGGCGCCCCAACACCATCTAGTTGAGAGCACATTTAACCGTCAGGGGCCAGTGACCTGACCTTGCCCTCTATTGGTCACGGGCCGTGTGACGGGACTTGACCCCCTATTCGGTCCGAACTGGTCCTGACTCTGACTTGCCCCCTATTGGTTCGGGGCCCAGTGTTTACTGACTTTTCCCTCATTGGTCATCAGTGGCCGGTGACTGAATTGCCGTTCTATCTGGTCATGTGCCAGTGAAAACTGAATGGCCCTTTTTAATTGGTGGGGCCCCCTGGTTACTTAGCTGAATTTCCCTCTATGGTCGGGGGCCAGTGATGAATTGCGCCCTAATGGTGGGCCCCTGGTACTGCAAATTTCCCTCTATTGGTCGCGGGCCGAGTGTGAACTGAATGACATTGCCCTCTAACGGTTGGGCCCTGGTACGAATGGCCCCTCCCTAATTGGTCGGCCCATTCCGGGGCCAGTGAAAACTGAATTGCCTCTATTTGTCGTGATCCGGCCAGGCCAGAATTGCCCTCGAAATGGTTGCGGCCCCTCGGTTACTGATGCCCTTATTGGTCGGCATGGGGCCAGCCGACTGATTGCCCTCTATTCGTTCGGGCCCCGGTTACTTAATTGCCCTTATTGGTTGGTAGGCCACTGTAGTGACTGATTGGCCTCTCCTATGTTCGGGGGCCGTTACTTCAATTGCCCTCCCTATTGGTCGTGTCCGCTCCGGGCCGTACTGACTTGCCCTCTATTGGGTTACGGCGGGCACTGGTGATATGAATTGCCCATCTATTGCGGTTCGGGGGCCAGTAACTGAATTGCCCCCTCTATTGGCTGGGGTCCGGTGATAATGCCGCTCCATTGTTTGTTTCCTAGCGGGTGTCCCTACAGTAAAATAAATTCCGAGTTCTCCCATCCAGTGCACTGGAAATGGTTTCAACTTTAGAAAAAATCAATTAACGCAAACAGAAATCAGTGACGGCAAGTGGTAACATTGTCATGGTCAGCGTTTCCAATCCATTCTTGCTGCAATTGCCGTCAATTTCTCTGCACTTATGCCTACTTTGCAATTTGTGGTAAATTAAAATACCTGAATTTGCTTACATTCAGCCGGCTTTAAGACGTGGGTTAAGCAAATTACACACTGATTTACATTCTACATTAGAAACTGATGTTTAATTAGAGACGTAATGTCCCTAGTGCACACGAGTGCAGTAATGACCCATTTCTGTTACTACGTTCAATTGTCATATAGCTCAGACCGCTGATTCCGACTTTACGCACAGGGAGATGTATGCACCCTGTGGATAGTACTTAGAATAAAATCATCAGTTATTGTAAATCGTTGTTCCTTTAGCATTAGGCGCCATTTTCCAAGCCTCTGTGGGGGCATAGCAGGTGCTACATCCTCAGAATTCCACAGTACGAATAAAGGGAATACAGAGTCGTAATAGACTTGTATGTGGTCATGTGATACGTCAAGTGTAAATCGCTGTGTTTGTAATGTGGATATAAAGTGTAATACTGTACTTGTTGGTATGTGAATAGTAAAGTGTAACACCATATGCACATCAAAGATGGTCCCCCTTCTTTAATAATGCAATTACTGACTCGCTGCAAGATGGCAATGATCTTACAGGTCCCAGTTTATGCTGGTTTTCATCCTCTTGAGCTTTGTGGGGTGACAGATCAAACACTTTTATTGACAAAAAAACAATCTGATCTTTTTTGCAGCAACTCCCAATATAAAATCTTATAAATTCACCTATGGCAGCTGGTTGCGAACCTAGAGGCACGGGTGCCAGACGTGGCACTCCGAAGCCCCTCTTTTATGGGCACCTGCACACATCTACCCCCATGGTAGGAGTTTGCCAACAACTTCTGCATTGCTCTTGCAGTCCCCAGCTTCCCAGGACCCTTGACGTAAGCTAACACTGATAATCCAACCTTCCTTCCTTCCTTTTATACTGTGGCGGATAATAAGTTAAACTAGCTTAATCATTGCTCGCATCTTTCACCTTTGAGAAAAAATATGCTAACGGGTTCTTGGTTGATTTGGGGCACGCACTGTGGCAAAGGTTTTTTTGCCATCACTGACACCTATGTCCCTTTGCCTCCTACATATAAAGTAGAGATTTCCTATGCTTGTTCTGATATTCTCTATCTGATGGCGAATGAAGCTGGACTGAATGTAAGTGGTCACACCTCTCTGGGTCCGGCCCTTAAAACCCCCCCACTAGCACTCCACACAGTAATAATACTTTTAAGCTCGCCTTCCCAATTAACTTCGTTATCCCCCCTCTAATTGGCCCCCCAAACATGTAAAGTACATTCCCACCGTCCCTATCCCATTCCAATTCTCCACTTCCGTGTAACCCCCAACCTGTGCTCACTCTGCTACCTTCCTGTAGACCCTTCACATGGTACTAATGCCTCTTGTCGTGGCCCCTCCAAAATCCTTATAATGCCCATCTCTAATCAGCCCTACCAACATTTTAGTACACTCTCCACAACACACCCCCCTTCCATTTTAGCCCGTGATTCCCATGTGCGATTCCCATGCCTGAGCCCTCAACACACGTAGAGGCCTAAGGTGGTGCTGTTGAGCATGAACCTGCCCTGTTCACACTTAAAGGTGTTCGGTCCCCACTTGAAGTTTCTCCCCCATACACAGTGGTCTTGCTATCAATGTGGTCACAAAACAGGTGGTATGCTGTCCCCATTGCACAGCCCCCTGCCTCCCTGATTTATCTCTACAGTAACTGATGGAGATCCTCAGTACCCTCAGCTACGTTTCCTTACCAGCAGAGCGGGAATGCTGACTGTCCAATATCCATTCTTTGTTGTTCTGAAGCTCACCATTTTTGTGATCTGTGGGGGTGGTCCAAGATCACAATTTGTATTCAACTTATTGTGAATGACCCCCCCACCTTCTAAGTCATTCATTCTACGATTCATCGGATCTTAAGTATCTTCAAAGAAATTCGAACTACATTCTGTTGCAGACAGCCTTCCCACAGTAGATGAAAGGATAACAACCTTCCATTCTATCTCAAGATTTTTGTTTCAGCTAATAGTAGGGTCCCCAATAGAACCATGAATTGGTAACTCCTGATAGCAATAATCTACATGGATACTTCTTTTTACCCTACGAAGGATCATTTTACTGTAAATCTGCTAATTAAACTGTTTATTCAATCAAAAATATCTCTCTAATGCAAAATTAAAGAAATAGGTCATCATAATCAGACAGTGGGTCTAGGCCTGTTTTCCTTCCCCAATTAGATAACGGTTCTTGGCTGCCTAACCTACTAGAGACCAGTCCCATGACCACAGCGTCATCCATCCTCTTAGTGTAGTGGCTGATAGGGTTACTACCAGGTTAACCAAGGCTTCCATTGTCCATTGCGCTGCGTTAGCCCCATTGCTGAAAAGAACAGAGGGTTGGGTGGTGCATGTGTGGCGCCCCTGGGTCCGATGGGCATCAGATATAGTACAGAACAATGTTAGTGAATCCCCAACTAATGAATTTGCATTGAACGTATGTCACATTTAACATTGTTTTCAGCCATCAGTGACTCGTCTATCCCCCTCATTATTTATAGAAAAAAATGACTACAAATCTACAGAAGAATCGATTCTGATGACAAATATCTGTAGAAGAACTTTCTCTTCTTCTTTCTACTCACTTCAACACTTCTTCTATCACTATCATCTGACACAGAGTGCTTGATATCCCCACAGAATACAAAGGGGATGAAGGAGGGATTTCAAGCTTCGACAAACCCTGGCATGAACGTCCAAAAGCCCAACTAGATCATAGAGAGCGATCTTGCGTTTTGCAATATTTCCCCTCGCCCGCCGTCTCCTTGAATCACAAATCAATGTAGTCTAAACTAAAACTGAAAATAGCATTCTAGACGTTGTTTGCTGTTTAATTACTTCATTAACTTTACTATTATCGTTTTTAAATCGCCGTCTTTCTATGTTAAATCTCCTCCAAGAGTAATATATAAAGACTGATAAAAAGTATTATTGTTGATTAATATGCAATAGCAAGAAGAGTCACTTTTGCTAAGACCCAGTCACCTACCAATGACTTGAAGAGTAGCCTTCAATTCAGACTCTTCTATCATCTCTGACCTTAGCACTAGTAATATCTAAGTGAAAGAATATATCACTTTGACTCTCGCGTGGCACTATAGACAGGTAGATCCAGACACGATCTAGACAATAATGTTTCTCAACTCCGCCATGCTCCCTGTTCTTAGTCACACAGAACCACAAGCGCAAGTAGCCATACAAATTTATTTCAAAGAGAAGTGCTCTTCCTTTATAGTATCAAAGTAGATGTAAACCCTATGTCCCTGGAGCCCGAGTAAGGCATCTTTCTCAAGACTACGTCCCCTTTAGAGCCTCTCTAAAAGTGCTCTTTTCTCAGGAATTTGCATTATGAATGCGGGACAGATTTTTTTTTATAGGTAAGTAAAAGCTCTGAAGATTATCTCAATTGAGTTATCTAACAGTAATTCCAAACCATACAGGTTCATAACCTTCAACACAATAAGGACAATTCTTTCATATACCAGGCTGTTCCCTACTTAAATGGCACCTGACTGTACACAAGGCTGTTTCGCATCTGTAACCTCTGGGCACTCCTGGATGCTTTACTTTATTTGTCCCTGGCATAAATCAAGCTTTAGGGTTGTCTGTTGTCTGTTTTATTTTATATCCTTTTTTCTTCATTCACACAGCAAAAAATTTTAAAGAAATCACAGCGCGTCACTGAGTACACAAAGTTTTTTTTTTAAACTGTAGGCTACAATCATTAAGTATCTGGTTCCGACTTACCTACAAATTTAACCTAATGAACACGACCTACTGAGCCTAACCCTGTAATGATAACCCGGGGACTTGCTGTATATACACAACACATATACACACGTTTCATGAGGACATTTTTATCGGAGGATTGGTTTTGCCTCTTTTGTATTTTCGGTATAGCAACTCCCTAATATAATTGTACACTTCCTAAATTGTGATATATCGTCCCCACTTTTGTCACACGCACAGCTCTTCTTTCGTAGTTTCAATAGTAGGTGAGATGTTTGTGTGACTGTAGGATAAAATGGTGAGTGCTTGGGTCCTGCTGGTGGGGGGAATGGTGACGCATGTTTAATAGCACCAAGTCTACTACGTCAGAAACTCTATAGGATTGGTCGTTATTTCCCCTTGTCCGTCGTCCTGGAAATGATAAAAGGAAATACGACACTATCATGAACATTCTAAATAACATATCTCTGCCCTTTACTGTTAATAAGATCTACCATATGGATATTTTCTAAAAAATGGAGATTGTCGCATAATAACGTGCTATTTAATAACAAATCGACGGGAATATTACGCACAACGCACAGTGGTAAATATATATAGTATATTCCAGGCAGTCCCCGTGTTACAATACAAAATAGGTTTTTTTTGGTCTCTGTCACATTGGATTTTAATGTTGGTTGGGTCGTCTCCCCCAGTCTCCACCTAACACTCGTTCTTGCACACCTTTAACCTGCTGGTTTCAGCGTTTGTCATCCTAGGTCGTCTAATCATAATTCACCCACATCCCGGTCACGGTTTGATCAACTAGGTCAGGGTTGTTAATCAGGTTCCTTTCTTAGTATGGGCCCCGCCTGATACATAGTGTATTCATAATTTTAATAGAATTTTGTCACCTCCAGAGAAATTTTTTTCTTCTTCCCTTATGAATATTTAATGTGGGGTCTGGTACTAATGAAGAATAATGAACATATAACTGGGTATACAGGATAATTCATTGGGAGCAAATAGGGTTTCCTTTATCGGAGGCCCTTGTAATAATAGTCGGCTATCATGTTCCTCATCACTTATATGTCATGACAAACCTGGCGGTGATGCACTACATACTAGTCTTCTCTGTAACTTGTGGGAACCGTGAGACATGATGGCACTTGACACCTGTACTCTAGGATGGAGCCTGCTGTTCTTTTTTGACTCTGGATTAAACGGCCCTAAATAGACAACCCAAAAGGAACTGTCATTTCTAGATGGATCTAGGCCATCTATGGGACGCTGTCTATTTAGCCTATTGTCTGAGAGAAAACTGAGCCGTGCTTTTGCACAACATCTTGTTAGTGTTTTATTAAACAGTGTAAGTGTCCTATTCGTGCCTATATACTTTCCTTACACGTCGGGGCGGTACTAGAGAGATATCTTCATCACTACGAAAAGCGAACTCTCTGTGCTTCATACACAATCTTAGGTTTGTGCGTGAAATACGACGGGGGCTTCCACGCAAGTATAACATGAGTTCTGGGTGTAAAGACAAGAATGATCGGATAATAATCGCATATGAAACCTGTCCGTGGTGATGTATTGGGTCCACCTAGGGCTGATGCGTGTCACATAAGGCCATCGTTCCTCATGAATTGGTTTTAAGATCTTCTACTGAGTTGATCAGTGCATAGGATAAAAGCTGAGAGTCAGTATGGAGTTAATTATAGTGTTGCCATACCCTCACTCGCGGTCTCGGTGTATAATATTGTTTTTGAGTTATGGGTTACGTTGGCCAGTTGTATTTTGCGTTCCAAGACAGTACAGCTATACAACAAACACGGCACATTCGATTTTAAAGCAGTGACTTGGCAGGCATCGCTGGAATTTGGGGGTGCCGTTGTTTGAAAGTGTTGTGTTGAGGTTTTGGTATTCCAAAGTGTTCAATAAGCTGTCGTATGTGTCAATTACCAAGAACTGTGTGTGTAGAACGTCTTTCGGTACTGCTCCCGTTCTATACCCACAGAAATGCACCATACAGGCGAATCAGCCCAAACGAAAACATCAGAGCATTACACACAACTGCTTTAGCTATTTGCATCGCACCAGCGGAGCCAATCCGCTCTACTACCAGGCTGAGGAATGGAAGTCTCGCTTCATCACCACGCTTCATAATAGCATTCATGCCACGCGTTCCGCAATCCTAGCCTAATCTACTTTCTATCCATTCCTAACACTGTTACCCAAATGCAGTCGCGGTAAGCTATTTGAGAGCCCAGCCCGATAGCCTTAGATTGTCCCGTAGTGATATATCACTAACCCTGAGCCATCAATTGGGTTCTAGTGACGCATAAGAGTAACTCTGAGAGCCACTAATATGTGTAGTAGGTGTGAACGTTGCATATCATCACTTGCATACCGTTATATACCGCTTTAGTCCCGATTTGTATCCATCGTATCTATCCAGTAGACACTGGTTTTCTGTGTATATATCGCACATGATTGGGGAACAGATACCTCCCCTAACCACCACAGTATCTTGACAGACGACGACTGCCCGATAACCCCCCTAGGTCTTTTAACTCGACTCTTTGATAGTTATTTCAATATCATGCAGCTGTTGCTTGGTGTCTCAGCTGCAATAAGCTTGGTGCAACAAAACTTTACTCAGGAACCACAATTTGTTGCATGATGGACATCGCACTTCCCTGTCACCGCTACGGTTGATCACCAATGACAACAACGCATAATTCTTTACGTCCTGAGAAATTACTTTCGTTGCTCCTCCTTCTAAGCTTACTTTCGTGTGCAGTTCTATGAGATTATATGTATATATACTGCAATTCTAAACTTCACCATTGAATTGAATTGTGTATTCAACTTTTGAGGTTTCTTCTGTGTATAAGGGGCCCTGACACGAAGGTATCCTAGTACCAAATAAACGTTGTATTAAAAAGTTTTTCCATGGATATGCCCTCGACTTATACCTGGCGGGCATATCAAGGTGAAATAAAATCTTCAAACACACTTAAGTACATGTTCAAACGCCAGACAATAGGTGAAGGTGGGCCAAGAAATGCACACTCGTTACAATAGATTTCGAAGTCAAGAATGTGTACCCATATGACTTCGGTACGCTGAGCTGCAAGTTCATCTCTTTCCTTTTAATGATAACAGTTTGGTTATGCACAACACCCAATTGGCAACTGTTGCCAGAGGTGCAACTCAGAGCCCTTTCTGCTAATTAAAACTCCTTTACTATGGCACAAACCCACGCCATCAACTGTAGCAACACAGAGGGTTTCGCCAGAACAGTACTCAAGGCATCTTGCTCCCAAGGACCCAGGATAGCTAGCTAACACGAATATAAATTGATGGAAACACACCTATCCTTCTTATCATCACTTCTTAATCCCTAACTTGGTGATTGGGTGCTCCCTCAGTGTCCAATACAATTTTACAAACAACGTTTGAAAAGAGTACAAGGCGCAGCTATAAGTTAACTTCGGCTTAAACCTTTTTCGCATTGGCAACTAACTGTGTGGTTGAGAACAAATTGTCGACTATATTACATGTTAATTGAGATTTTTAAAATTGCGTGTGTTTCTGGCACTCGGTTTCTAAAAGGTCTGGGTTAGATTGCCTCAACTGCCCATGGATCTAGATAGACATTCAAATCTCATCTATACACTGGTCCTTCACCCGTTGGTCAATAAAATGGCTGTGAATTTGGGTTACCATGTGGTGGTCAAAGCATAAATCATTCATTTCTGATGCGCCAAAGAGATCAGTCAATTATTCCCCACATGCTCTCAATACCTATCAATTACATCTTGCCATCCAAAGGTATCACACCCATTTCTTTCCACTCTTCTTCCCTTTCTGCTTGTTCATGTTTCTGCTCTCAATTGCCTAACACGTAAACAAGCCAAACAAACTACCTATTGACATCCTACTCAGAGCATGCTACATTCCACATGTCTGACTTAATTGGGCTGATGTCTAACCGCAAAAAGACGCCAGCAGCTGTGGATGCCTAGTGGTGTATTAACATCACTCGCAACCCCACTTCGCGGTTGTGCATTCCCAAAGGTCTCCCGTACCGTGATTAGTCTATGCCACATTTAGAGTTCCACTCACCGGTGGCATCCCACAAAATATCGAGACCCGGAGTCCCTCATGTTGGCTTGCTTTGGTCGTGTAATCACCACACCGAGCACTCCACTTACCCCCTGCTCCTGTTCCACTCCTATGTAATGTTTCCCTATTATTTCCGTTTCCGTTACTTTACTATTAACACGGAAGACAACCCGCGGCTCTCACAGAACTCCGCTTAATAAGAAAAACCCCCACAAATCTAGAAAGTGTAATTTTACATCCTTACTGAAGGTCAATCGATTATTATTCAGCCCCGCGAATGCCCTCCTAAGCTTATTTGGTCGTTGACTCACATTTAATGATTCTCTCTCCCTTCCCATTTTTGGTACACCTGCCTGGACTTCCAGTATTGATTCGCCTAGATTATCAATGTTTACCCTGGGATTACCCCATGTAATCATATTTAAATATACCCATAGAGAATCGTCCTTTGTTGTGTAACTGAAATGCGCCGACTGAAATAGTTGCCCCCCCACCAGGATTTTTCATTTTTGCAAGATGTTCCAGTTCCCCACCAAAACCAACATTTTGTGTTTTTTTATCCACAAAAGGGATAAACAGTCATACTAAAGGGTCCAAATGCTGGAACCCGACCCAACAGATCCAGGAAATATGACCAGCCTGACATCCTACGATACGGGGGTTCTGAGTTTACAGATGATACGTGTCAGGTCTTGATGCATGTAATCAATACTATGGGGTGTCAAAAGTGGCTGAAGCATAAGCGCCCCCTCAGTGTTTCTTTTTCATTTCCCCGGCACACTTCCATTATACATCTATTTAAAAGTTCTAGGTGCAACTCTGACCATATATAACGCGTGCTGTATTCATCTTTGCGTGAGTATCTATGCATAGTTCAATCCATCTAAATTCAAGCCCACATTCTAATATGGAGTTTCTTATTTCTGCTCTAACAACCACGACCTGATTGAAAAGCACATTCTGATTAACAAAAAACAAAAGCTATACCTTCCAGAGGATAAGCAATAATCCCTGACCTCCTTGCCCATGTGGATAGGCCTGGGCTCTTGTGTGTCTATCACATTCACTCATGGTACCTCCCCCCTCCCCCGGCCCCCCCCCCTTCAAGCCAAAACATCCCTGTACCCTTCACTTTCTCCCCCCCTCCCCTAAAACCTCCCTAACCTGCTTTTCTGCTGAATCCTTCCCTACAAAAGCCCCTTCTTTCTTGTTATAGACTTCATGCTAAGATTATCCTCAGATTACAATCCTGACCGATAGAGGGCAAGTCAGTCACTGGCCCCTGACCGATAGAGGCAAGTCAGTAACCAGGGATCAACCATTAGAGGTAAATTCAATCACTTATGCCCAACAAATAGTAGGCAATTCAGTCATCAGTGTCCGACCAATAGAGGGAAATTCAATCACTAATGCCAAACCAATAGAGGACACTTCAATCACTGATACCTGACCATTAGAGGGCAATTCCGTCCAATACATGACCAATAAAGGGCAATTCAATTACCGGTGCTCAACCATTTAACGGGCCACATTGCCTCATGTATTTTGTAATGTTTGTGATGGGTGGGGACAGGATATCAGGTAATTTACCAATATACATCTATTAAAAGTTCTGCTCTGCTTTCTTGATATAAGTGAAGCCCCCCGTCTTTTACCTCATCAGCCAGACATTCCTGTCCTCAAAAGGCCACAGATGGAGGGTCATGTGATCTCTAACTTTCTGTGAGCAATTGCCCTGCCAGAACCTTGGCCAACCCTTTTAAGAGCAATTCAGAGCCTGGCCAATAGAGGAATTCAGTCACTGGTACCCAAGAAACTGATTGATTTGCTGCATCATTGTTTTACCATTCACATATGCAGACTAGACCAGCTGTATATGGGGAACTCCTGGTTCTGCACAAAAAGCTGATGTCGGTGGATATAAGGATGTAACATTTGGGTAACTGGTTATCACAGAGGTCCAGCAGCTGCACTTGCCAATCACAACAAATGGATGCTCAGAAGAGGATTCACTAAATTTCATAGCTCCCTCTGCTGGTGACTGCTAGAAGTTTAAATTGAAGCATTAACTCTATATTTATAATATGGGTCAGCTTTGACCCGGTTTAATGAAGAGTTGCCCATGAATGCGCAAGCCTACTGCCAGGCACCACAAAAACCTCACAGTATATCAGTTCACTGCCACAGCTCCACATGCCTTTGGCATGACCTCTCTCTTCCCCAGGGTGGAGACAGTCTCCACCAGTTACTTATGTAGTAATTTCTCCTCACTACCTGAGTTCTAGCGGAAACTACCCAGCATTTCCTGAGTGGGAAATTTACGTTTCCAGCAATGAGTGCTGCTCCAGCAGCCACCTACACAATCCACAGTGGTCTCCTTTTGAAGACAAAATCTTTATCTTTTTATGTCTGTATTACTAAAGCTGTAGGTTGACTTTAAATAAAGTTGACTATTTGGGACAAATAAAGTTATACCCCATGCTTATGATTTAGGTTAAAGGGATTTTCCCACAAACAAAAGTTAGGCCCTATCCATGGGATGATACCCCAAAGATCACAAAAATGAGTGGTCCGATGGGGTCCCACGTACCTCTGTTGATCCATCAGATGGAGCAGACGGCCACGCAAGACCGTTTTGCTCCACTAACCTCTATGACGGAGATCGGTGAGCACCAATTTCCGTCAGCCCCATAGAGATTAGTGGAACAGAAAGGTCATGCTCGGCCATCTGCTCCATTAGTCTGACGGAGCGACAAAGAGTCCGACGGATGTACGTGGGACCCCATCTGACCTCTCATTTTCGTGATCTGTCCCATCGATAGGGTCTTACTTTTTTTGGTGAGAAAACCCCTTTAAATTTACTAAGGCCTTATGTATAGTTCATATGTGACAAGGGATCTTCCAGAATCCATTTAAATTGCGTACTGAACAGATGTTAATTAAGAAAAAAAAAAATCGATCCTTTTTGGTCATTTCCCCATCTTCACCGTGTACATTCTTAATAAAACCCACATGCCATCTCTGTTGTATGTCTATGAAATGAAAGTTCTTGATTGTAATCTGAGGATAATCTTAGCATGAAGTCTATAACAAGAAAGAAGGGGCTTTTGTAGGGAAGGATTCAGCAGAAAAGCAGGTTAGGGAGGTTTTAGGGGAGGGGGGGAGAAAGTGAAGGGTACAGGGATGTTTTGGCTTGAAGGGGGGGGGGCCGGGGGAGGGGGGAGGTACCATGAGTGAATGTGATAGACACACAAGAGCCCAGGCCTATCCACATGGGCAAGGAGGTCAGGGATTATTGCTTATCCTCTGGAAGGTATAGCTTTTGTTTTTTGTTAATCAGAATGTGCTTTTCAATCAGGTCGTGGTTGTTAGAGCAGAAATAAGAAACTCCATATTAGAATGTGGGCTTGAATTTAGATGGATTGAACTATGCATAGATACTCACGCAAAGATGAATACAGCACGCGTTATATATGGTCAGAGTTGCACCTAGAACTTTTAAATAGATGTATAATGGAAGTGTGCCGGGGAAATGAAAAAGAAACACTGAGGGGGCGCTTATGCTTCAGCCACTTTTGACACCCCATAGTATTGATTACATGCATCAAGACCTGACACGTATCATCTGTAAACTCAGAACCCCCGTATCGTAGGATGTCAGGCTGGTCATATTTCCTGGATCTGTTGGGTCGGGTTCCAGCATTTGGACCCTTTAGTATGACTGTTTATCCCTTTTGTGGATAAAAAAACACAAAATGTTGGTTTTGGTGGGGAACTGGAACATCTTGCAAAAATGAAAAATCCTGGTGGGGGGGCAACTATTTCAGTCGGCGCATTTCAGTTACACAACAAAGGACGATTCTCTATGGGTATATTTAAATATGATTACATGGGGTAATCCCAGGGTAAACATTGATAATCTAGGCGAATCAATACTGGAAGTCCAGGCAGGTGTACCAAAAATGGGAAGGGAGAGAGAATCATTAAATGTGAGTCAACGACCAAATAAGCTTAGGAGGGCATTCGCGGGGCTGAATAATAATCGATTGACCTTCAGTAAGGATGTAAAATTACACTTTCTAGATTTGTGGGGGTTTTTCTTATTAAGCGGAGTTCTGTGAGAGCCGCGGGTTGTCTTCCGTGTTAATAGTAAAGTAACGGAAACGGAAATAATAGGGAAACATTACATAGGAGTGGAACAGGAGCAGGGGGTAAGTGGAGTGCTCGGTGTGGTGATTACACGACCAAAGCAAGCCAACATGAGGGACTCCGGGTCTCGATATTTTGTGGGATGCCACCGGTGAGTGGAACTCTAAATGTGGCATAGACTAATCACGGTACGGGAGACCTTTGGGAATGCACAACCGCGAAGTGGGGTTGCGAGTGATGTTAATACACCACTAGGCATCCACAGCTGCTGGCGTCTTTTTGCGGTTAGACATCAGCCCAATTAAGTCAGACATGTGGAATGTAGCATGCTCTGAGTAGGATGTCAATAGGTAGTTTGTTTGGCTTGTTTACGTGTTAGGCAATTGAGAGCAGAAACATGAACAAGCAGAAAGGGAAGAAGAGTGGAAAGAAATGGGTGTGATACCTTTGGATGGCAAGATGTAATTGATAGGTATTGAGAGCATGTGGGGAATAATTGACTGATCTCTTTGGCGCATCAGAAATGAATGATTTATGCTTTGACCACCACATGGTAACCCAAATTCACAGCCATTTTATTGACCAACGGGTGAAGGACCAGTGTATAGATGAGATTTGAATGTCTATCTAGATCCATGGGCAGTTGAGGCAATCTAACCCAGACCTTTTAGAAACCGAGTGCCAGAAACACACGCAATTTTAAAAATCTCAATTAACATGTAATATAGTCGACAATTTGTTCTCAACCACACAGTTAGTTGCCAATGCGAAAAAGGTTTAAGCCGAAGTTAACTTATAGCTGCGCCTTGTACTCTTTTCAAACGTTGTTTGTAAAATTGTATTGGACACTGAGGGAGCACCCAATCACCAAGTTAGGGATTAAGAAGTGATGATAAGAAGGATAGGTGTGTTTCCATCAATTTATATTCGTGTTAGCTAGCTATCCTGGGTCCTTGGGAGCAAGATGCCTTGAGTACTGTTCTGGCGAAACCCTCTGTGTTGCTACAGTTGATGGCGTGGGTTTGTGCCATAGTAAAGGAGTTTTAATTAGCAGAAAGGGCTCTGAGTTGCACCTCTGGCAACAGTTGCCAATTGGGTGTTGTGCATAACCAAACTGTTATCATTAAAAGGAAAGAGATGAACTTGCAGCTCAGCGTACCGAAGTCATATGGGTACACATTCTTGACTTCGAAATCTATTGTAACGAGTGTGCATTTCTTGGCCCACCTTCACCTATTGTCTGGCGTTTGAACATGTACTTAAGTGTGTTTGAAGATTTTATTTCACCTTGATATGCCCGCCAGGTATAAGTCGAGGGCATATCCATGGAAAAACTTTTTAATACAACGTTTATTTGGTACTAGGATACCTTCGTGTCAGGGCCCCTTATACACAGAAGAAACCTCAAAAGTTGAATACACAATTCAATTCAATGGTGAAGTTTAGAATTGCAGTATATATACATATAATCTCATAGAACTGCACACGAAAGTAAGCTTAGAAGGAGGAGCAACGAAAGTAATTTCTCAGGACGTAAAGAATTATGCGTTGTTGTCATTGGTGATCAACCGTAGCGGTGACAGGGAAGTGCGATGTCCATCATGCAACAAATTGTGGTTCCTGAGTAAAGTTTTGTTGCACCAAGCTTATTGCAGCTGAGACACCAAGCAACAGCTGCATGATATTGAAATAACTATCAAAGAGTCGAGTTAAAAGACCTAGGGGGGTTATCGGGCAGTCGTCGTCTGTCAAGATACTGTGGTGGTTAGGGGAGGTATCTGTTCCCCAATCATGTGCGATATATACACAGAAAACCAGTGTCTACTGGATAGATACGATGGATACAAATCGGGACTAAAGCGGTATATAACGGTATGCAAGTGATGATATGCAACGTTCACACCTACTACACATATTAGTGGCTCTCAGAGTTACTCTTATGCGTCACTAGAACCCAATTGATGGCTCAGGGTTAGTGATATATCACTACGGGACAATCTAAGGCTATCGGGCTGGGCTCTCAAATAGCTTACCGCGACTGCATTTGGGTAACAGTGTTAGGAATGGATAGAAAGTAGATTAGGCTAGGATTGCGGAACGCGTGGCATGAATGCTATTATGAAGCGTGGTGATGAAGCGAGACTTCCATTCCTCAGCCTGGTAGTAGAGCGGATTGGCTCCGCTGGTGCGATGCAAATAGCTAAAGCAGTTGTGTGTAATGCTCTGATGTTTTCGTTTGGGCTGATTCGCCTGTATGGTGCATTTCTGTGGGTATAGAACGGGAGCAGTACCGAAAGACGTTCTACACACACAGTTCTTGGTAATTGACACATACGACAGCTTATTGAACACTTTGGAATACCAAAACCTCAACACAACACTTTCAAACAACGGCACCCCCAAATTCCAGCGATGCCTGCCAAGTCACTGCTTTAAAATCGAATGTGCCGTGTTTGTTGTATAGCTGTACTGTCTTGGAACGCAAAATACAACTGGCCAACGTAACCCATAACTCAAAAACAATATTATACACCGAGACCGCGAGTGAGGGTATGGCAACACTATAATTAACTCCATACTGACTCTCAGCTTTTATCCTATGCACTGATCAACTCAGTAGAAGATCTTAAAACCAATTCATGAGGAACGATGGCCTTATGTGACACGCATCAGCCCTAGGTGGACCCAATACATCACCACGGACAGGTTTCATATGCGATTATTATCCGATCATTCTTGTCTTTACACCCAGAACTCATGTTATACTTGCGTGGAAGCCCCCGTCGTATTTCACGCACAAACCTAAGATTGTGTATGAAGCACAGAGAGTTCGCTTTTCGTAGTGATGAAGATATCTCTCTAGTACCGCCCCGACGTGTAAGGAAAGTATATAGGCACGAATAGGACACTTACACTGTTTAATAAAACACTAACAAGATGTTGTGCAAAAGCACGGCTCAGTTTTCTCTCAGACAATAGGCTAAATAGACAGCGTCCCATAGATGGCCTAGATCCATCTGAGAAATGACATGTTCCTTATTTGGGTTTGTCATTATTAGGGCGAATCCAGAGTCAAAAAAGGAACAGCACAATCCTAGATTACATTGTGTCGTCAAGTGGCCATCATGCTCACTACGGTTCCCACAATTGTGTTACGAGAAGAAGCACTAGTTATGTAGTAGCATCCACCGTGCCAGGTCGTTTGTCATTTGACACTAAGAAGTGAGAGAGGGAACATGATAAGCCGACTATTATTCCAAGGGCCTTCCGATAAAGGAAAGACAACCTATTTGTTCTCCCACATGAAATTATCACTGTATACCCAGTATCATGTTCATTATTCGTTCATTAGACCAGACCCCACATTAAATATTCATAAGGGGAAAAGAAGAAAAAAATTTCTCTGTAGGTGAGCAAAATTTATTAAAATTATGAATACCTCATTTATTCAGGCCGGGGGCCAATAGACGTAAGAAAAAAGGAGTTGACCGAAGACACCCTGACGAGTGATCAAACCGTTGACAGCCGGGGATGGGGGTGGAATTGAAGGGACGGGAGCCTAGGAGGAACAGCCGAACCAGCGAGAACACAGCAGGTTGAGAAAAGGTGTGCAAGGAAGAGGTTGAGGGGGGAAGAGTGGGGGAGGGACGACCCCAAGCAACAGGGTAAAATCCAATGTCGACACGAGACCAAAAAACATACCTATTTTTGTATTGTAACACGGGGACTGCCTGGAATATCTATATATATTTACCACGTGCGTTGCGTAAATATTACGGTCTGTATTATGTTATTAAATAGCCGTTATCATATGCGACAACTCTCCATTTTTTAGAAAAAATATCATTATGGTAATGCTTTATTAAAGTAAAGGGACAGAGATATGTTTCTTAGGCATGTCGTTTCATGCAGTAGATGCGTATTTCCTTTTATCATTTCCACGGACGACCGGACAGGGAAATCCAAACGACCAATCCTATAGAGTTTTCTGACGTAGAATTGGTGCTTATTAAACCTGCGCTTCACCATTCCCCCCACCAGCAGGACCCATTTAATGCAACTCTACTCCATGTTAATATCCCCTACAGCACACCTCTACAACCTTACTATTTAGAAAATAGCAGACAAGAAGAGGTCTTGTGTCGTAAGTTGATGCACACAAAGTGGGGACGTATATATCACAATTTAGAAGTTGTAAATTATATTAGGGGTCTGCTAATACCGAAAATATCAAACCAGAGCGCCAAAACCTTCCTCCGATAAAAATGTCCTCATGAAAACGTGGTTACTATGTGTGTTGTGTATATTAAGCCAAGTCCCGGGTTTCATAACAGGGTTAGGATCAGTTAGGATCGTTGGTTCATTAGGTTAAAATATGGTGTACGTCTGTAAGTCGGAACCACATACTTAATGATTTGTTAGCTACAGTTAAAAAAAAAACTTTGTGTCTCAGTGACGCGCTGTGATTTCTTTAAAATTTTTTGCTAGAATGAGGAAAAAGGATATAAAAATAAAAAAAACAGACAACCCTAAAGCTTGATTTATATGCCAGGGACAAATAAAGTAAAGCATCAGAGGAGGCTCGCAGAGGTTATCGATGCGAAAGAGCTCTTGCTGTACAGTCAGGTGCCATTTAAGTAAGGGAACAGCCTGGTAGTATGAAAGTGCCTAATTGTGTAAGGTCTAGAATGATGTGTTTGGACATTATTCTGATAACACTCTATAAGGTTTAGGAGGAATAAAAATACTTTCTAGAGCTTTGATATCCTTTACCTATTAAAGAAGAAAAATCTGTCCCGCATTCATAATGCAAATTCTTAAGAAAAAGCAGTCACTTTTAGAGAGGCTTCTAAAGGGGATGTAGTCTCTTGAGATAAGATGCCTTATAACGGGGGCTCCAGGGACATAGCGGTTTCATCTAACTTTGATATCTAAATAAGAGGCAGAGACTCTCTTTGAAACTCTAATTGGTGTATGGATTACTCTGTCGCTTGTGGTTCTGTGAGCTACAGAACAGCGGAGAGCATGGGGGAGTGAGAAACCCCATTATTGTCTTAGGATCTGTGTCTGGATAACTCCTGTTCTATAGTGCCACGCGAGAGTCAAAGTTGATTATTCTTCACTTAGATATTACTAGGTGCTAAGCGTCAGAGATTAGAAGAGTCTGAAATTAGAAGGCTCCTCTTCAAGCATTGGTAGGTGACTGTCTTCTAGGCAAAAAGTGGACTCTCTCTGCTATTGCATATTAACAACAATAATACTTTTTATCAGTCTTTATATATTACCTTGCGAGGAGATTTAACATGAAAGACGGGAATTTAAAAACGATAAGAGTAAAGTTTGAATGAAGTTAATTAAGAAGCAAACAACGTCAGAGGCATGCAGTCATTTGTCAGTTTTAGTTTAGACTTACATTGATTTGGATCAGAGTGAGACGGGCTGGGGGACGGGAAAAAGGGGAAATATGCGAAAACGGCAAGATCGCCTCTACTGATCTAGTTGGTGGCTTTTGGCGTTCAATGCCAGGGTTTTGTCGTAAAGCTTTGAAACCCCTCCTCATCCCCTTTGTATTCTGTCGGGGGATTCAAGGCACGCTGTGTCAGATGATAGTGATAGAAAGTGGAAGTAGTAGGAAAGAAGAAGAGGATAAGTTCTTTACAGGTTATCTTGTCATCAGAAATCGATTCTTCTGTAAGGAGTTTTTGTAGTCATTTTTTCTATAGAATAAGTGAGGGGTGATAGACGAGTTCCACTGATGGCTGAAAACAAGTGATTAAATGTGACATATGTTTTCAAGTGGAAAATGGTCATTAAGTTAGGGGATTCACTATACAGTTGTTTCTGTACTATTCTGATGACCCATCGGACCCAGGGGCTCCAACACATGCACACCCAACCCCTCTGTTCTTTCCACGCAATGGGCCTAACGCAGCGCAATGCGAAATGGGAAGCACTTGGTTAACCTGGTAGTAACCCTACGAGCCACTACATTGAAGAGGATGGAGGTGGGACGCTGGTGGTCATGGTACTGGTCCTGTAGGTTAGGCAGCCAAGAACCGTTCTAATTGGGGGAAAGGAAAACAGGCGCATAGACCCAATCCTGTTGATATGATGACCTATTTCTTTAAATTGCATTAGAGAGATATTTTATGTGAAGTAAGACAGTTTAATTAGACAGATGTTAAGTAAAAATGATCCTTGTTAGGGTAAAAAGAGTATCCATGTAGATTATTGCTATCAGTGAGTTAGCCAATTCAGGTTCTATTGAGGGACCACTACTAGTTAGCTGAAAACAAAAATCTTGAGATAATGAATGGGGAATGGTTGTTTATACTTTCTCTACTGTGGGAAGGTGCTGCAACAGGGAGAGTAGTTCGAATTTCTTTGAAGATACTTAGAGATCCATGAATCTGTAGAATGAATTGAATTTTAAGAAGGGGTGGGGGTGTTTGTCAGTTCACAATAAGTTTGAATAAATTGATGAAGTCTTTGGACCCACCCCCCACAGATCCAAAAATGGTGAAGTTAGAACACAAAGAAGGATATATGGACAGTCAGCATTCCCGCTGCTGCTGTGGTAAGGAAGACGTAGCTGAGGGTACCTGAGGATCTCCATCGAGTTTACTGTCAGAGATTAAATCAGGGCAGGCAGGGGGGCTGTGCAATGGGGGGGAACAGATACCACCTGTTTTGGGGTGAACACATTTGTAAGCAAGATAACCCCACTGGTATGGGGGGGGATGAAAACTTTCAAGGTGGTTTGGACCGGAAAGCCTTTAATGGTGTGAAACAGGGCAGGATTCATGGTAACAGCACCACCTTAGGCCTCTACTGTGTTGAGCTAGGATGGTAATCGGCAATGGGAATCACGGGCTAGAAATGAGAAGGGGGGGGTGGTTGTGAGAGGGGTGCTATAAAATGTTGGTAGGGCTGATTTAGAATGGGCATTATAAGGGGATTTTGGGAAGGGGGCCACAGGGACAAGAGGCATTAGTACCATGTGAATGGTCTAAGGAAGGCTAGCAGATGTGAGCACAGGTTGGGGGTTAACAGGAGCGGAAGTGGAGAATTGGAATGGGATAGGGACGGTGGGAATGTACTTTACATGTTTGGGGGGCCAATTAGAGGGGGGATAACGAAGTTAATTGGGAAGGCGAGCTTAAAAGTATTATTACTGTGTGGAGTGCTAGTGGGGGGGTTTTAAGGGCCGGACCCAGAGAGGTGTGACCACTTACATTCAGTCCAGCTTCATTCGCCATCAGATAGAGAATATCAGAACAAGCATAGGAAATCTCTACTTTATATGTAGGAGGCAAAGGGACATAGGTGTCAGTGATGGCAAAAAAACCTTTGCCACAGTGCGTGCCCCAAATCAACCAAGAACCCGTTAGCATATTTTTTCTCAAAGGTGAAAGATGCGAGCAATGATTAAGCTAGTTTAACTTATTATCCGCCACAGTATAAAAGGAAGGAAGGAAGGTTGGATTATCAGTGTTAGCTTACGTCAAGGGTCCTGGGAAGCTGGGGACTGCAAGAGCAATGCAGAAGTTGTTGGCAAACTCCTACCATGGGGGTAGATGTGTGCAGGTGCCCATAAAAGAGGGGCTTCGGAGTGCCACGTCTGGCACCCGTGCCTCTAGGTTCGCAACCAGCTGCCATAGGTGAATTTATAAGATTTTATATTGGGAGTTGCTGCAAAAAAGATCAGATTGTTTTTTTGTCAATAAAAGTGTTTGATCTGTCACCCCACAAAGCTCAAGAGGATGAAAACCAGCATAAACTGGGACCTGTAAGATCATTGCCATCTTGCAGCGAGTCAGTAATTGCATTATTAAAGAAGGGGGACCATCTTTGATGTGCATATGGTGTTACACTTTACTATTCACATACCAACAAGTACAGTATTACACTTTATATCCACATTACAAACACAGCGATTTACACTTGACGTATCACATGACCACATACAAGTCTATTACGACTCTGTATTCCCTTTATTCGTACTGTGGAATTCTGAGGATGTAGCACCTGCTATGCCCCCACAGAGGCTTGGAAAATGGCGCCTAATGCTAAAGGAACAACGATTTACAATAACTGATGATTTTATTCTAAGTACTATCCACAGGGTGCATACATCTCCCTGTGCGTAAAGTCGGAATCAGCGGTCTGAGCTATATGACAATTGAACGTAGTAACAGAAATGGGTCATTACTGCACTCGTGTGCACTAGGGACATTACGTCTCTAATTAAACATCAGTTTCTAATGTAGAATGTAAATCAGTGTGTAATTTGCTTAACCCACGTCTTAAAGCCGGCTGAATGTAAGCAAATTCAGGTATTTTAATTTACCACAAATTGCAAAGTAGGCATAAGTGCAGAGAAATTGACGGCAATTGCAGCAAGAATGGATTGGAAACGCTGACCATGACAATGTTACCACTTGCCGTCACTGATTTCTGTTTGCGTTAATTGATTTTTTCTAAAGTTGAAACCATTTCCAGTGCACTGGATGGGAGAACTCGGAATTTATTTTACTGTAGGGACACCCGCTAGGAAACAAACAATGGAGCGGCATTATCACCGGACCCCAGCCAATAGAGGGGGCAATTCAGTTACTGGCCCCCGAACCGCAATAGATGGGCAATTCATATCACCAGTGCCCGCCGTAACCCAATAGAGGGCAAGTCAGTACGGCCCGGAGCGGACACGACCAATAGGGAGGGCAATTGAAGTAACGGCCCCCGAACATAGGAGAGGCCAATCAGTCACTACAGTGGCCTACCAACCAATAAGGGCAATTAAGTAACCGGGGCCCGAACGAATAGAGGGCAATCAGTCGGCTGGCCCCATGCCGACCAATAAGGGCATCAGTAACCGAGGGGCCGCAACCATTTCGAGGGCAATTCTGGCCTGGCCGGATCACGACAAATAGAGGCAATTCAGTTTTCACTGGCCCCGGAATGGGCCGACCAATTAGGGAGGGGCCATTCGTACCAGGGCCCAACCGTTAGAGGGCAATGTCATTCAGTTCACACTCGGCCCGCGACCAATAGAGGGAAATTTGCAGTACCAGGGGCCCACCATTAGGGCGCAATTCATCACTGGCCCCCGACCATAGAGGGAAATTCAGCTAAGTAACCAGGGGGCCCCACCAATTAAAAAGGGCCATTCAGTTTTCACTGGCACATGACCAGATAGAACGGCAATTCAGTCACCGGCCACTGATGACCAATGAGGGAAAAGTCAGTAAACACTGGGCCCCGAACCAATAGGGGGCAAGTCAGAGTCAGGACCAGTTCGGACCGAATAGGGGGTCAAGTCCCGTCACACGGCCCGTGACCAATAGAGGGCAAGGTCAGGTCACTGGAGCCCCCTGCCACCGGATAGAGGGCCAAGTCATGCACTGGCCTCCTGCCTGTTACGACAGGGCAAAGGTCAGTTCAACGGCCCGACACGATTAGATTAGAAAGTCAGTAAACCAGGGATAACCTTATTAGAGGTAACATTCACATCACTTATGCCCAACAAAAGAGGTAGGCAATTCATGTGCATACAGAGTTCCGACCTAATAGAGGGGAAATTCAATCACTAATGCCGAAGCACCAATAGAGGACACTTCATCATGTACACCGGACCATGTAGAGGGACAAATTACCGTCCGAAACATGACCAATTAAAGGGGCAATTCAAGTACCATTACGTGTGCTCAACCATTTTAAACGGGCCATCATTGCCTCATGTATTTTGTAAGGATTGTGTTGATGGGTGGGGACTCAGGATATCAGGTAATGTACCAAATTATACATGTCTATTAAAAAGTGTGCGCTCTGCTTCTGATTATAAGTGAAGACCCCCGTTTTTACCTACATCAGCCAGACATTCGTCCTGCCAAAAGGCCACTAGATGGTGAGGGTATGTGATCTCTAACTTTCTGTAGCGCAATTTTGGCCCTGCCAGAACCATTGGCCAACCCTTTTAAGAGCCATCAGAGCTAGGTGCCAATAGAGGAATTAGTCACTGACCCAACGAAACTGATTGATTGCTGCATCATGTTTGACCAGTTACAGCATAGCAGACTGAGACCAGCTGTATAGGTGATCCTACGTGGTTCTTGCACAAAACGCGGTGATGGCGGTGGAATCTAAGGCATTTGTAACATCTTGTGTGTAGTATGGATTACTCACAGAGTCAACAGCTAGCTTTGCACTTAGCCATAAATTACAACAAATGGATTGCTCACGGCAAGAGGATTCACCTGTAAAAATTTATAAGCTCCCCTGCTGCGTGTGCTTGAAGTTTAAAATTGACCAGCTTTTCAACTCTATTATAAATATCGGTCAGCTTTGATACCGGTATTTAATGAAGATGTTGCCATGATATGTCGCATAGCTCCTACTCTGCCTCAGGCACCACAAAAACTCACCAGTATATCAGTTTACTTAGCCACAGCTGGCCTCACCATGCCTTTGGCAGACTCTCAAGTCTTCCCCAGGGTGGTGAGGAGACCCAGTTCTCCACCATGTCCCACTTACTGATATGAATTTTCCTCACTAACGAGTTCTAGCGGAAAATCTACCCAGCATTTCCGAGTGGAAATTGACTGTTTCCAGCATGAGGCTGCTCCAGCAGTCCCCACTAAAATCCACAGTGGTACTCTAATGGAGGTACAAAATCTTCTTATTTTTGTGTTTGTCGTGTATTACCGTAAAGTCTAGTAGGTGTGGATCTTTATTAATAAAGTGACTATTGGGGACAAATTATAAGTTATTTACCACATGGCTTATTGATTTGTAGGTTAGGGATTTTCCCACAAACCAAAAGTTAGCCCATCACATGGTGATGACCTCCACCCCAAAAGATACAAAAAAATGAGGTCGGTCCAATGGAGGTCCCACGTACCTCTGTGATCTTCAGATGGAGCAAACGGCCACCGCAAGACCGTTTGCTCCACTTAACCTCTATGACGGAGATCGGTGGCACAATTTCCGGTACAGCTCCCCATTAGAGATTAGGAGGACAGGAAAGGTCATGCTCGGACCATCTGGCTCATTAGTTCGACGGAGATGGCGACCCAAAGAGTCCGACGGTGTAAGTGGGACCCCATCTGACACTGCATATGTTTCGGGATTTGTACCATCGATAGGGTCTTACTTGTTTTGTGAGGAGAGAAAACCCCTCTTAATTCACTAACGGCCCTGAGATAGTTCATAGGTTGACAAGGGAATCTACCAGATCCATTTAAATTGGTGTGAGTAGAACAAGGATGTTAATTAAGAAAAACAAAAAAAATTCGATCTTTTTGTTTGGTCTAGTTTCCATAATTAACCGTGTAGCATTCTCATTAAAAG